>CP045895.1:9803922-9871544 GCA_013387185.1 Caligus rogercresseyi | reverse complement strand
TATGTAGAGCTTCGATCTTTCAGACACATATTAATTATATCACCAGCCCATTTCCACTTGGCGCTCCTAAATCCGGAATTTTGATGAAGAGAGCATATTATCGAGCCAAAGCACCATCATGATGGGCCTTAGGTCTCTTCGACTACGTAGGCATGTGTCTTAATTTTTAGAGCTACAATTTTTAAATAAATTAATATATTTTTCTATGGATATATGGTTGGGATAATGAAAAATAAGATATGAACAATATAATTTAAATTATGTATATATAATATGTTTTAGATATAATAAGGTACATTTTCAAACAATCGATAATTGAAGATTTGCTATACAGTGTCAGTATATATTTCTCTGACGTAGGATAGAAGTGCTTATGATTTCAACCATCAATTATGAGAGTTATTCAGATCATCAATTGTCATCACAAACATTTCACTACATTTTGAAACACGTATTTGAAAAAAACAATGGCTTTAATGATGCATAGATTTGGGTTTAGGTTCCTAAATTGTCTACAAAGTATAATGTTAAAGAAAGAAACTTACTATGGTGCTAAGGAAACATGATTAATTTGAAATTGGATAATAAGAACGACAAAAAATAATAATAATATGAAAAATACTGTTTCATTTTTCTCTGAATAAATGAAAGGTTAATTGTGGGTTTGAAATGGTCCAAAGAGAATGGAAAAATTTAATATGAAGTGAAGCTACCTTATTTAGCACATAGTTGAAACAGCAATTGATGAATGTCGAGAGTAAAAGTTTTCCCTTCATCATATATGTTTTAAATATTTTTTTTATTTGTAGTTAATAGCAGGACCTGAACTTGGTGATCTCAAAGTAGTTTAAAAATACTGTAGCAGACTGGCCAAACAGAAGAACAGTTGGTTTGAGGGAATACTCAATAATGGCTCCATGTTGAGTACTGTAGGGAACAGAAGGTCAATGTTATTTAAACTCATTCAAAAGTATATCCTTGATTCGATGGATTAAAATTTCAATTGTTAATTTTATTATTTTTATCCACATACATTTTAACATCCTTAGATTAAGTGATTTCATTACTCAGATAGATTTTCCTTCTCAAAAATTTCAGAACTTAAACAAATATGAATTATAAAACCTACAAAACCATATTTTTATAAACAATATTAAATTAGTAGTTACTTATGTCTCTATCAATTAATAATAAGCTTAAAAGAGTAGAACTCTACATACGTGAACTAAAGAACGTTATTACCAAAATAGGATCCTGCATTGCTGTATATCAACAGAATGTATATATGTCATGAGAGGTCCGAAAATGCTGGTTCGTAGAAAAGACCAACAACTTATGTTTGTGAAAAATCTATGTTTCCTTAATTTTAGAAATAAGATTTTTAAAAACCATCAGGAAATGATTATCCATGTTCAAAAAAGAAGGGACAATAAAGTCTCTAAGAGGGATGATATTGACCCAAGACGGTTGTGGTCCAGGTGGGATTTCCACAGATCCCCCATAACACACAGGATATGATAAAATATATATCAGTTGAATGTTTTTTATCATTACAATTCTGACCTCCCCCCCCCCCCTCATCACATGAAGAAGAATATAAAGAAAAATAGAGAAAGAAGGAGCACTTGGAGCTTCAGTGACGTCAGCGGCAAAGAATGATCTGCCAGTGATGTCAGCATGAAAGATGAATCCTCACAGTGTATGAATATTTAACGTGGCATATCAGATGAACGTGTTTCTGTCTAATGGAAATATGAATTTTGAATATTGCCCGGATTGTATGTATAATCAAATATTGAATGAAGGAAATGAAATACTTTTTTATATCCACCAGATGACTAGGCAGGAATATTAATTTTCTTAATATCTGACGTCGTCACAGTAATTATACGCATTCATTCTAACAGTAAACCCTTTCAGAAGTGTGTATGTACAAGTCCTTTTAAATATTAGTATTCAACATATTCAATTTTTAAAATATACTTATTTATTTGTATGCTAATTTTAAGGTGAAGAGAGTACACAAAGGCTGCCCTCAAGCAGTGATTTTAATTGCACATTTTTTTCGTTGAAAAAAATCCCAGTGCAAATGTTCAAAAAAGCTATTTTTGACAGAAATATAAGTGTAATGTCACCAAGGAGAATTAGTCGTCTGCTGCTGCTGCTGCCACCTATTGAAGAGTAGGGATACCACTGTAGGGATTGCCCTGCCAGCCGCTAGACCACGGAAACACCATTTGCTGAAAATGTGAAAAAGCTTAGTTGGATGATTTAAGTGTTTTAGTCTCCAAGGGCAATTAGCCACTTCCTACTGCTAGCTATGGCAAAGTAGGGATACTACTTGCTTATTGCTCTGCCAGCCGCTAGACACACCTGGTTATATCCTTTGAAAAGTAAAAGTTTATTTCTGTCTTTGTCACACTTTTTCATGCCCAAATAATCCAATTAACACATTCACATTGTACTAGTAATTATCAAAGAAATTAATTACCTGAGCATTAATTAAAGACGTTGTTATTCTTCTTCAATTGAATACGTGATCAATATAATAATAATTATTATTATTATTCTGAATCTCCCAGGTGCACGCAGATCAAAACATATTCTTGGGACAACGCACAAGTGATCTTAGTCGGAAACAAATGCGACATGGAGGATGAAAGGGTGATTTCCTTTGAGAGGGGCAAACAACTCGCCGACTCCCTAGGACTTGAGTTCTTCGAAACGTCCGCCAAGGAGAACATCAACGTTAGGGTAAGACCCTCCCAATCTAACAAATATCTGACCAGAGAGCAAGTAATAAGAGTATCAAAGGTATTGTAAATTAAAATATTTACTTTGTAAATTGATATATTATTTGGTAAATTGAAATAATTACTTATGTCATTTTTCATACATTACCTTAGATTTATTTGGTATTATGTTGTACATATCATAAACATGAACTGTTGAATTAAAAGAAGGTAATTATAATTAAATATCTAAATGTATAGTATTTATTGATTCTGATGGCAAAATTCTGATCGAGTCTGAATGACTGGCAGCTTAAGTTTGAATGCTTAAGTGTATCAAAATATTAGACAGATTTTTGTTTGTATTCGCTAATTAATGAAATTGTACACTGATCAATCAACAACAATCACAATCTTTACAACAGTACAAAAAAAATACTTGAAAGGGGCGGGATGACCTTGTGTTAAGGCGTGTTACACACTCAATGTAGGGGGACCAGGTTCGAATACTCCCGAGAGGGGATGGTCATTTTTGGTCCGCTACCTCACTGATATGAATCTAGGTTTGAGTGACTAATTGTAATTGTAAATGCTTATTTATATCTGTCGGATGATAATGCAATACTGTCGAAGCATAAAGGTACAAAAAAAATACTTGAAGGCCCTACGGTTTGAGGTTGCGAGTTTGATTTTTTTAATTCGTGTAAGTTTGTTGACCATGTTGTCATGTGTCAAGGAGCAATAAACATAGAGAGAGATAATAAGAACGGAGAGAAAAAGGGTTGTTGATACATTATTTAAATATTTATATGGAGTTAAAATGATCAAAAAAATTATGTGATTTCTTAGACAGAAAATTAGATTTATTTCTCCATTTTTAACGTCATTAAAGACTAGTAGATCCCTTTTCTCTCTCTACGTCCATTTTTTGTTTCACTCAACACAGTCAGCTACCTATTACGGATTATATAAAGTACAACACTCAACCTCGACAGCAGGGCCTTCATATTTAAAAGTGTTAAAGTCTTTTAAAGTTCTTAAAAATGCATTTGTACGCACCACACAAAGTATATATATATATATATATATATATATATATATATATATATATATATATATATCACGGCGTGAGGTCTTGCTGGAAAATTCCATCTTCGCTTAGATATCTTTCTTCAAATCTGGAACGATTTTCCTTTGAAGGACAATAATGTACAATGTACATACTACGGTGAGCGCATAATTCCTTCGACTGTTCAGATATGATTGATGTCACGTATCATATGATAATGACCAGTTAATTACAACTCTAGAAATTGATATTTAAAAATATTTGTTTCAAGCCATTTTGCACAAGGGCATTTGTTGGGAGGGGTTGAGAGGGAGCCATGCTTCATCAGTGACACCAAATACTTCTTCATGTCTCTGATTTTATTTGTAATGATGAGCAAGAAGATCATTTATTGGACTGCTACGTAGTCAACTCAAGTACTTTATTAACTTTTATACCTACAGTAGAGAAAAGGACTTACTGTTTTCTAAGAAACAAACTTCTTTCAAACCTATTTACTAGGTATGACAATTCAGTGTATATAACAAAATGTTTATTTGTTTATTTTCTTCATCGACCTATATAATAATGGATAGTCAACTGAGTAGAAATATTCAACCAGCCTAAAGACGTCGTAAATGTAGCTAAAATATCTTCAACGTAAGGGAATAGAAGAATGGGAAGTCTACAATATATGCCAGTGATGTTGGACTTTTTTGGTCATTAAATAGAAGTTTAATATTAATTCAACTACCATTTATCCCATTTTTAAAATCCCTTTATATATTCTTTAAGGCATTTAGACTATTAATGTTCAGGATATAATAATAATAAGTATTCTTTCATTCTCTTCTTTGTTTCATCAGTTGATGACTTCAAATTTGGTCTTCCTCCTTCTACTCAGTCAATTGGTCATCCAGTTATTGGTCGATGATTCTCTCTCTCGTCATTGATAACTCATATTCACTCAAGTTGTGTATTCTTTTTACGAGTTCCCTGTGTGGACTAAACTCTAATAATCCATACGTTTTATTATCTTTCCAGGCTGTATTTGAGCGACTAGTGGACATAATTTGCGATAAGATGTCAGAGAGCCTTGACTCGGATCCCAGTATATTGAATGCAAATAAAGGAGCCAGACTGGATAGTGCACAGCCCTCCAATGTCAACTGCAATTGTTAGAAAAAGAAGAAAATTTGTACAAAGAAAAAGTATTTCCTAGTTGTATTGAATTTGATGAAAAAAGGAAGTTGTACAAGATGTGGTTCCCCCGCATTGAAGAACCGTGGTGTCCAAAGTAACTCAGGGGGCGATTGTTTGATATATATGATAAAAAGTAGTTAAACCTACATAAAGCGTTAAAGTAAAGTAGCGCAACAAGAAAATGTAAACAAAAAAAATGATGGACAAACCGTAGTTTATTTTTTAACAATAGGTGCCGCTATCCATTTAACATTTCATTCAAATGTTAAATGGATAAGCGGCACCTATTGTTAAAAAAATAAACTACGGTTTATCCATATTTTTTTGTTTACATTTGTTATTATTTTGAAACAGCTGCTTCATAAAACCCCTCTAGCGCATATTAAAGAACTACGGTTGATCCATCTCCTTTTTGACAAAAAAGAAGGTTTTGTCCTGGTAGCGTCACTTTACTTAACGCTTAACCTACAGATCTATCTCTATATAACGAAGTCCTTTAATATAAATATTTCCTTTTTTTTTTGCTTGACAAAAAAACAGACATCATTTTTTGCCAAAAGAGAACATCATCATTTTCTCCCCTCTATCCAAACGACGAAGAACCTTTGAATATCCCCATTGAGCTTAAATCGCCGCGTAAAATCGTCTTCTAAATATCCGGGGATATCATGAAATATTAATATTAATTTTATCACAAATATATATATATATATATTCTCCAAAATGCATTTTAAATATTCATAGTTTTACAATGTTTCCTTGTTGAGTTTTCATTATACTTATTATTATGTTATTTACATTTTGAATCATCTCTATTCAATGTATCCACTACTATTGAGCATATTAAAAACTGTCAATAAACTATTTATGAGGCAACTCTCTTCATTATTAGGTAAGTAGTCATCCTCTTATTGAATTAAAGGCAATCTATCCAAGTGCCTTATATCGATCTGATTGGTCTACAGGCAAATTATAATAAAAGGGGAGGAGTGTATGAAAATAAATCGATCGAAAGAAAGGAACGCCTCATCTTTACTCACAAACCTTACCAAGGACGTGGTTTTGAGAGCAAAAAACATAGATCACAGACGGTTTACCTGAAAAAATAATATAATATATATAATATATATATATATATATATATATATATATATATATAATATATTATATATGTATATATATATCAATCCACTCCCTATTACATGAGCGACTCAGGAAGGTTCAAAAACATAGTGTTCTTTGACTGTTACGGCCTTCAGTCCTCGGAATTCTCGCTTCAGTCAGGATGGATCATCAAAGCTTCAAAGTAGACCAAGAGGATGATGGATAGTGAAGGACAGGAGGAACCCGGGTGTCTTTAAATGCATTGACGAATCCAAATGGGCAAGCCTTGATGAAAAATATTGAATTGCCAACGTCCATTTCCGAACTCAATTCGATTTTGTTAAATTAAAATAATAATAGTTAGACTCTAATATATTTATTTTTTGAAATCCTCTACCTGTTTATTTATGATCCGTATAGTTAATTAATTGTAACTTATTTTATATTGTGACAAAAATAGATTCTCTTTCTGACGATTAGGTGCACACAAAGAAGAAAATAAGTGTTGTCAACTAAAAAAATATTCTGTATTAATTTATACAAAAGACGGTCGTACTAGCAAATAAGGAAAAGTAAATAGTTGGAAATATACTTTTTATGGGATATAAATACTTTGAACAATAAAATGTAATATTATTTCAAAATTTATATATATATATACACCATTGTTGTAAGTATATGTTGTGTAAAATGTCAATATGTATATTTTTGCAATCACGTCTTATTTTTTTGGAAACATGTCAAATGACAAAGCAAAAAATATACATAATTCGATTCACCCTGTGCTTATTGCACATACTTATCAGCATTTTTTTAATATGGTATTTTTATAAAACCGAGCAAAATGAGATTTGAAGTACTTTAAAACACTAAATAGTTTTTTTACAACTTTTTTTAAATTATTAGTATACTAAATAGTTTTTTATATAGTAAAATATTGTTTTATATTTATTCACATCTTGGAGGAATTTTTATAAAGTTTTTCTTGTAAAACAAAAACATCATTAGGGATGGGGGAGAGCACTGTTAAAAGGACATGAAACAGATTATAAAACGCTTTAAAAAAATAATTACATACTTCACAATAAAAACAATGTAAAAAACGGAAAGTGGGCAAAAGTGTATGTCTAGGGAGAAGGTTGGGCACTAGAATTGACTAAAATCCTTTTTGATTTTTTAAAGAAGTAGCTCCTTTTGATCCAACTATTGAGACCAGTAGGGATCGCTCTGTTTGTAGACCGCGCCGCGTAGATGAGGAGTAGGATGTTGGTAATAATCATCTCAAACTTATAAAAGTTTTGTTTGAGGGGGATAACATCACCAACCATTCATACTTGGAGATCCAAGTTTGGAATTCATTTTTGATACGCTCCAAAGCCATATTTATAACATGTTAATGAGATTTGATGTACTTTCTTTTTTTTCATGTATTTCAGTTCTTAAATAAAAGTCGAAGTAGTTGCGTACAAAATACATAATAAGACATTATAGTCTTAAATTAATACAACGACAAAAGAACGAACCAAATAAAACAAATTAGAATAAATACAATGGTATAACAGACTTACGTATATAATAAACTAAAATTATCAATATATATTGAAGGTTAGCGTTGAATTAAAAGACTAAAACAGACATAAAAATTCATATAGCTAATAAAATTTTAATAACTTCTTAATTATCTTAAAATGGCTGAAAGACTTTATATATATATATATATATATTAGGGTTGTTCTTATTTTTCAAAAGTTTGAAATGTTAGCAACATTGTGGATTTTCTGTTTCTTGGTGATAAAAGAAGACGACATACAAAGTTTGAACAAAATCGGTCAACATTACGAGGTCGCGCAACGAGGTCAAAGTTTTAAAAATTTAGTAAAAATATAGTTTTTGCAAATTTCTTCAAAATGGTGGACGTTACAGACTTCAATAATTATTATTAATTTAAAGGAAATCTAATTTACTACCAGACGTATGTTTGATGTTTTTTAATAAAACAAAGTTTTCAGTAAAAACAAAGGAAAAAATGGAGTGTGTATTGTTAGCTTATTTCATAGCTTTTTTGTATCAATTAACTTCACTCGCCTGTAGAAGATGACTTGTTCGCTTCAGAGTAAAATAGTACTTTTAAGTTTAGTAAAACTTTAGATGATAAATCCAAAAATGACCTTGGTTGCATTCTATCAATTCAGAATTCAGTACAATCTGAGTTTACATCATATGATTCAGAGCCTGTATTGACCTATAAGAAATCGATTATGAAAAAAATAAAAAATAATGTGTTTCTTAGATTTGCGTCAAGGTATCCTCTCAAAATTTTACTTTGTCTCTGACGCATTTATAATCCATTATATGCGTCATTTTGTACGCGAGATAGGCTTTTTTAATGTACATATAACTCTCTACTTATTAAATTGACATGATTTAGTATACCAAAATATTAAAGCTGGTTAACCAAGCTTTCATTTGATATGTTTGGTGTTCTAAAAATCGCTATACTTTAAGAGATATAAGCAAATACGTACTCTCCCCCAAAAAATGATCTTTTGATATGAGAATATACGATTACCATATGGTAATGCTGTTAGTGTTACCTGGATAGAAAGAGAGAAAGAGAAGGGAGGGAGTATTTTGCCTCACTTCTCTCCCTTCTTTTTTCTTCCTATCCAGGGAACACTAACAGCAGTTACCAGATGGTAATCGTATATTCTCATATCAAAAGATCATTTTTTGGGGAGAGTACGTATTTGCTTATATCTCTTAAAGTATAGCGATTTTTAGAACAAATACAAATAGTTACAAATAGGAGCCTAAATAGGAGCAGAAAGACAAGAGAATCTGCAATATATATATATATATATAGGTATATATATATATATTATATTTATGTTGTCAAACAGAAATCAATGTTAAAGGAAAGTTTTTCTACCTACGAATATATAGGTATTTCTATATGCACCACCCACCAATATTATAACTGGATGCATCAACAACTGAATAATAGAAGGGATGAACGATTTTGAAGTTAAAAATACCCCCGTAACAAATAGATTAATTCTAATCTTGACTATCTAGTTAATAATCCTCTCCCTAAACGATAATGACTGATAAATATAATTTCAGAGCAGCTCCAATCCCGGCACATAATATATAAAATATATTTAAAGACCCTTATCATTCTGGGTAGTTGTATTAATTACATTCTTTGGGTTATATATATATAATATATATTTGTTCTTTTTTTGCTTTATTAATCTAACAAATTCTTTAGCTGGGTACGAAGAATGCCCATTCTATGAAAATACTTTCCAAAAATAGTCATAAAGGATATCATCTATATGTCCTGTATTACAGATATTAAAAGATATATATGAAGTATATTTTTGGGTTGAAATAAGAGGACACGACGTGTAAAGTAAGTTATGTGTGCAATTTTATATATCATTTTTAATAAAATAGAACAAAACTAAAACATTGCACACACACAATATACCTATATATATATATATATATATATATATATATATATATATATATATATATATATATATATATATATATATATATATATATATATATATATTATATTATATGATGATACATTTATGATATTATACATATGAAAAAATATATTCCGTTTAAATAATCAACATTAACCAATTCACTATATTAATTAAATTGAATCAATTAATTCAAAAGTAATTTTATATGGTTATAAAAAAAGTCAACCAAAAGTTGTAAAAAGCTATTATATGTTTTAAAGTACTTCCATAACCGACACTCGTGGACACTCTCTTCGAGGGAAATCAAATATTTACTTCATATATATATATATATATATATATATATATATATATATATATATATATATATATTGTAGTGTGCTTAAGTGGTTTTGAATTAATATTTACCAATCTACAAAATAATGTTTGTTTAATTGAAATAAATATAGGATTAAAGCTTAAAGTTCGACCAAGAGAACAACCTACTAAAATGAATCCCTTTATGATATAACTACTCAAATGCAACGAGAAACTGATTGAACCAAGAACTGCAGAGACCAAAAGATGAAGATGGACAAGTACCTGGGGCTAGAGTAATGTAGGCGAAGAGTAGAGTTTTAGAGGTTTATTTGGAGTCACTGAGAGACAGAGTAACAGTGTATTATTGCTTGATTTGATGAAGAAAGTACCCACTTTTATACAATAAAAGTGGGTTGATTTGAAGGATTTGGTGTTTGCAAAATACACGCAATGAACTTAGTTTTGATCAGAGTGAACTTAGTTTTGATCAAAGTGCAAATGGAATTATAGATCTTGAAAAACACATATGAGACTTGTTTATGCGCAGAGTTCAAGGATCATGAGTCGTAGATCATGCAGAATACATATAAAAATTATTGTAGGATCAAAGTGCTGAATGCTACTTTAAATTGCGAATTTATGAATATGTATAAAGAAGATCATAGAAATGGGCAATAGTAAGTTATTTGAGACCTGTAGATTTTGAGTAGGGATACTATAGATGCCCCCCATCAAGGAAGAATTGCGTCCTCGCAATTTACTTTAAAGTCTTATTGCCCGTTAAGGTCTCGGAGTCGTATACGTTGATTGTCCCCTTGTGCTTGGAGACGAATCCTAGTTCTGTAGATGATATAGGATAGGCATAAGTAGAGGGTTAGGAGTCCAATGGCGATGGCTATCAGTGTCCAGTCTTTCCAATTAAAACGCCTGTTTGCAAGGTAACCCTCGAGCTCAGCAAGGGATGCTGAGACATCTTGGCCGTTAGAGATGGCCTCTATGGCTGCATCTATTTCTTCAGGGGATTTGTCTTCGAGGCGGTATGCAACCTCTTGATGCCAGTTCTGAAGTGCCTTGGTCATCGGGTTCCCGGCCGAGATTCCTTCGTAGTCCGTTGGAATGGTCTGTTGCTCCGGGCCCTTAGAGATGTAGTAGTCTCCAATCTTCATGTCGCACTCATTAGGGAGGATGATTTGCCAAGTGCCAGAGTTGAGTTTGGTAACGTTCTTGGCGACTGTCCCATTTGTTCTCCAGCATTGTGTTTGGCCGATGAGGTCTTCAGCCGTTACCACAAGTAGAGTATTGGAATTTAATTGATCCAACTTTACCCTCCGGGTGCTGTGAAGTTGCGTAGTGCAGTGCTTCTTGGCATTCAAATAGTCTAAATGGTAGAGTGCTGGAAGACATGAGTTCCTGCCTGTGCGGAGGATGCGGAGATTGGGGCAGAGTTTGAGTAGTCCGAATTGGAAACATTCTGCCAGGTTTGCTGTGCTGAGTTCCACGAAGCTCCCTTTGAATTTGTCAGTAGCTAGAAAGTCCTTTCCTATTGACTTGTATGAGACGCGGAGGCCGTTTGGCTGAGATGTGATGATCTCAATGTATCGGAACAGGTTGAATATATGTGCGGAATTGTAGAGTGGCAATTCCACGATAAGTAGAAGTCCTTCTTGGGTCATCTGAAGTGTTGTCGGCAGTTGGTATAGGGTAGCTAATCCTTGCTCCTCGATAGGGTTGATGAAAGGAGAGACTATTTTCCCACCAATCTGCTGTAGGACCTTCTCTGCATGGTTGATAGGGAAGATCCCGGGCGTAAGCTTTCCAGCGAAAGCGTTTTGAACGCCGTTGACCCATTGGACGATCCTGTTCTTTGTGTTCTCGAGGATGCTAATAGCGTTCTCGGCGTTTTCGACTTGGCGGAGGCGGTAGTTAGTCCTGTGTTGTTTAGCAAACAATTCTTTCTCGACCTTTGCTAAATGTCTGAGAGAGAACTGCATGTTACGGATCTCGGTTGCTAGACCCTGGACGTTCTTGAGCATTTCCAAGTCGTAGTGATGATCACCCCCGTGTCCGAATAGCCCATCGGCTAAGCTCTTGAGAGCCCAGCCTCCAAGCATTCCAATGCCCATGATGACTTGACGCGTTGGCCGTTGTTTCTTCACGATGCCGGATATTTTCTTTAGCTCAGAGAGGCTTTGTCTGAGGTCGTCGGCGAGGACTTTGATTTCGAGGATTGTTCTATTTTGGACCCAAGCTGTGGCTGTGCTGATGGTTTCGTTGGCGGCCACTTGGAGTAGTTCCTCGACTTCCTTGATGATAGATGGGATAGGAAGTTGTGCTTTGATTTTCACGATCGTCAGGGATGTGGCGATCTGTCCTTCTGGTTGGAAGTAGGCCATTGCATGGAATTGTCGGACTGTTGGGTTGGAAGTGACTACTGTAATTAGTAGAAATAAAAGAGAGACTTTAGTAAACATGTTTTTTTTTTAGATGTTGAGCTGCTGAAATGTGAAGTGTAACTGATTAATGTTCACCACTTGACTTCATTCGTCGATTTCTGGACTTGAGGGTAAATCCACATTTCTTCTCTTACTATCTCCTTCCGCAGGAGATTGCGCAATTCGTTTCTCCCCCTGGCCTCTTTGTTCTTTGGGAGGAGTTGAATCATCCATATCACTGGATTTTCTTTTTGCAGACTGAGTGCGTGTTACTTTGGACTCGTTGTTGTCATCTTCTTCTTCCCTTGGGCGTTTTTGACTCTTCTTGACTTCTTCTTCATTTGATGATTTCTTGAGAAAACGGAACCATGGCTTGGTTGTCTTCTCAATGACTTTCTCCAATTCGCTTGTTGCGGCTTCAAAGACGCTTTCATCATGTTGATCATTCATGACATCAGTGAATTCTTTAGCTTGTTCCCTAGGCAGAGATTGGGTATCAGTATTAGTAGAACTATTTTGTTTAATACCTTGCTTAGGACTCTGGTAGACTGTGACTTGGTTGTTGTAGGTAGTACTTTGGCGGGTAATGGGCCTCTGTGTGTCCTCATAACATTCATTGTCGTCAACAGCTTTGATTTGCTTTGCTTCACGTCTGATGGGAATGTCTAATGGAATGGTTTCATTGGATATATCGTCAGCATTCACTACGCGGAGTCGATCACGAGCAACAGTCTTTGTCCCATCGCCGATTTTGATCTTGACTTTGCGATCATTGATGACGTCTAGGACTTCGTAGGGACCGTGGAAGTAGGAGGCGAGTTTTCGGTTCTCTTCCGTCTGGGGATCCCATAGGTAGACCATTGAGCCTGTTTGAATTTTCTTAAGGTGGACCTTTTTGTTGTAGGCTTCGCGATTCTTGAGGTGACTTTGAAGTTGCTGAATGCGGACTTTCTCCAAGGAGTCGGAAACTGCTTTGACTAACTGGGCAGTTGTTGTGGGTGCATCTTTGATATTGGAGTCGAGTTGTGCTGCAGGGAGTACAGGATGTGCTCCTGTCTGTAAGAAAAATGGAGAGTAGCCCAGTCTGGGAATTATCATGAATCTTGCTTGTGATAAAGCTCCAGGAAGACATAAGTGCCATTTGTTGCCGGGTAGACCATCTTGAATCATCTGAGCTCGGATTGATTGCTCAAGGTCTCGGTGTAGGCGCTCAACTGGGTTGGTGTGCGGTTGGTAGGCTTGCGTCAGAGTCTTGATGACTCCTAGCTCTTTGCAAACTTGATGAATGAGTTTGGAGACGAATTGCCTTCCGCGATCAGAGACGAGTTTCATGCCTGTACCATAGCGGGGAAAGAATTCTTTTACGAGAATATTGATTACCTTCTCCGCTGTCATGTCTCGAATAGGATATGCCTCAGGAAACTTAGTACATGCATCAATTATTGTCAACATATATTTAGGGTCATTTGCGTATCCGTTATACATAGGGCCGACAATGTCCATGTAGAATACTTGAAAACGTTCTCCAATTGATGTGGAGGTTTGGCCCATGACTTCGGAAGCTTTCTGTTTCCTGATTTTGGCGCGTATGCACGTATCACATCCTGCGATGGCCTCTTCGATATCCCTGTCCATATTTGGCCAATAGAAGTATTGTTTAGCCAGGAGTTTGGATTTCGTCATTCCAGGGTGTGCCAGTAGAGGATGGACATGTACAGTAGCTATGACTGTTCTCCTATTTTGCGATGGTACACAAATCCTTAAATCACCAGAAGGATCCTTAAAATATAACTTGTTGTTCATTAGACAGATTTTATCGTAATGTGAAAGGTATATTCTGAATTCTTTAGTTAAGGATTTGGCATATTTTGATTTAATGTCTTCTGGTTTCATTTTCTTTTTCATGAAATTTACGAGTCGCTTGAGAACTTTGTCTTTGCGTTGTTCTCTTTCAAAATTCAATTCACTGAATTTAGTGCTATCATTTGTATTATCTTTATTGGTATGGTCCATTTGATTTTGATCACTTGCAATTTGACTATGTTTGTCACTTTTGTTAAAATTATCAATATTGTTTTCATTGACGTTGTGTGAAAAATCATTTTCTAGAATAGATTTGGACTTACTTCTTGTGGTTATGGCACTTATCTTTTGACCAAGATTCCTCAGGTTGATCTCATCCTCCTCCGTCAAGTGTACTTCCTTCTCATTTTTTGTTGGCTGGTGGTCTGGTCGTCTGCTGAGGGCGTCTGCATTCTGATTGACTCGTCCAGGCTTGTAGATGACATTGAAATCGTACTCGGCGAGTTTGTCTTGCCATCGGTGTAGCATTCCAGAAAGTACATTGGACTTGACGAACCATTGGAGAGGTTGATGATCAGTCCTGATTGAGAATCGTCGTCCTTCTAGAAAATATTTAAAATGGTTAACAAAAGTGACTATTGCAAGTAATTCTTTTTTAGTTGCAGAGTAATGTTGCTGGCCTGTATTTAGTTTTTTACTCCCGTAAGCTATGGGGTGTTCCTTTCCATCATCTCCGAGCTGTGTGAGGACACCACCCATGGCGAAGTCTGATGCATCTGTTTCGAGGATGAATTCCTTGTCGAAGTTCGGAGTGACAAGGACTGGCTTGGCGATTAGCTTTCTCTTCAAGTCTTCAAATGCATCTTGTTGTTCATTGGACCATTCCCATTCTGAGTCTTTTTTTAAGAGCCTTGTGAGGGGCTCGGCCAACTTGCTGTAATTATTGATAAATTTTCTATAATATGAGGTTTTACCAAGAAAAGTTTGCAGCTCCTTAACGGATTGCGGAATTGGCCAGGTGTTGATAGCTTCTGTGAGGCGTTCTGAGGGAGAGATTTGCCCAATTCCAATTTTGTGTCCCAACCATGTTGTTTGTTGGACGAAGAGTTCTGTTTTGGTAGTTTTGATTCGGAGATTGGCTTTTTGTGTCCTGAGGAGGAATTCAGCAAACCTTGCCAGAGTTTGCATGAATGTTTTACCAGTGATGAGATTATCGTCGAAGAATCCCAGTAGTCCCTTCCTATCGACCTGGGGTCCATAGACTTGACGCATAAGTCTGGCGTATGTTCCACACGCATTCTTTGGACCAAAAGGCATTCGAAGGAATTTGTAAGTACCAAAGGGAGAAACTATGGTTAATTTGTCTTGATCATCTTCCGCTACGGGAACTGCAAAATACGCTCCAGCCATATCTATAGCAATGAAATACTTAGCTTCTCCAAGTTGAGGATCAGTGAGTAGTTCCATTGAGTGAGCGACAGGGTAGTTGTCGGTTTTGGTAACTTCATTGAGTTGGCGGTAGTCTGTTGCGAATCTCCACGAGCCATCCTTCTTTTTCACGGGGACAAGTGCTGAGCCCCATTCGGAGATCGTGGGTTCAACGATACCTTCGTCTTGCCATTGCTGAAGTTGCTTTTGAAAGCATTCTCTCACTGCTGGATTCATTGGACGTACTTTGGCTTTAATGGGACCACTGTTGCCGGTGTTGACGCTGAATTCGAGGACTCCTGTTTTGCCGACATTGGATGAGTCTTTTGAGAGGATGTTTTGAAAGTGTGAAAGGAGTACGAATACCAGCTTCTTCTCATTCTCACTCAGGATTGGATTGGCTTGAATTTGGTTTCCGAAGAGATCGTCTATCTCTTTCATCTGTTTCTTCCCTAAGGCTTTGCTCTTGCTTGTGATGCCTATATATGAGGAAAGAAGTGATAATGCTGTATTATACTTATTATTTGGGTCAGCCAATTCGAGTCCAGGTGGAGGCGGTTCCACGTTGATGGTGTTATTGGACAGTGCTGCAATATGAGTTGTCGGCTTGAATTGCGTAACAGTGTGGATCGTTCCAAGTTCCACACCCTGTCTCAGTATGTAGGGCTTGTCATCTATGTTCGTTATGGCCAATTTCACACGAACGTTGCCCTTGTTAGTTACTCTCGTTTCAGTCATTTGTGGATTGATGATGACTTTCCAATCTTGTGCCTTGGGCTGGAACCATACTAAAGTGTTAAGAGGGAGGATACTACCTATGTTTGGAATTGAGACTTCGATTATTGAACTCTTATCACTTGATATCCTCAGTGGTTCTGATGTGGAAAGTGGAATTGAAGGTGTGTTGAGACTGAGAGTGAGTGCATCTATGGTCATTGCTTGGTCTGATTTAAGAAATGGACTGAGTACCACCTCTTCGCTACAAGAATCAAACTTAGCAGTGACCTTGTCTTGCAGGGAGATTGTAGCTTGCATCTTCCTGAGAGATCCACAAGACAATATGAAAGGTAGCCCGAGTCCTTTGATAACGATTGGGCGTGTTAACCAGGGTTTGCTGACTCCTTCGATGCGAAGTTCCACTGGCTCCTTTGGGCGTCCCACGACGGTGAGCGCGTGATTGCCTGCCGCATTGACCACTGTGTTGTCTGGTTGTAGGGTTTGGTTGACTGATGCCTTCAACCATACCCGCTCATCCATGGCGTCGTACCCACGATTGCCTGTGTCGATCAGGCATTGAAAACGGGTTGAGCCGATCTTTGCCCACATGTAGATGGGTTGGTTGTCTAGATGCTCGATAGATGCTAGGTCGAACATGTTGTGGTCTAAGGGAAACTCAATATTATGGTCCTCTCTCCTTGAGATTCCCGTTGCATCAGCTGTAATTATTTTTAGGAGAGATGTGGGGAGCCCACTAATTGTTTTTTGTTTGCGGTGGCTTACTGTTTACGCGAAGCTTTCGGCAGTCCTTCCCGAGATGTCCCATCTTATTGCAGTTTGTACATTTGACGTTGTACTGATGGTTATTGGACTTGCCGTTGTTCCTCGATGTTCCAGGATCTCTTTGGGGCTTCTGTAGATATTTGTTCCGCTGCTGCTTGACCACTATACACTCCTCGGTTGAATGCCCTGCGTCTGGGTGGATCAAGCATGACTTCTTTGTTGTGCTTTGCCTGGCGTTGTTTGTTTGATTGGATGATGTCGAACCGGTAGCTTGTCTGAGGGAATCTATTTCCATAGGCTCGTCCTGCCTACAATGGAGAGCTTGAAGTTCCCTCTGCTTTTCCAGCCGTAGATCCTCGATCAGATCGCGATTTGAAGTCCCGGCCTTCTTCTTGAACTCCAAATCCTCTTCCTTTATGCTGAGATCTATATTGCATACAATTCTGTAGGCTTGATTGGCCTCCAATCGTGTAGAGGATTCGCGAATCTTGATTCTGGCGAGGTAGGCGACGGTTCGGTTCTCCAGCCCACTGATGAAGTAGTTTATCAAAGGGCTTTCCGGAGGGTTCATCATTCCTTTGGTCGACCTTACCCAGAGGTTATAACACTCCTGGTAATAGTCGGCCAGGGATTCGTGTTTGCGCTGGCGGATTGATTCCAGCTTCATTCGTGCACGATCCGTTTCTCCCACTTTGTTGAGGGTTCGGTCCAGGCGATCGAAGAATTCCGTCAGGTTGTTGATACTCTCGCTAGGCCCCAGGTCTTTTGCCGTCTTGTAGACATCAGAGACGATGTTCTGGGCCCGGTAGTGCGTAGCCTCATCCATAGCACCGATGATTAGGAATACATTTTGCAGGAATGTATTTTCACATATCCCGAGCATGCATTCCACGATGTTCCGCCAAACAGTGAAGTCCGTAGTTGAGGTGAGTTTGGGGATTGTTTTGCTCCCTCCCGAGTTGCTTGGATGGTTAGTGCCTTCCATTGGGGCGAGAGTAGGGGTGCTGTTCTGGGCCATGTCTCCATCTAGGGGGCTTGGTGCATTAGCCAATTGGGCGTTGGCAGCGCTGGCTTGACTGGTTCCTTCGGAGTTCATCATTATCTGGTAACAAAGAAATAGTCAATCAAAAGATTCGTGAGCTCATTCAATTGTATCTTGGCTTTAGTAAATAATTAAATGAGTATTCAAGACACTGCTATTGTAATTACTTTAATTATAAGGTTGGGTTAATGTTGCATAGATAGATTTTAAAATTCTTGTTAAAAATGCATAAAGTAGGTAAATAATACTCGAGGTATTTCTATTACATACGTTTACAATTCAAGTAAGAATAATTAAAATAGATCAAACATTCCTTATGGTTTAGCTTACATAAATCCTACCGACTGCGCCAATTTTGTAGTGTGCTTAAGTGGTTTTGAATTAATATTTACCAATCTACAAAATAATGTTTGTTTAATTGAAATAAATATAGGATTAAAGCTTAAAGTTCGACCAAGAGAACAACCTACTAAAATGAATCCCTTTATGATATAACTACTCAAATGCAACGAGAAACTGATTGAACCAAGAACTGCAGAGACCAAAAGATGAAGATGGACAAGTACCTGGGGCTAGAGTAATGTAGGCGAAGAGTAGAGTTTTAGAGGTTTATTTGGAGTCACTGAGAGACAGAGTAACAGTGTATTATTGCTTCATTTGATGAAGAAAGTACCCACTTTTATACAATAAAAGTGGGTTGATTTGAAGGATTTTGTGTTTGCAAAATACACGCAATGCACTTAGTTTTGATCAGAGTGAACTTAGTTTTGATCAAAGTGCAAATGGAATTATAGATCTTGAAAAACACATATGAGACTTGTTTATGCGCAGAGTTCAAGGATCATAAGTCGTAGATCATGCAGAATACATATAAAAATTATTGTAGGATCAAAGTGCTGAATGCTACTTCAAATTGCGAATTTATGAATATGTATAAAGAAGATCATAGAAATGGGCAATAGTAAGTTATTTGAGACCTGTAGATTTTGAGTAGGGATACTAATATATATATATATATATATATATATATATATATATATATATATATATATATATATATATATATATATATATATATATATATATATATATATATATATATATATATATATATATGTGTGTGTGTGTGTGTGTGTGTGTGTGTGTGTGTGTGTGTGTGTGTGTATGTATGTATGTATGTATATATCCAATGGCACAGTAAGGATGCATAAATTTGGCAACAATCAAGATAATAATAAAAATATAGATATACAACATAGTCGTATAAACCTCCTACTGGCAACTCTAAATACAATACACGGAGAGGTAATAAACATATTTTAGTATCGTATAGGAAATATCATATAAGAATGAAGTGAAATATATATTTATCTTTTTTTGCAATGCATTCTTTTGTCCAAGGGATGTAAATCAGGTAGTAGGAAGAAGAAAATTCTTGAATCTGAGTCCTGAAATTCATGAGTAGATATCTTCAAATTTAACTCTTTTCATAGAAAATATTCAAATAGATGATGAGCTTTTGATTCTGCAAGGCTTCAACAATATAATATTTTGGGGGTTCTAGAATATCTGTATAAAACACTTGTGCATAAGGAATTTCTGATAACGCATTTTTGTATAAAGTATTAATGATAATAGGAAATTTTGATCAGGACACTTTTGTATAAAAATCATTTTTAAAGGAAACTAGGAAGCTGGGTCCAAAAGTCAGTAGTTCCCTTTAAAAATGTATTTATTAAAAAAGTATCTTTATCAAAAATGTATACTATCAATAATTCCTTATACAAAAATGTGTTATCACAAATTCCTTTTGCAAAAAGGTCTTTTTCAAATATTCCTAGAACCATTTTAGGGGGGTCACTTGAATGCCAGCTTAACTGGCCTTTTCTGGCGGCTTTAATTAAAATACGGGTTTATAATAATTAAATTACCCAATATTTATATGGCAAAATTATTGTTAACAAAATAATTTCATTTCACTTTTTAAAGAATATTATAGTTATTCATATATATTACAATACTGCATAATTAGTTTTTGGTAGAGTAACCACGAACGAACTATGTATTACATATATTTCAGCATTACTAAATAAGCTTTGTAATTTCACAAAAAACTGATATTTATAATAAAAAACTTGATTAAAATTAAATGATTTAAAAAAAATAGTTTTACGAAATTTCAAATGAACAAATGTTTCGAAAAATTTGTCCCTCAGATCATTAAGAAAGGGGACACTTCCCATGACAGCTCATAGTTGCACATATGTGCATTGGCCTGAATGAATTTTGAAAAAAATATAACGTAATACAAATAACAGCATTAGTAAAAAACATAAATGAGCATTTTTTAATTACTATATCGATTTTCATTCACTACTTAAAAGGAATTTTAATGCTATAATGCTTATTATTATCCTATCGGATGCAATTCTATCGAACCATATATTCAAAAAAATCCCTCTGCCTATGACTCTTCATGGACAATAACGGCATCTATAATTAAATATTATCCCGGAATAACACACTCTCTTCAAGTAATATGCTTTTAAAATATTTTAATAAATGCCTCTAACTGTTTTTACTTCTATGTATGTGATCCTTTAATTGTATTTAATTTGTTTGTTCAGTATCGAAGCTAAAATTTTAAGCTAATTGCTTATTAATATAGTATTACTATGCATTATCATCATTTTTATATATAATATTATTTATGTATATTTTCGGTGAATTAAAAAATATAAAAAACTTTGATAATTAATAAATTCATATTTTTTTCTTGTGATTATGATATAATTATGATGGAGAGGTTTGTGACTGGCTAATGAATTTTGCCGTACCACAACCGAGAGCAAAGTTTTTTCTCCTTCTATATGTACATGGTTTAAAAGATTGGCGTTTGACGTAACATTGGTGGGGAATCTTGATAGAGAGGGAAGAACGGGGATCCTCTTGGACAATCCCATTTGACCTCATTTTATTCCTTATATTTTCATTTTGACACCTTTACATAATTATTATCATTATCTAAGAGGTATAATGTTATATGTCTCTTTAACGCAGGTCTATAACCCGAGTAACTGTTATCAATTAACATATATGGGGATCAGGAGAAATTTCAGATAAGGTCATATGACAACAATAGGGTAAGACTCAATTATTTGCAAAGTTATCGTGCAAACTTCTTCTCAAAGATAAAACATATTTGCATTTGAAATAGCAATTATAATTATATTGAATAAATACTCTTTATCTAGCAAATAACGTCATTTTCACTAATTTGATCAAACAAAAGATACACATATGTTATTAAGTATATGTATAGATTGTCTTTTTAATAGAGAAATATATTGAAGTACAGCCATTAACTAGATAATAACTGGATAGACAATAGATTAGATAATAGAAAGGAATACAATACCTGACTTAACAACTGATGGCAGCCATTTTATGTCGCTTTTTATTAGAAATATATATTCTTAAGCTCGAAAGAAGAGAAGGAAGGACTTTGCTGTCATCCTTAATGCAGATAAGGTCTAAATACCAAGTCTGAATGAATAAATAAATGACAAACGAAATACCAGAGCTGAGATTCGGTACCGCCGATTGGGTAGACTTTTTTATATATCTACCGAATATCGACCGGTGCGGTAGATTAGAAATAAAGAGAAAATTATTATGTATCTGCTCTTTGACTTCTTCACATTCATTTAGTACCGGACAATTTATAACAAGAGACAATTAAGTAATTTTTGTTGTAATTTTTTAAAGGATGATTTGAAATTGAATACATGTTATTTATATATGCACTCGGATTTTAAGGAAATAGAAGGCAATAGGAAACACATTATTCCTTAACTGTCTTTTGTTAAACATTGTCCGATATTAAGTGCACTTACAGCTTCGGAGTTTTTATTTATTTTGCAAAGTTCAACTTCTTCACACCAGGTAACAACGCTTCCAGTTCTAAATACCGATTGATATTCGGTAGTTGCAGCTCTGCGTAATACCCTATAACATCTTTTTAAGGGAGTACTTTTTCTTAAAACATAACATTGGATGATGACATTTAATGTTGGATTTATTTATTTTCTATTCCCAAGAATCGATTGTTTTACCAAGGGAAGCAGCCAATTTAAGTCGGTATGCGTCCTCAAAGAGCTCTTTACGTCGACTGATCTTTTCTTTTTTGTTGAGTCTCCTGTTATTAAACAGCTTATTATTACTAATTATAAAAATACTTAATAGGACTCTCTATCACTATAATAGAAGTATACCTACTTGCGTACATTAATCAATTTAATTACACATAAAAGCTGTTGTATTCTTTTATGGTTAATGCAGAGGAAAATAAAAAATACGCATATATAAACAAGACTTTATCACTAAGTTTTTTTAGTATGGAAGAATTTTTTTGTAGAAAAGCACTTTAAAAAAGGCTTGTCGACTTTGACAACTGAAGAGGCACCTTTCATGGAGAACCATTAGACAAATTACTTTTTATCTTCTCAATCCCATTTCGAAAACAACGCAAATAGGTCTCAACTTATGTTACTAAATATTGTATGTTTAATTTTGACCTGGCTTCGTTTTTCTTATTTATTCTTAGATCGGTTATTATAAAGTGACTGAGAAATAATTAGTTCCTTCTTCCCCAACTATTCCAAGACGGATTTTGTAACTTATAATTAAGTTTATAAGAAAAAATATTTTTCCTCATGACGTCACTGGATTATAAGCCTATCTTCGTGTATTTTGATTTTTTTCATTAAAACCTGTATATAGTGCCCATGTTTCGAAAAATGTAAGCAGATCAATTTGTTTTAAACCACCTTCCTCGATAGAAAACAAGTTCACATATTCACAGATTAACAACTTTGATATGAACCAAAACTGAATGATTGAATAATAAAAGGATGTATAAAAATATTATGCAGATTGTATTCTCACAAATAAGGATATTTATCTACGACTCTTCCCAAAAATAGCTTACAATTTGCTTGTAAGCATTGAAAAGCTATCATGTGTGCCCTTCTTTTGCAATTAATATGAAAAAACTACACCTCTAATTTCTTTATGCTGTTTTCTGAGGGAACATGAATTGCAAGGCTAAAGTCCGGCCCAGAAGCTACTCAGGCACAAAAGAACTCCTGTTTTCTAGTTGCGTGTTGCGTACAAGATATTAAGGAACCTAGAGACGACTTTGCCGCAATGCTAAGTATAGAATGAGCCATGAAGCTAATCGGAATGTTTCTTCAAATACATCTTCTATTGTCAATCTCACCAGGGAGGCATCTCTGTCATAGTCTAAGTAAAGATGTCTAGAAGATTCTAGTCTCTGGCCACAAAATGTGTAGTTACTTTCATCTATCTTCTCTGCACTGCGTTTGTGGACCTTGACTCCAGAGGGAACACAAATGAAAGAGCGGACTACATACAGAGTGCGAAGTTTCTTAAGTGTTGTAAGGTGATACCCTTAGATTTCATTACATATGAAGCAGTCTACCGTCTATGGTTTTTTAGTGCTTTATTTGAAAAATACATTTATGTATAATCGTACTTTTATCATTGGGCCTCAAAACTACATTCATTACGGATAATTAATTAATAAAATAATATTGACCATAGATTATAATTCTTTATAAAAAATCAATATTCAAATAAGTAGTGATTGTTAATGCATATTTTTTTTAAACATTGCAAAAGTTTCAGTTGTTTATCTAAATCTATTCCCTTGTTCTTTTCAATTGCTTTATTTATGAACACCGTCTCTTGTAGGCAATGTTTTATATAATAATATCCTGGGGTGAAAGGTGTTCTATGCTATTACCGGTACTTTGCATTTATTTTTTATTTACAAATAATTTCAATATAAACTACTATAGTCAAACTCTTGATAGAGGTCACCTGTCTTTAGCGATATCTCGCATGATAACGCTCATCTAAATCTTCTCTGCAGAAGAAAAACTAAATATTTTAAGCCTTCTGCGATAACGTCTACTATTTGGGTTCCCTGGTCTGGCCCATATAGACTGAAAGGACTGACCTTGATCATTAGCACATAAGAGGCTATTTAGGTATATAAAAAGGTGCCCTTTTTTGCAACGTGATTGGTGTAAAGGAATGAGAAGGAAAATATTAAAAAGGGCATTATGCTACAAATTATCACTTCATTCGCGGGGGCTGTTGAGGAGTAAAGAACAATTCAGAAAGAAAACATTCCTCATCCTTCAAATGATCCATGTTATTTACGAATCCTTCAAATTAATAAAGCAATTCTTCCAACTCAAAGAAAAAAAAGAATATTGTTCATATACCGGGTCATGAATAAGTCTTGAGACAATGTGACAATAATGAGAACTCATGGGTCAGGGTACAGTCGTACACGTTTGAATTTTATTTTATATATAATGTATACATTGACAAATATCATTTGTGAATTTCGCCACCTCCTCAATGACGGCCTCCACGCGGCGACGGAAGGCCTGGCACACGGTGATGATGTAGGACCTCTTCATCGCCTTCCACTTCTTCTCGACCGAGGTCTTCAGGTCCTCAACATTGCTGTGGCGAACGCGGCAAGCTTGGCTCTCAACATGCCACCAGAAGCTGAAGTCGAGCGGGTTCAGGTCAGGGCTCTGTGGTGGCCATTGTCTTCGGCCAGAATTTCATGTGGTCTCCATCCAGTCCTGCACGGCCTTGCACGTGTGGGCAGGAGCCCATCTTGCTGGAACACGTATGATGACTTCCCGACTTCTTGGTTATCTTGGAGACCTATGGGAGTACCTTGGTCTTCAAAGCTCCAAGTAGTCGGCGCCCGTGAGCCTGTACCCGGTCGGGAACCAAATCGGCGGCATCTTGTCCCTGTTGATGCCACGATCCCCAACATCATCACGGAGGCCGGATGTTTGGTCTTGGAGACGCTCCGGATGACATTGGAGACGTTTCCGAAGCAGATGACCCGTCGTTCTGCTTGTTGTACACGGGATCCACCGTAAAGGTCTTCTCGTCAGAGAAGAAGACGACGCGATCACCGTTGTGCTTCAAGTCGGAGAGAATCTCCGGCAACGATCCAAACGGAGGTCTCGATGACGTTGCGTCAACAGTGGCCGTTCGACCTTTCTCAGTGACCGCCCACCTGCTGCTTTGACAGCCTTGGACACGGTGGAGGGTCCACGGACTTCTTCTTGGCGAGCTCGGACATCTTCATGGTGGGCATGGCCTCAAAGGCCGTCTTGACTTGATTGGGTCGAATTTTTACCGTCTGCCGGAGCGGGGTTTGTTCTTGAGGTCGTCGCCGTCAGCCAAACGCTTCCTGACTCTGCAGACGGTGGCCTTGCTGACGTTGAGCTCCTTGATGTTACTAGTGGTGTGACCGGCGCGGACGAGTGTGGCAATCTCGACTCTTTTCGTTTCCATCTCGGCGAAGAAGTGACTGTTTTTGTTGATCAACATATCAAATGAAAGAAAAGAATCTAAGCTTTTGATTGGTGGGAGCAATTAAGCATGTTTTTAAATCACTAAACCTCCAAAAACTATTTTCAAATTGGTCTCAAGACTTATTCATGACCGGTATTCAATATGTGGATCATCATTCTGACTATCGACGTAGAATAATAAAGAAAATAATGTTCTCAAATTGTTAAAAGGTTGAGAGCTTTTGCTATATCCCGACGATATTAAAGACCTGCGAGTGCTAAAACAATGACTTCTACGAAAATGGGAGTGACAAATATGAAGATTGGAATACATAAAATTACATGGGGATAGAAGTGGAATAAAAAAAGCATTTTGTGACTCTTTGGTTTTATTGTTGAACTTCTTTAATCTCCCGGACCTTGCATCATCACGCCCCAGAGCTCAAAAATGAAATCGTCGGTGAATCCAAAGGGTTCTAGACTGGAGTTGTCGATGGCCTCAGCAAAATCCATAGTGTTGTTCGATGAACTGGCCAATTCCCCAATTTGAGAAGCGAAAATAATAAATTTCGATGACAAAGATGGTAAGTGTGAAAACATTAGTAGTTTAATATCCATAAGGGCATGGTTGGGTCGAATCCAATAGGAATCGGATGCCCAGTGTCTGAATCATCAATGAATTCTATGTAGACAACTGGAAGGAAAACCTCCATGAACAAAAGTTTTTAAGAAAATAATCTTGATAATTTATGCAAACATAGGTGTATTTTTTCAAGGCATTTTAAAATAAGACCAACTATCTAGTGACGTCATTGATACTTACTCTTGAAAACAAATTAATGAATAAATACCATAGCATTATTGAATGTTTTCAGCTTTTACTTATATTAACATACTTCTTAGAGGGTTTTTTTACTTTGATTTGTGAATGGTTTTTAATATATTTTATAGTATAATATATTTTAAAACTGGTTTATATTTTGGATATTTAAGCATAAGGAAATTATAAAATGTTCCTATATGTTATTTCATATACAATTTTTTATTCTTTAATATAATTATTTTACTTTATTCGATGTATTATAACAATAAAAGGATGACCTCCCTCATGAGAAATTGGCATGTAATAACTGGCCACAAATATCTCTCTCCAAGGTCTCAACGAAGTCCTTACTCTCAAGAATACCTATAACACTCACCTAGTTCTAAGTCATTGATCCCATAAACACTTCTAATAACCCGTTGATTTTTTCCTCAGCCAAAGTCCGGGTATCATCGATTTCCTCGACTTGGGCAGAGCCATTGGATTTGAAGCGAAGTGTTTGCTTGCCGGTGCCGTAGCCCTTCTTAGAGCCCCATTGCTATTCTTTGGTCCAACATTGCCTATGTAATGAGAGATAGAGAGAGAGAGTTAAACAATGAGTGTAAATCTATGACACACACAAATAATACTTAAAAAAACTTACTAAATCCCGCTTTTAGTGGCTCAACGAGTCTGAGCACAAAGGTTTTCCCCTTGGGAATCTCTTTTAGCTTCCTCGCAACCTCAAAGTGCCGACAACCCACGAGGCTTCATCGTCTATCTTTTCTATGTGATCACCGACCTATTAAAAAGATAAATATGTAATCTAAGTTTTAGAAATAAAACCCAGTGCTAAAATTGCTTATAACATCAATTATGGATGCTACATTTCTTTAGCACCAAAAAGTCAAAAAGAAGTGGAGCAAGTATGCTCAGTGGAAGAGTGTTTGAATCTCAATACTGACTCGAAAGGAAGGTCAATAGTGAGTGCCCTCATAAAAAGATCTTAGGTTTGATTCAGTAATAATAATTGCTCATTCATATCCTCGCTGATACAATTACATTGAACGTAATAGAAAAAACAAAGCCGAAAGGCATAATCATTTATATATATATATATATATATATATATATATCTATATATATATATATATATATATATCTATATATATATATATATATATATAAAGGGTCGTTCAGCTAAATCCGGAACACTTTCAACTGCATCAAAAACAACCAATAGAGCCTCCTAGGAAAGTTTTAAGGCCATACCGAAATGGGTTAGGTGTTTAACTATTCAATTATTCCGATTTTGCGTGATTAACGATAATAAAGCCATGGAGAAATGCAAACGTGAAACTGTAGTTGAATTAGTGCGCGTGGACATGGAGCTAAGGACATCAAGGACATCACTGGGTAGTCCTCCAGCACAGTTTATGACGTCATCAAAGCCTCTGAGGACGTCTCCAGGCAGCTCCATGACAGATCTGGGACCAAGAAAAGGACGCTGACCTTCTTAGTCGGTTTAAAGCGATCGGTAACGGCCAATCCAGAACCCCAATGTCAGTCTTGGCTAAAAAGCACAACGTGAGCAGGGCTACCGTCTCCAGGGTCGTCAAGGAGCTCAACATCATATCTTACAAGCGCAAGCCAGGCTCATTTGTTGACAGGGGAAATTAAGGAGGTCAGGTTGAGAGGTGCAAAAAGGTGTTGAATTCGTTGAAGTCGGGTACCTCTCACCTCTGAAATTCTTCTCAGACGAGAAGATCTTCACTGTGGACCGCTCCAGCAACCGCCAGAACGACAGTGGTTGGCCAGACCAAGAGGGAGGTCCCCAGTCGTTCAAGACGAAAAATCTGGCCTCATGGATGGTCCTAATGTTGACAGCACTGCCGGAGACGTCCTCATCCACTTTTTCAAGGTGGGTGAGAAGATTAAACATCGACGTGTACCTGGGCGTCCTAAGGAGGTTGTTAAGCCTTGGATGGACGAAAGGCCTGTGGGGATGTCTACCACGGAGGTACTCTTCCAGCAGGACTCTGCCCCCCCCCACAAGGCCAAGAAGATCCAGGAGTGGCTCCAGGCTAACGTCCTTGCTTTCTGGACCCCCAGATATGGCCCTCCAACTCCCCTGACCAATCCCATGGACTACTATATGTAGGGGGAGTCGGAGAGGCATGCCTGCGCCACTTCCCATGTCAATGTAACCTCCCCAAGGCTTCCATCAAGAGGCAGACCAGCAAGCTCCCAGCCGCGGACGTAACCGCCGCATGCAAATCATTCAGTAGCCGTATTGAGGCTGTCATTGCTGCTGAGGGCGGACATATTGAATAAATTGTATGTAAGTACCTTAATGCAAAAATAATGGCATTAAAACTTGTTTAGGTTGTCCCTTTTATTGATCTTGATTCAGTTGAAAGTTATCCGGATTTAGCTCAGCGCCACTGTATATATATATATATATATATATATATATATATATATATATATATATATATAGCGGCTGTTTTGTTTACATGCTATAGAGCACTGTGAATGGATAGGGTATTCATATATATTATATTTTATGTATTAAACTATTTATTTTAGTTTGTAAGTGTATATCTTTGAACTGCACAGGATATATAAATAGTTTTATTCTAACTTTTTTAAATCTGCAAGTCATTTGTTGTCGTCATTTCCAAGGTTTATCGCAATAGGAACGCGCTTTGAGTTAAAACGATATGCCTCAATTAATCCTTTTTTTTGTTTTAGGTGGAGCAACAAAAAACACAACTTTTGAAAGGGGGGAATTATGAACGCTACGCAATAAAGTTTGCTCTAAAATGTCACGTACTCTGTACAAAGAATAGATGGTTAAATGAAGATCGAAGACAATGACAAATATAAATTAAATCAAGCTTTATCTGGCGTCATTTGTACAAATATAACAAAACAACATGTATCTTAGAAATATTAGTACTATTGTAATTTTATTCAAAAACTAAGAACTTTGCATTCAGCTATTCCCCCATGCACGTTGCAAGACACGACGAATTGGTAGCAGATATTTAAATTCTTATTATTTGTAATACTACAATTATGTTCACTTATTTTTTTATAACTCAGAATTGTTGAAAGAGTGAAATTTAATTTCATTTTCCCGTTTCCGATAGTGTTGGTAAATAAGTAAACTTGAAATTCGTTAAGAACAACAATATATTTTCAATAAAAATATTATTTATACCTATTCTGCGTCGTCTCAACTCTGGGTAACTCCATATGTATGTTCATCCTCCAAAATGTAAGTAGTGAAGCAATTATGACACAATACTCAAAATACTAAATAGCTATCGGTGTCGGGCTTTTTAGTATTTATGGGAAAGTTGATTAGAAATACTTTTTTTCCTCCTGTGATTATATAATAAGATAAAAGAGAAGGTTTGTGAATGACAAATTTCTGTCATAGTGCCATAGAGATGTGGCTCTATGTGTCCATTGCAGGTGTTTTTTCTATCTATTTAAGGACGGTAGAATGATGAGCCTAACCCTCCTTTCCATGGAATTAATTATGGTATTAAAACCTGGACCAATAGAGTTAATATCCCTATTCAGTGCTCCAATCTTTTTCATACTAGGAAAATTGTATGTGTTCGTACGGAAATATATGAGATCTGACTAATGATGCTCCATCCTTGATTCTTTTGATGAAGGCGTATCCCGAACCGTGTCTGTGATGGTGAGTCTAATGCGTCTTGGTTTTTGTGATTTCTACTTCCTTTAGTTGACCTGCAAAGGGGAAAAAATGTTTTTAGAGTAGGGAATAATATTCCTTTATAAGAACAGATAACCAAATTAGGTATGGAGGCTTTGACCCAAATAGAATCACACTCATACATATATGCCAAGCCAGCTATGAGCTTCGAGATGTTATTGGCATAAATTTTTCTGCCCTTAGTAACAAAGTACTTATAATATGGAATATAACTATTTCTTCTCTTTAATAACTACAGTTATATCACATATAACAAACTACACTTATATGTAATATGACTGTATTTAAAGAAAAGAAAAAAATATTATTTATTTAGTTTGTTTTTTTTTGAGGATGGGATCCAAGAGTACGTATTAAAGTCGAGTCTTGAATCCAAGGCAGAATCGAATTAACGATCTTTAGCCACTTCCTAGAACACACAACCACTTTAACCATGTTGTTGTCTCATTCTACCTCGGAAAGCCAAACAGGTATTGACCAATGTGTCCATGTGTCTTAAGAATGGCTGGGATCTGCTTTAGCTCCTTAGGATGTTGGTTAAAGCATTTTTGAGCTATCATTCTATTAAGACAAAAGAAAATATCACTCAGCCAACATGCGAATAGACGTCTCATCACTCTGCTGAAAAAAGAAACGAATCACACGAGTGAGAAATTGTTCGACAAGGATGACTGATGATATCTAAGAAACTTATGACCAATATTGAATACATTTACGACTAAGATTAATGAAGAAAAAATAATGTATTAATCGTCAAAAGAATAAACATGTCGGTCAATGGTATTAAGATCAAAACGGTCAGGAAAAAAACGTCCTTCGAAAAAGGAACCGATAAATAAATAGTCAGGAAGCGAAAAATAAGATAGAAGAAAAAAAAGAGTCTAACGTCAATTTGATAAAGTATTTGATTGGAATACAAATAAATAATATCCAAACAATGTTTTTATCTACGTGGATTACTGTTTGGACGAATATATTCTTGTATTTGAGACAATTTGCCAATCTGTTATTATTTATCCAGACCATTTTTCGAATTTTCATTCATTTTCTATATATATTTTCATGGATTTTTTTTCTTAGGCAGTATTTTTCTTGATCGTTTCGTCCGTAAAACCTTTGTACAACAACTTTGATAGGTGAATGAATGATAGTTATTATGAGTATCAGCCCTAAAATCTGGAAGCCATATAAAACTTTTATAAAAATTAAATAGTCAATTTGCACACCTGTGTTTATGTATAAAATGAATGACGAAACGAAATATTATTAGTAGAATTATATATATATATATATATATTTATATATATATATAACTGAACACTGTTTATGGTATATTAAAAAAATCAATAACACAATTTGATATAAAAAATCAGATTATATATTTAGGCATACCAAAACATCCTCTGTTATATCATATATTTGATCAAAAACAAAAGAAAAACGTATGATTATCGATAACTGCGTCTCTTTTTAGTATTAATAAGCTTAAAGCAAGGGACAATAAAAATTATTTAGATAAGGAACTGAGTCAATAATGATAATTATATATTTCACTAAGTATTTCATCTATTAGACGCTCTTTTTTTTCTCTCAGAAGCCTCAATATATGACTAATTTTTTAAATGGATTCCTTATTGTAATGATACAGGCGGATGATATCATTTCAATTGTCCAGGATTTAGCTGGAATTCCATTTCACCTAATATTTCTTAGCACCTAAAAATTATCCATAGAAAAGTTGATCAAGGTATAACTAAATGTGAAGAAGATCGGAGGGCCGAACAACCAAATAAATGATTTTGTATGATTTTTTTTTTCTGGGAGCAGCCAACTTCTCAAAAGTATTTCTTAGCACCCCAAAATCCAAATCAAGATAAATAAACATTTGGTAACCGAATTTCCTGTACCAAAGGCTTCAAAACACATTCACAAAGTCATCCACAGAAATTTTGATCCAAATATAACTTGGGAGTTTAGAAAATAGCAAAATAACGTTTTGGCGAATAATATAAGCATGAGGAAAGTGCATTTTCCGTGAGTCTCAACCACCATCAAGAAAACACTCCCTGAGCCCTCAAAAAACTATTCACTGGAAATTTTGTCAAGATATCATTAATCTCTTGGGGAAGAGGAAAGGAAGGAACTGAAGAAAATAATTATTTTCTTATGGATATGAAGAAAAACATACTAAGTACTAAGGAAGGTATTATATGTGTAGGAATTACTCCCCACGGACGATAAAACACGACAATGACTATGACTATGATATATATATATATAAAAGAAGGAAAGTAACTCTAAGCTGACAAAATTATCATACTTGGTGTGATAACAAGAACTACCATTGAAACACTTAAAAGAATTTATTTATAACTTTCAAGAAGTTGCAAATATATTTTGCTAATACAATAACAATCGGATAGTTCAATATCATATCAGCTGATAGTCCAATATATTATGTGCATACAACATATAGACACACACTTTCAGATAGTCTCATAAATGCATATTAGTGTTAGGAGGTAGGCTTTTGTGCATTTAATACTCGTAATACAGTGTTTGAAATGTCAACATTTAAAGAAGAAACCGATAATGAAGACATTAAAAAAATAGCAACATCCATGCTTTGAAGATAAAACTTTGACCATTGAACACAGATCAATTAATAAACGAATCAATAAGAACTGATCAGAATATACTAGATGGAATATGAGTAGCATAGAACTAGTCATAATATTTTTGTTATCTAGAGGTATATCTAAGATTCATTTGCTTTTATTAACAGATAAATTCTAAAAATGAACGAGGAACGAAAGATAATAAATGTTTGGAGAAGATTGTCAGTAATCCAGGGTGGTGACTCCTTTTGTAAAAGAAAGAGCAGCAGCTCTGTATAGTAGCTTCAATAAATGAATAGAAAGGGAAGAACAATGCTGAGTCAACAACTGATGCAGACATCTTTTTCCCCTTTTGATATGAAATTTATATTATTAATGCCGAAGAGAAGGTAGGATGGAACTACAATTATTAAATATCCCGTGAGCAATCTAAGTATAAATATCAAGTATGAGGAAAGGAGAAATGCAGGCTTGTGAAAATGAACGGAACGCAGAATGAAACGATTAAAAACATAACCTTTAGCGTTCCGTTACATAAATTGTCATGATTATAATAAGGAATATGATTATAATTGTTGAAAGACATTATGTATTTCTCTCCCAGTGCCTATTGATTGCTTGACACTGTGTTTTGTGAGATTAAATCCCTTCTTCAGATCCCTTAGAGGTCTTTTCGGATCATTGTCCGTAGTTCATGTTTAAAATAAATATAAATTCCACTCCGTTGTAGTTGTTGTTATTTCCTAGGTATGTATGTATATGGTTCGACAGAATTGCATCCGACGGATATAAATAAGCATATACCATTAAAATTAAAGCGTTGTTTTGTAATTTGGTTGTAAATAATGATTACATTAATAATTTTTAAGTTTCTATTGTTCTGAAGACATTTTTATGAAGTTTAGACCTTTAATATATTATATACGTACCATATAATATATTATTTATTATTATTTTTAGACACTTTCCTCATATTTTAGTTCGAGTTTTTTAAATATTAAATCAATTTCAGCCTAGAAATATTTCTTACGTATTAAGAAATTTACTATATTTACTTATATTAATTTTTCTATAGACGGTATAAATCTACCCCTCAGTACAAATGAACTTTTCATATCAATCGATAGTCCAATTATAATGGGGGGTGCAATTAATTTTGTTGCTTCAATATTTGCTACTTTGAATCTGCCGCTACTATGGGCAAAAATAGTGGAATGGGGAGCAGTGTTCCTTAGTTTTATAGAGGAATAAAAAATATTTCTATCGCTAGATTAAATCTACTATCAGTACTACCGAAATATATATTTTCATCGGTAGTCTAATTATAAGGAGGCTGTAATTCGCTTTGTATTTTTTTAGATTAAAAGCTTTTGAATCTTTCCCTACCGATTAAAAGAAATAATGTGATTGGTAGTGGATAGTTTTATCATAAATAAAAAATCTGTATCGATAGAAAAATACATCTGATCTACCGAAATAGGATTATCAATCGATAATCACAATTCTGACTTATGATTAGAAAACAACTCTATCATTGTTAAAATAAATTAATCACGCGGGAAAATGTATTGCAATGAATGACCGTGAAAATATCCGAGATTATTTTAACTTGAGATGAGACGCTAATGCTTGTTGATTAAACAAATATAATTTTTTGCATCCAAAATTCCGTTGGGCTATAAGATTTCGACAGAAATTCCTCTCAATCACAAAAAAAGTTCATAAAGGTTCTCACATTTAAAATTATAATTTGACACGGAAGAGAAACCGAAATAGAATGCTTTGAAACTGAACAAAAAAAGATTTAAACCCTTACAAGCCTGTGTAAACGACAAAAGTTATACTCAATGACGTCATCTTAAGGAACTACTTAGTTGAAACATATATCACTAGACATTTATTGATGAACTCCCTTTTTATAAACCTACTAAGTTGTGTCACCAAATAGGGCAGCCATCTTAGTTATGAAGAGTCTTTAAGTGGACTGAATATTTTCTTCTCTGAAAAGTATCCAGTTATTATATATGTAGGTCGGTATTTAATAAAAAATACAAAGAGAAAAAGAACATTTATTGTTCGATGGAAATGAGGACAAGGACTCAACCTTGTCAATTGGGATTTTTTACAACAAGCGTCATCATATTACGGGGACTCTTTCCGCATTTATATCCATTTAAAGCATAAATAATGCATTACCTATAACTAATCAAAACATTTTATTGATCTAAAGGATTCAAATAAATATATATATATATAATTGTTCAGAGCTGCTGACCATTTAACTTTGATAATATTGTGTTTTGGTCTATCATTCATATAATTGGATAAGCTTAAGATTTTAAGACTTGAATGTTTATTTATGACTTTTATAGATTTTCCTTAAATGAAGGACTTAATATAAACACAAATCATAATGTATTTTAATGCAAGGTTAGTATTTTTAGCTAGCTAGGAAACATATATGGGCTCTAAATTATTTTAATAATAAATAAACTGTGAAATAGTGTATGAGCTTCATTTTGTGTAATCCTTCATATATTTTTATTCAGTTCAATATACAAATAAAACAATTGTCTTTCTAAAAGCTAGGTGTATTGTTTTATTGCAAAAAAAATGCTATAAAAGTATTTAAAAGACAAATTATGTTAAAAAACACATAAATCAACATTATAATCTAAAAATTGAATAGCCTCTGTAAGGTATGACCGGTTGATAGTGTTTATCATAATGATCTTAATAATCGTCAACACAACAATAATATAATGTTTTTTAATAAAAGTAGTTTTCTAAAACTACTTTTGAAATCAACAAAGAAAGAATTATTGACATGTTTTAACTTCAAATTGGTATTATTTTAGGGTATTCCCTATAGATTTTCCTTTCTTGAGGAATCCTTTCTGTTCGTATTTAACTTTTCTATTTAATATTAGTTCTATTTACTGAGCTAAGACTTCAGATAAAATTCTATGAGTATAGTTTAAATGATTAAAATCTGACCATCTCTTTATTTGATATAGTACAATTCTACTTTTGCATGCCAACTTTAATTTGTTTGATTGTTTTTTGTAATATTATTTTTGTAAAAACTAAAAGTGTAGCATATAAACAGAAAATGTCAATAAATACAATTTATTTATTGAAAGCATTTCATACATAAAGGCATACAGAGTCACATTATGAACCCTAAGATTATTATGTTAGAGAACAACTTTTATATTATTTGAATGTCAATCAACAATCACAGGGTTCACTTGATGGATTTTTTTTCCTGATGTGGAACAACGTCCGTCCTCACACTGCCGCTGAAATAAAGGAGTGTCTGACTCGAAAGGACTTGAAAATGGTCAAACTGTATAACAGATATTACAATCTGAACTTTACCTCCCATACATAAATAATTGCATAATTAAAACCTTCACTAAGAGATCCCCATAAAAAAGTTGAGGACTTCAAATGACATCAGAGGACTTCGCATGACATCAGAGGACGTCAAATGACATCATCGAGGGAGCCGTGCAACAAAAGATGTTCTTATATACTATTTACAAAATTTGTTTCTCTATTACGTGTACTCACTTCCACTTTACATAATTTAGATTATGATTTTTAATGATGTGATGGTCTTGCTTCAGAGGATTAATTTTAAACTAAAATGTTTATTTCTCATTTTATTATCATAACCCTTCTTGCTCTCTTTATTTAGTATTGATATATTATGTTATGCATTATTTTTAAATAAAGACCCATTAAAAGAATTATATAAAAAGTTTTATAGGAGGAATGTCGGAAAAATAAGGTTTAGCACAAAGGTCTATCAGGTGTTCAGGTAATAATAATTACCCAACCTAACTTAACCTTCTATTGTGTTAGGGTCAAATTGACCGTTTTCTAGTTTGAATGTGTAAAAATTACCATTTGCTTTTTTTGCTCTGGAATGAGGCTTCATCTAATCCTCAGACACACCCGATTGAATGCAGAAATATCATTTTTCACCATTTTAGTAAATTATAAAGGTCTCCAAAAAAAAAAGTTACATCTGTGGTGTTACGGGTCAAAATGACCCGGCAGAGAATACGGCTGTTTTATGCATTACCTAAAATATGGGTTGCTCTGAGGATCAATTGTGGCCCAATATGCCCAGTTATGGCCCACACCACAACACACCCCCACACACAAACAGGCTTCTTTCACATGCACAGACAGACACATATAGAAAGCGCATTCAGGCACACACACACATTTTTACACGAGTGGTACATTTTAAAACACTGTGTCTGTGGAGCCAACTAAAGAAATTTCCCACACTGGTTCCATTTATATGAATGTATACTAAGCCAACAATGACTTGAAAAACAATATTGGAAGAAAACTGGTGATTTTAAGCATTTTAAAGCATTTTCAAATCACGGGTCAAAATTGACCCGCGAACACCACAGGTGTAAACAGCTTTCTAACACAATATAAGGGTTAATATATCAAATTGAACTCTTATACCTATATATTACCTATAATGGCTTGGGATTATATAAAGCGAATTATTTTCATATGCTTGGCTATCAGAAAAGAAGAAGAAGGGCTTTGATATGATTTCCACTTCTAATCCTTTGACATACGTAAGAACTAGGAAAAGGGCATCACGTAATATAGTATGCGTCAAAGCGGCTTCATGCTTGTTATGCATTTCCTTCAGAACAAAAAGAGGCAGCAAAAAATATTTATGTACCTAAGTTATTTAATCCGAAAAAAAAAACACAGTAAAATGCTTTTGTATTGGCGGCATAAATAATTATACACCGGGGCTAGGATTATAGCACCCTCATAATATCCAGGTTGTGATTTCATATGAAGTAATTGCACTTTACATCTTCCTTCTAGAGTATTTGAGGGTTTGATTATTTAAACTAAAATATATGGATATGTGTTTGAAATGAGTGATAGTTAATATATATTGAAATACAAGGTATTGTCATGGCTGCCCAGAGAGCAAACTCTTCCTTTGTTGATATGACGTCATCGAAAGACCCGGCATAATAGCATACAGATATAAAGATATAGAGAGCGTATTGCCTTTATTAGCAGAGAAACATCGTCGTTCAGCTGTATTCTGTGCCCAATATAAACAAAGTAATTTGTCATCGTAAGTTGATGATAGAGATATAAATATTTGTTGTTATTGGGCACAAAAGCGTATTTCTCTGAAGAATCTCATAGCTATATCTTTATATCTCTATGCATAGTAGTCGTACAAATATTTGATTACGTCAAAATATGAATAGGATTTCAATCGTTTCACCATCCATGAACACATGTAATAAACACAACTACATTGTATTATGCCTTTAAAATAGACGGAAAAAAGATATTTGATTTGAAACATATTACCAAGGTATATAAAATACGGGAATTGCTTATGTCATGTTTTTCGTGGATAGTGAAACGTCTGCACTTCTTTATTATTATGGATTCAATGACGTCAACCGTGCAAGTGAAAAGTCAGCGCTTTGGCAATAGGGACATACCTGAATTTGAATATATCTTGGATATATTGAAAGTATTGAGATTCGATATTCCTCCTATAAATGTTATGGTTGAATTTTATGGTGCCTCCCTAAAGAAAAGTCGACATAATACTTAACTTAACCTCACGTCACAATAAATAAATGTATACATATACAAAATTGCATACATAAAGTTATTGTAATGATACAAAATGATCCAAATTCCGGAGAAAAAATTAAATATACATATAAGACTTTGTTAGGAAAACTGTTATGATATCCCTTAAGAGATGAAGTAGATTATTGTTGTCGTTCTAGAACGTTTATTTAATCTATGACCTCACGGCAAATGTAAAATGTTCACCCATGCATAGCATAACAACTACTTATGAAGAACATTTAACCATGCGAACGTTATCCATTCAAGATTCATTAGGCACCGGGTCATTTATGTCCATAACATCATTTCTAAAGCGAGACTTTTTAGACAATATAAAAAGAGCAACCTCCTGTTTTTATTAAAGCGTTAAAGTAAATTGGCGCATGCAAGGAACAAGAAACAAAAAAAATTGGCCAAAATTTTGGTAATTTCCTTTAACGTTAGATGTCGTTGTCCATGAAATTACGTCACAATCCTATTAAAAACCGGTTAAAGGGATTAAATTGATGATTTGAAATATATCAAATCACTATAAGATAAAAAAAGTCTCCAAATATAAATAATAAAAGGACTTGTTGTTATTATTTCAAAGAGCTCTTTCATCAAAGCGCCCCTTACGGACTAAAGAAGAACTTAAAAATGGCCAATTCTTTTGGCAAAAAAGGGAGAATTTTATTTTATGCATGCGCTACTTTACTTTAACGCTTTAGTTTTTATTCACTGTGGCACTCCAAAGATTAACCAAGTCTCTCTGTTATTCATAGAGGATTAAGGGATGTTTATAAGTGTTCCTTTTGTGAAAAGGAAATTCATGGTATATTTAAATATTTAAGAATGCCACGCTTTTTCTAGACGGATATTAATAAAAGAAGCGTGAATATTATGAAAAAAGAAGTTGACATTTGGAAATGAGTATTCATTTCACCGTTTGCTGTTGCGGTATAAACATCAACTAAGAAATAAAGATATAATAATGTAAGACACTAAAAGTCTTTTTCTCATATGCATTTATGAAAACTTTGAATGGATCTTTTATTTTTTGTTTCTATACCTATAAAACATATACAATAACATAAAAGAATATACGAGGGCTGGTCAATAAGTCCGTGACTTTTAAATGAAACAAAGTTTTTTTGACAAAAGCTAATTTTATTTTCAACATAGTCCTTTGAGCTCTATACACTTCGTCCAGCGTTTCTCCAATTTTTTTATCCCTTCAAAAAATAAGATTTCTCGAGGTCCTCAAAATATGTATTTGTTTGTGAGATGATTTCATTGTTGGAATAAAATCTCTTTCCGGCAAGCCATTTTTAAGGTTTGGAAACAAGAAATAGTCACTCGGGGCTAAATCTGGAGAATACGGCGGATGAGGGAGCAATTCATAGCGTAATTCGTAAAATTTCGCCATGGAACAACACATGTATGGACTCTTGCATTGTCTTGATGAAAAAGAACTTTTTTCTTGGCCAAATGGGGTCGTTTTTTCTTTAAATCCTCATTAAATCGGTCCAATAAGCTGGTATAATATTCGCCATTCATTGTTTTTCCCTTCTGAAGGTAATCTATGTGGATTACACCACGTGCATCCCAGAAAACAGTAGCCATGACTTTGTTGGCTGATAAACCCACTTTGGCCTTCTTCAGCGCCGATTCACCTTCAAAACCCACTGTTTTGATTGCTGCTTGGTCTCTGGTGTGTTGTAGGTATCCATGTTTCGTCCACTGTTACAAATCGGCGAAAAAACTCGTCCTTATTGCGGTTGAACAAAGCCAAACATTCCATCGAAGTTGTCACCCGATTGCGTTTATGGTCGATTGTGAGCAAACGCGGCACCCATCTTGCGGATAGTTTTTCATAGCCAAGTGATCTTTCAAAATCGAAACCACTGACCCATGTGATATGCCTATGGCTTCCACAATCTCCCGCACTTTCAATCTCCGATCGGCCAACACCATATCATGATTTTTGAATTGTTTCTGGTGTAGCGACTTCAACTGGGCGTCCAGAGCGTTCGGCATCAATGGTGCTTGTACGACCACAACGAAATTCTGTAACCACTTTTTTACCATTGATATTGATGGTGCAGATCTCCATAGTATTTATCGAGCTTAGCCTTTGTTTCAGCGATGGTTTTTTCCCGCAAAAAATAATGCTTGATGAGCACACGAAATTCACTTTCTCCATTTTCTACACAATTCACGAAGTTGTTTGTCTGTAAAGACTGTCAAACACAAACTAAAAGACCCAGCGTGTTCAAACTTTAACAGAAGTCAGCTGATAGATGCTTGTTGACAGGAGCAGTGTTGATACCAAATTATATGGACGGAAATACAAAAAGTCACGGACTTATTGACCAACCTTGTATAAATATATATGCGTAGGAGACAGGGGGGCAACTGCCCCCATCCCCCCCGAAAAAAATTTTGGGGATCTCAATTCGGGCAAATTGGTTGAGGTATTCGGCATCAAGTTGAAGAAAAAAATATGGCATTATGAAAACAACCGCATTTTAATTATAACCAAATAGGTATAATGTATGAATAGTATGTAATTACTAGCAAGAAAATATTAATCTACCTAACTTTCTTCATTCGATTATTTTTTCACCGATTTAACAGTTTCTTGTTTTAAATTCGGGCAAATTGAATGCTGCCTAGAGATACCAAACCAAACCAACTACGCTTATATAGATACTATATATATATAGATAATATTATATTAGATATATAATATATATTAGATATATAGATAGGTATATATATATATAGATATATATATATATAGATATATATATCTTTATAGATATAGATATATATATATATATAGGTAGATATATATAGATATATCGATAGATAGATAGATAGATAGAGAGGATAGATAGATAGATAGTAGATAGATAGATAGATATTCCAGATAATAGATATAGATATGTTAATATTTATTTTTTTACATAATTATGTATAAATAAAGAAGAAACTTCTCGCACTAAGTACAAGGATAATGTTATCATTGTTTTATTCTTGACTATGATTTCAGAACGTGAACGTGCAAAAAAAATCCCTGAGGTCATCTATTACTTTAATTCTGATCGTCATATAAGGACGGGCAGGAATGGAGCCATTTTTCCATCACCAAATTAGCCAAAAACAAGTGGGATTGAAAGATGTATTGCTTTTCAAATTGTTCGTTTGAATCCAAGAAGACGATTATAATAGACCCAGCCTCTAACGATATGACGTAGAAAAAGAAGAAATATGGCTCTTGACTGGGAAAATCATAATTATTATTGAGCTTGCAGGATCAATAAAAAATATATTCGTACATATCTCCTTTTCACTGCTTCATAATATCTATGTTCATCATTGTAACACAATTCATTTGTAAACATTGGATACAACACCAAATATAAAACAAGGCTAGAATGGATCGGTAATGCCCATCACATGAAATTATAAATAGTAGCCACAATATTTGATAAATATGTTTGGAGGAGAGAAAAAAGTGTTTGAATCGAATTCAACAATAGGATGTAATTGATGGACAAGACCATGACGAGGCAATCCATTAAAAACATATTATGCAATCTGCAACATATGATATCAATACAATAAATGAAACTAAAAATATATCTTGTATCTATACAAGAAGTATATGGCTTCCATTTATGATTATTTATCGAAAACTTAGGAAGTTTATAAATATCATTATTACTTATCATTATACATATATATTTATTTATTTATACATATATAAATTTATATATACATATATGTAAATATAATATAATATATATGTTAGTTTTTTATTGAACTGCAACTACAGCCAGGAACGGAGTGGGGAAGAATTTATCCACAGGGACAATTATGCACTCGCCGGCCTTATACAGGCCACAATATGCCATTGGGAGGCTGTCAACGGCCGTTTATGTTTCTTGAGGCCAGCGGCCCACCGGGAATAGTCCCGGTACTCCCGCTGGCCACTCGCCCCTGACTACATTATTAATTTTCTATAACCAGGCTGCTACACATTGATGCCACACATTTTTTTTCTTAGCTATGACATATCAAAATCTTTATGTGATAATTGTGGAGAAAATGTATACAAAGGATGGCATGGTTGGCACATGAAACGAAAGAGTTTTTGTTAAACAAGGTAATATTATTCTCACTGAATTGCTGATGATACTTTCTCAACAGCAGCCGTTAGTTTAGTGACACTTCTTTCCATAAGTTCAATAGTTATTCCCCATTCAGGCGATGCATATATCTTGATTTGGCATACGACCTTTCCTAATCTGTTAGAGTTCAAGAAGCAAGGAATCAGAAGGTACATTTGTGCGGATATGTTCTCTCCAGGAAAATCTGATTGGAGATATAATTATTGTGAAGCCATCCAGTGCCGACAGAAGGTCTGAAACACAGAACTCATTAGTTTATCACTCGATGATGCACCCATCCCTTACAATCAGATATATTATATATATAGATAGATATAGTACGATAGATTATCGATATATATAATCATTATGTCTATCGTTTGCACACAATTATTGTATATATCTATAAATTGATAATACAGAGATGAGTAATGAGGCTCATGTGTAAAGTTGTTGCTTGTATACATATACATGTATACATGTTTTACCGCATTTATTATTATGAAACTAACATGAGGTTATGTTTCCCGTAAATCTTTATTATTTATACTCACAACATAATGTGCAGATAAGATAACATATGTCTTAATTAGTGTATTGACTATCGGAGAGTATCAGTTCAAAACAAAACGAAAATTATTGTAACTCTTAGAGTTAACTCGGAAAACTTTATATCTTTTTATTAAATGCGATGACGTCATAGGTTTTTTAGGGCCTTCCAATGATATCATCGCCCCTCCCAATTATGTATGAAGTTTCTCTCTCTCTCTCTCTTTAGTTATTGGTGTTGTCCTTCTTTCCAAAAAATAAAAATGGCGACCATGACAAACCGAACTAATTTAGTGTGATATATATTTAAATATTTGATATAATCATTTTAATATTTTCATATTCAAGCTATATTTCTACTATAAAATGTATTTATATATATATATATTGAATTCTTTATTTTTTCTATTTGATTTGCATACATATATACCCAAAATAAATTTATTGTTAAGCTATCTCATAAATTAAACAAAGTTTTTAGACGTATTTGATTAAAACTATTGTAATAGGGTTCCTCTCAACCACGGGTAAAATCAAGTATCCCCTATTATAAATAGTAGCGATAAAAGTCTTGAGTTCGATCTATGCCAAAATATCTTAAGTATAAAATATATGCCAACTAATATCGAATGTGGTAATATTACAAGTTCTTTATAGAATAAATATTCCTTGTGTTTTAAAATAGTTCTTAGGCATAATTAAAACCAATAATACAATTGGTTAGTCCAATAATCTTTTTCTATGTATATTTTAAAAATATATTTGGGCTATATACTTTTTCCCACAAACGTAGCAGCCTACAAATAACATTAAATAAGATACAAATGTTTTTACGATTTATTCATATATAAATTCGTTTTCTTTTCTTCACTAAATTTTTTTCAATTTTAAAATACAAAATGAACCAAAATTACTTTTTTGGGTAAATGGGATGAGTTTTAGCTTTAATTTTTTTTTTTCAATAGTCCTATGGAGTTTACCTTTTAGATGTGTCGTTGTAATGGAAGGGAATGTGCCTTAATTTTAACGTTTTATACCACGTAAGTAAAGAAAAATTATTCCATATTTTTTTTTCTAAATGACGCATATCTGCCAATCATTTTTGCAATGTATCTCTCTTAGAAGATTATACAATCATATACCTAGAGAAACAGTCACTTTGCTAAATGAGATAAGGATCGTCATCACATATATTAGATATTACGACCACAAATATTGACATGATAAATTTAAATATTGTAATAAAAAATCCGATTCAAGATTTTGGAGCAAATGATTCTCAAGTAACGTAATATTTTTAGACTAATAATTGTGAGACATTAATTAACTCAATAAAACTCATGAAGTCATGTAATAGATAGACTTGTATGAGAAGATAATTTCGATCAAAGGATCGACTACCAATGTGATGAAAGAAATCTGATAACCTTAGCAATTGTAATGAAAAAGTTATAAAATATATATGAAAAAAAAATTCAATTTGCTTACATGACAAAATATTTAAGTCATGCATTAATTTGTATAAAATGCTAAGTAGATGGATAAGGGAAGGAGATACATTATCTTCCAACCATGTGTTTTATCCTTTTATATCATTAGTTTTCAAATCTCCAATATCCGACAATAGTTAAACTCTGTACATATAATATATTAAAAAAACTGGGACACTGGGCCGGGTCGGGACGCTCAAAAAACAGCTGGGACCCGGGCCGGGTACCCGGTCATACATATAAAGTATATCTCTATCTTATCATCGTGTTCATCATGTCCTGTATTCTTATGATTAATTTTTAATGCCATTTTTTATAAATTCCAGTTGATATGTATGTTTATGCATATATGTGTATAAAGAAGCTACTTAGTCCCCATTGGTTATATATATATATTGATATGTCTGTGTTATCGATTTATGATAAACTATTATATTATGATAATTACAAAACACAGCATGTTTAATAAGGAAAGTCAATGCACCGATATTTCGGGATTTTATCAATGGTTAAACTAAATTAAAGTTTTAAAGGATTGTCGTAAGAAATGATGTTTTTATATTTCTTTCAAGTATTATAATTGTCTATTGTTTGTTTTATATAAAATTATGCTGAAGTATTATATTATTAGAGAACTTGAATAATGATATATAATATATATTTTTATTCCGAAGCCATGAAGTGAAATTAGTTCATTAAGTTTATGATTTTTCGAGTATTCATTATTCATATAATATTACTTATACAAACAAGACGCCATCTTAGATTCCTTCTTATATACAATTACTTGCACTAAAATGAATATTGTTCATTCTCCAATAAAAAAAAGTCATCATCATCATCAAATATTTTGCTGTGAAGATCGTTGAAGAAAAAAACATCTTCTAAGTAAAATTGAGAGTCACTTTTTTTGGTTGCATCATGAACCTCCTAGAGAAGGAAGAGGGAAATGAAAGTGTTTTTTCATTTATTTACGTCTTGCAATCGAGAATTCGCAAAATATAATTACTTTCCTATATACCTACTCTGAGTTTGTGCAATAGTGGTATTGCCGGGTATAATTGCAATCACCCTTCAATTATAGGAGCCGTGTAATGTATATATTAATTTTCCCTTGGCCTTCGGAGGACTTTTCTTCTTAAAGACCAGACACTACTTATTACATATGCTCTGAATATGCCTTATTTATTCAAGTCAGTGTTGGTTTGAACCTTAGAGAAGAAGAAGAAAAGAAGTGAGATGAGGATAGCATATGGTTACCTTGTAACGCAAGACTTAATACATTTAACAACTATATCCACACTCCTGCCAGAGTGGTGGTACAACTCGGGAGTCTCTCTTCTTATGTAGTATTTTACTTATTCCTATACTATTTAAGCACTGCGCTGCTCCTGCTCCATTTTTCTGCTTGAAAAACACCACCTCGTGGATCAAGCTTTAAGCATCATTATCATGCATAGCTGGCTTCATACGAAAACTTACTTAAAAACAAGTAAGACTTTTTTAAATATAAAGAGATGGTTAACATACCTTTACGATGAGCAAAAATAAAGTCGTCCAAACCGATTTGCCCTCCTAGTAAATGCGCCATGTCGATTTTATAGTTATTGAGAGTGCAAAATAGTATCTAAGGGGGGTAAAAAGGCGAAGTGTTAACATTTTCTGTATTTAAATAAATTCCCTCCCTTTTTGTTGTGATTTTGAGCGGGTAAGATTTAAAATTTCTTCTTTTTTTCGCGTCATCTTTCAGATATATTTTTTTTAATATCATTTTTTTAGAAAGTAGTAATGCTCACAGCCAAAAAAAATCTCCAATGACTTCAAAATAATTTTTCTCAAAGAGACATGACTATATATCCATATTCTCATGCCTCCGAGGAGACTAAGGAATACTTGATGATATAGGACGTCTTGGAGGGAAAAAAAAACAAGTCATTCGGAGCCTGCATTGTTTGTCATATTGTTTTGTTTGTCCTTTATATTTAAAAATGTGTTGAATGGGAAGGTAGAGTAATGAAAAAAACGCAGCTGGTTTGTTGTTTTTTAGTCCTTCTTATGGCTTCACTCTTACCTCATTGGGGGATATGTCGTAGACCTCTGCGATTTTCTGATAGAGCTCCTTTACATTCGTAAGCCGGAGATAACCCCCGTGGGGGATCCTTGTGCCTGTTGACAGTGGAAGGTCAGCTTGGGCTTATGTGAAGGCGGAGAGCGGGAAACCTCATCCGAGACGCCAGAGTCCGGAGAGCCCCTCTCAGGCTCGTAGCTCGGATCTGCCTTACACCGGGAGGATCGGCCCTTCCACATGATGACGACGGAGAGCAAAACAATAAAACAAACTCTCTAAAAAGATATTTGTCTACAATATATATATATGTGTGTGTGTATATAGATATGTATATAACTATATGCGGGTCTCTTATCACTTATTAACTGATGACGAAAAGCAGTAAGACAGTAATAATTTCTTTCGATTACTTTTCACTCTGTTGTGCACGCAGCAAGTACGTAAAAGAGAACAAGCAGAGGAAGAGGTATTAGTCAGTTTTAAAGGCAGTAAGAGGGGGGGGGGGGGACTTAGAGTCAAATTAAGTCTGTATTCATTGTCTTCTGCATGGTGAAGGCAGTAGTTCTCTACTACTACTAGGTAGGCATATTATAAGAGGGAACAAGTGTGCCGTATGATGATGACGATATGGACTGATGTACATACAAGGGACTCGTATATCAAGGCAAGTTAGAGCACTTGGAAGAGGAGATCAATATTGGAAACAGCTTTGAAGGATTTTTGGATATGGTTTCTGCCTTTTTTTTTTGCCTAGTTGGTTCGAACGAATTGCAGTATCCGACAGGATATACGCATTATAGCAGGTCACTCGAACCTAGGATCTGATTAATGAGGTAGAAACGCCTAAACGCACACGGCTATTGCACTCCCTTACTCTCCTTTGAATGCTGGGCTAAGATTAAGGATGCCTGAAGTTCATGCAAACTCATTACAGCATTAACTTTTTTAATTAACTTTTTTTATATACGTCTTATAAAGAGAGCTGATTACTCTCACCGGAGAGCTTTATAAAATAAAAGACAAGCCTGACCACCAAATGGTCTTTAAAGAATATGTCATCATGCTACTTCTCGCAAACTCACCAATATATACATATTTTTTCAATTCACATTTTTTTTTCATTTTATACAAATAATTGACTTTTTAGATGAATTAAGCTCCAAGAAAAACAAACCATAATTTTTTCTGAGTTTGAGCCCTTGGTTTATTTAATTATAATAATAATAATGTGTGATATAGAACGCATGCTATCCCTAAGTTTAAGATCATCAAGGCATTCTAAAATATTTTTTACATGTAAACTCATGAGAACGGAGGAGATCGATGTTCATACCACAACGGCCGTTAATGTATGAATAGGTATTACGAAGGACCAAGTGTTTTTTATCACAATGGTTTCAACTTCACTTTCAACTAATCACGTTCGAGAATGTAGTAGTCCCAATAAGGTATCCATATCACAGCGTAGAAAGAGTGCCCTATTTTTGATAAATAGAAAATATATTATTATTTGCTTCATATTTATATATATATATACCGGGTGTACTAATGAAACTTTTACACTCGTATTTAGTTAAATGCTAGGTTTCGTGATCTTCTCAGCTTCTTTCTGACAAAATACGAAAAAAAATTGGTTCGTCATCTTTCAAACAAAAAAAGTAAACCAAATCAGTAAATCGATTTCGAAGGAAATGTTTCTAGAACGTGATGTCCGAATTCGGGTCCACGTACTTCTGGAAGCCTGGAAAACATAGACGGAGATCTCGAGGCAGTTGGGCATCAGCAGGCCCACAGTGTACAAGGTCAAGGCCACTGGGATTGAGAGGAAGGTGGGGTCGGGTGCAAAGAAGTTTTTGTGGCCTCGAACGGGAAGGTCATGGATCTCATCAGGTTCCCGACCGGCTACAGGCTCACCGCGGCCGACTACATCGAGATCCTGAGGACCAACTTCATCCCCTGGGTCCAGGAGAACTTCCCCGATGGGAATGTGGTGCTTTAGCAGTATGGAGCACCCGCCCATACGGCGAGGGCCACGCAGGTGTTCTTGGGGCAGGAGATGAACTTCTGGACCAAGGACTTGTGGCCCCTCAGAGTCCCGACGCCAACCCCTTGAACTACGCCTTCTGGCCACACATGAGTCCGAGGCCTGCAAGCTTCGCCATCCGAATATTGCCGCCCTAAAAGCCGCCGTCAACCAGGAGTGGGCCGGTATGGACGAGGACTTCGTGGTCAAGATCTGCCAGGCTTTCAGGAAGTGCCTCATGGCTATCGTGGTCACCAACGGCGGGTACATCGAATGAAAAGATTTAAAAAATACCTATTCTTTCATACTGTAAAATTAGTTTTCACGTGAATCTTCTTGCTGCTGTAATAGATATCAATAAAGTTTGACCTGTTATGTGTAAAGGTTTCACTTGTACACCCGGTATATATATCTATATATATATATATATATATATATATATATATATATATATATATATATATATATATATATATGAGGAATTCTTAAGCTTACACTTGAAATTATGTGTTCCCGTTTTGTTTCTATAGCTGAGAACAAGGGACTTATTTATATAGGGATCCATTGACTTTACCTATGGTAACAATTAACTAACAATAACAACAATTTATATTATTATGAATCATCCTTAGACGACATGTTCTCTATAGGTAGATCCAAAAAACCCAAGACACGGGAAGGGAAACCTTCATAATAAAGGTTGTTTTTTTGGGGTTTTTTGTACACCCGTACAACATTTATTTTAAACTAATATAATATTATCGTTACATCCAAATCTGAGATACTTAAAATAAATCGTGACATTTTATATATTTGTAAAGAAGATTTTGAATTTTTGCGACAATAAAATTTATTTTGGTTTGATCAGGACCTTTATATATAAAACAAATGCTATAAGATTTTTATTATTTATTTATTATTTTCTTTACCTATTAGGATCGATAGAATTGCAGCCTTACAGATATAAATAAGCATACTAGCGTGTAAATTAGTCACTCGAACCTAGGATCTTATCAATGAGGTAATGGACCAAAATTAACCTACTCCTCTCGGGAGTATTCGAACCTGCGCCCCCAACATTGAGAGTTGAACAGGCCTTAACGCACTGAACATTCACACTCCCTTTATTATTTAAGACAATTTCAATAATGATTGATTAGAACCAGGCTTGTGAGCGTTCAGCTTTTTTTGCGTTCAGCGTTCTGTTCAGCGTTCAAAAAATAATAACGTTCCATTCAGCTTTCCGTTCAATGTTTTTTTGCGTTCAGTGTTCCGTTAGCGTTCAGCGTTCAAATATTTAAAAATAACAATGTGCAATTTTGAAAAATGGAAGTACTATTTAGGGGTTTTATAATAAAAATGAGCCCGAACCGACTTTCAAATGATATAAATTTGTTGACTGGATCTAACCCAGGGTTCCCAACCTGGGGTCCGCAGAACGTCTATATTCACTACATAAGAGGGTCGCCAGACTGGAGATTTTTGTATAGGGGGGTCGCAAAAGAAAAAAGGTTGGGGACCCCTGATCAAACCCAACTTGTATATATTTTTTCCTGACCCGTAACAAATAATCATATATTAATAGTTTTCCACATATAAAAGACAAACACGCCAGTCAGCATGAAAGAAACTTAACTATTTTCAATCTTATTAAAAACAACTTCAGATCAAATATATTTGAAAAAGTGTCGCGATGACCAGACTCGCTTATTTTCGAGTACATCACTGTGCATGGCGGGACCCGAAAGTCCATTGGCCGAGGGTTAGAAACCCCAATACCTCATCATTGTGCTTGGCGGGACTCGAAAGTCCGTTGGCGGAAGGTTTGAAACCTCAATACCTATCACTGTGCTTGGCGGGCCCGAAAGTCCATTGGCCGAGGGTTAGAAACCCCAATATCTCATCACTGTGCTTGACGGAACCTGAGAGTCCTTTGGCCGAGGGTTAGAAACCCCAATACCCCATCACTGTGCATGGCGGGACCCGAGAGTCCATTGGCTGAGGGTTAGAAACCCCAATACCCTATCACTGTGCTTGACGGAACCCGAGAGTCTATTGGACGAGGGTTCCCTTAAGCTAAGGAACTCCTCATGAATGAATGTTAGGGGTATGTCTTCTTTTCTGGGAAATAGTGAGGACGAGTTGGGCAGGGACGAGTTGGGTCTAGGACGAATTGGACAAGGACGAATTGGGCACGGGACGATTTGGACAGGGACAATTTGGGCAGGGACGATTTGGGCAGGGACAAAATGGAAAGGACGAATTGGGCGGTTACGGTTATATCCAGGAGAAGCCAAAATAATAAATTATCATCTATAGTCATCAAACATCCATATACAATTGTGACGTGCGAGTATAAAATGTATACCAAACTCTGCTAATTACTAGTAAGCGTACAGGGACTAACCTTGTAAATATATATTTTTGTTTGCTCGTAGACTGTCATTTATTTTTCATGACGAAATGAAAAAGCTGACGAAATTAATACTGTCCTCGTATCCGATTCCTAAGATTTTAACTCTCGAAGCCTCCTATCCGAGTCCTAATATTTAAGTTATCGAGTCCACGAATCCGAGTCCATCAAAATGAGCAAATCCATGATTCCGAGTCAACAGCCCAGATGAATATCCCGTAGTCAGACTTAATCTCAACTTATTTCAACAATAGTTTCATACCTAAATTCTAATAAATTGTTTATTTTTTAATAAGAATGAATGAATAAAAAGGTCATTCAATTGTGTGTAATTTTTGTCACTTGGGGTAAAATTTTAAAAAAATGCTTTACTATTCTATAGAGAGTTCTTGGGAGAGTAGTTTATAAGTTCTTCTTATAATATTTCATCCCTTTGTTTAAATCCCAGAAAAAATACTTAATCAAAACTATGTACATTGAAATGTTTGGAAAATTGAACGCTGAACGCAAAACTATTTTTTTTTGCGTTCAACGTTCAAAAAAAAGTTGCGTTCCGTTCAGCATTCCGTTCATTGAACGTGCGTTCAGCTGAACGCCGTTCAATTTTGCGTTCCGTTCACAAGCCTGATTAGAACAAATACTAAAGTATTTTGCCTTACAAATTAAAACAAGACTAAATATCCTGTGACGTCATTGATTTTTAATAAAAAGTTATTCATAAAATACAATAACATCATTAGGTGTCTATAACTTTACCTCCTCTTATTATAGTCCTGAGGCATTTATCAAATAATGAGAAAGACTTCTTGAAGAAATAGTTGATCTAAAGGAGCAGACAAGGAGGATTAAACATTAAGGTCATGAGATTAGATAAGTAATTGATTAAAAACGATACTGTGAGTGATGTCACATTTCATTTTTTGACCTTTTTATATGAAATATATATAAACAAATGTTGTTTTGGTGCGTATATTGGTTCTGATCGAAATTGACTGAAAAGCCTTTGTTTATGAAACCCTTCCCTTTCAGATGTCTAGTATTCATTGGTAGATTTCAATAGGCAAAGGCAAAGCTCATGGGCTCTTGAGGGATTAACATGTAACTTGAAAGAAAAAGACACTGGAGTACTTATTTTTTAAGACAGGACATTAAAGTGCTAGAATATGCTTGAGAAGACTCTTTTTCACGTATTTATTTCATCCTTTCAACACGAATCTCAAATATTACATACATATTTGACAAATCTTAAAGTCTATAATCGCATTTTATAAAATTTTATTTATACGATATTGAAGAGATTTGAAGGTGTAAAAAATACATAATCAATAGATAACACTTCCATGGCCGACTCAGTTACATCCTGGGAGGAGGTCGACTCTGTTCTGGATACAGCATCAAAATCCTTGGAAGCCTACCTAAATGTGAATGGACTCAATTATATTTTGGTCTACTCATTTATCTATACTAATAAAAAAAGAATTCCGTTCGTTCGTTTCCCTGTATCTCCCGAACGGTTCATTAGATCTTTACGAAATTTTCAGTGAATAGTTTTGAGAGCTCAGGAATGTTTTTAGTGGGGTCGTAAACTCCCGAAAAATTCGTCATCGTCATGTTTATGTTATTCGCCAAAACGTATTTTGCTGATTTTTTAAAAAATTCCAAGTTAGATTTTCACCAAATTTTCTGTGGAGGATTATGAGGTAGTAAGACGTGTTTGTGTTTTATTGATTGTTGACTGGAAAATTCGTTTTCTATGTGATTACTTAAAAATATTTTTTTTCTGTCCCTGTCTTTCCCTCAATGTAAGTATTTTTGGAAAATAACAACTTTTTTTAACACAACAGCGTGGTAATCAAATTTCAATAACTAAATTATTCGTATGATCTTTTTTCTATTCCAAATACTACTATTATCAAGTTGGAAAATCCCGGGCAGCGCCGGGTAACATCAGCTAGTAATGTAATAAATTTATTTATTTTATGCTTCATAATCGAATTATACTTCCAGAATGAATATTATGGCTCTTTTAAATACTTGAGTGTGAAAGACCTTCGTGGTATCAAAATAAAATATCGCTCAACGAAAAAAAGCGTTTAATGATAATATTTTATTTACCCATAAACACAACAAACAAAGCTTTTAGTATTTTATTTCAATAATAAGTAAAATGTTTGTTGATGGGAAATAAAATTGGGCTTCGTTCCTCACAATGAGCGTTTAATGAACTGATTCTGAATTAACATAATTATTTGTCAACGACGAAAAGAAAAAATAAACTTTTTCTGTTATTTGTAGGTATGTTTATTTTTAGCAGGCCCTCAATTTTTAGTTTCGGGTCCCTTTGTGTTTTTTTCCGTTATTACACACCGCTTTGAAATATTAAAATGTTAATGCCAAGAACGATTTTAAGTTCGGACATGCTCTTAATGTTTATTTTTCTGATACATTGGGAGCCTTCTCTGACCTGAATATTATCACTTTAAGCCTCTACTAACTAAATATAGTCAAGACTTTTTTATTGCAATACTCAGTAAGTATTTCCATTATGCAATTTGTATCATGCATGACACAAATCAATTGCATTGCACCATCAAAGTTCAGTAGAATACTGACTACGAGTTGCAAGGGCACCAACAGTTTTTTTCTCCTTTTCCCCATCTTCATTCCGTTTGAGCTGAGCCCTATAAGAAGAGTTACGACAATAGATTGGAGCGTCACCTGGTGAAAGAGCATTTGGGCTCAACAACGCATGGAATGCAAATAATGATTATTGTTCTTATGGCATTGTTAGGCTAAATATATCGGAATCTATAACAAAACATGTGTCTATAAATTCATTTATAGAGGGATTGTTCATTGAAAATAAAAAGAGAGGATCCTGACCGATTTTTTACAATCCACAGTACTATAAGCAGGAATGGTTGTGTTTTCAATAGATCTTTATAGTTACCTCCGCCGAAGGAGGTATTGTTTTCACTGGTGTTGGTTTGTTGGTTTGTTAGTTTGTTGGTTTGTCAGCAGGATAACTCAAAAAGTACTGAACAGATTTGGATGAAATTTTGTGGAGTTGTTGGAAATGTCAAAAGCCAGAAGTGATTAAATTTTGTATCTCTGAGTGCAGAATTAAGGCGCCAAATGAGCTAAATACTACTAAATTTTTCAAGTTAGCCTACTATGCCAATAGATGTCGCTGTGATGTGAAATTGGTGCCGGGAGCGTCTTCCTCTCGGAATTTCCGTCTAGGGAACCCTCCCCCGTCCCTCTACGCCTCCCCAGTCGTGAAAAATCCGCCTCGGAAGGCTCATAAGGACCCCGTGACGGCGGAGGTTTGCACTCTCTGAGTGTACATATGCCTCTAGTTTATATTGTTTTTACTTTGAATAAACTATCTCAAAAGACTGTTTATTTACAACTCCCCTGATAAATTATGAATGTTTTGGGCCTGACTTGAGTCAGCTGCTACACAGACAGTTCTTACGACGTAACTCTACTTTTCCCCATATTCTTTCCGTCTGAGATCATGTACATGCTGAATAAATGCAATTCACAACTTTCGTTATGTTTTAAAAGCATGTGATGTCATGGAGCATCATATAGAAACCTTCAATGAATCCAATATCATTAATCATGAATTAATTATCCCTGGATAACAAGACTTTTAGACATTTGTTAATTACTACTCATGGTATGAGTAGTAAAACATTTTCATTACATTTATGTTTTCTAAATCCCATATGTTCTTCATCCAAAATAACCTTGGAGGAAGTTAAGGATAAAGTCTACTTAGCACTCGTAATTATTAAAAGAAACACTTGTAATGAATAAAAACAACTCCTTAAGGTCATGTGATCAACCGAATTACTTCATGAGAGAAGCCAAGATAGATTGATATTCAAACGAATTTGAAAGCAGGAAGATCGCATGCATTTCTGCAACTCATAGATCTTAAGAGTAAATCTCAATATCCTATTAACTTTTTGTCTTTCTTTATTTGATTCATTCTAAGAGCGCTTTGGATCCACCGAACTATATAATGACCGGATACTCAACTAAGAAGAAACATTCAAATAACTTGAATACGTCATAAATATAGTTAAAATGGATCCCACGTAAGGTATTTGAGGTAAACAATGAAATATAATCAGCATTGACATAGGGAATAGAAAAAGGAAATACTATAATGGACACCAGTGACGTCATCAGGCCTCGTTGATTGTTTAGGGGGAAAATAATGGATTTTTTGTTTTTCATTACAAATGCGGTACTTTTTTTGCAATTTCCTTCTTTATCTTCGTTATCTGTGGACTTTAGACTTTAACTGTTAAAGGGTTAATAAGTATTTCTTCCTCAAGGAATAGCTGTCTTTATCAAAATATTTATATCTACAAACACAATAACCTATTTAATTTCTGACGTCACGATATAGAATAGACACTGGTGGCATCCTCTAGATTTGCCATGATAACACTATGTAACAGGATTTTTTGACCCCAGGCTGACATTCCTTATTTGAGTCCCATTTTTACGTAGATTCTAAAATGCCACTTAAAGTATCGTTTCTTAAATAATTTGATATCAATATTTGAGTACTATTTTCCAAATCACAGCAACTCTTCAATTATTCAGATTATTTAAGAAACTTGTAAAGAATTACATACAAATAAAAAGGCAAACCTTATTCTTCCTTCGTAACAAATCACAATAATATTGATTGCAACCTCAACGAAAATATCTATATGTAGTTATTCAATATGATCAATACTTCGTTCTACTAAATTGTTATTTTTTTACTTTCATCACAGATATCGAAATTATAAAAACTTTTATGAAATGTATTGATATATACAAAAATATATTAGATATTGATTATAGTCAAAAGACTTGAAACAAAAAATATACAGCCTCTTAAATAGAACACAAAAAAAATTATCAACTTTTTTCAATATAAAGCCTATTTTTTCTATTATACTGAAAGACACTGAAATTATAAACACTGATTTGAAATGCATTGACAAACTAGAATAAATTAAATATATATGACATTCGTGGTTATTCTAACTTTAAACAAAGATAACTGGGTGTGAACCATTAAAAATGATGAAAAAATTGATTTTCAAAAAAGGCCAAACCTTTTTTGGGACGATATTTTAAATGACATTTTTGGAATGTACGTAAAACTGGGGTTCAAATTTGGAATTGTATTCTCATTTTTGTTACAACAAGGTTCCAAAGGCTGCATCCACATAGAGATAGGACGCATTCTTTGAGAAAGACTTATCTTAAAAAAGCAACCTTGGTTAATATTTGGAATTTATTGCATTCTTATTGTAGAGGTTTATGTTCATAAATTTGACTGATAATTCAGTGTTTTGCCCTCCAAATCCTCACAACACGTTTCTGACGTAAACTAGTTCGATTGTCGTCAAACTTCCCTTGGACTGACTAAATTTGTTTGATCATATGGTTGCATTATGACGAAAGGAAAGGATATGAATGCCAGAGGAAAACTTGTCACTGTTCAAGGAATCAATTAAATCCACTGACCTATATAATAACATTAAAAAATATACTTAAAAGGGAAAAGCTCACTCAATGAGCTCTTAGATGAAGCAAAGGCGATTTAAAATGTCTGTCCCACTCCTTGAACCAATTTAGTAGTCTTAAAGAAGGAAAAGTCTTATGAAAAATGTCAAGGAAGTCATCTTATATATCTTTTTTAAATAAAGTAATGATTTCACTGACACTATATTGTCCTTTTTCTATTCCTTAAGACTTGGTCATTAGACATTTACTGCTCAAGGGATATCAAATATTCCCTCCTTTTATTTATTTCATCGACTATAAGTTTTGCCATAAAGCTACGTAAGATGGCCGCCATTGAGTATTCTTATTCCCTTCTTTTATAGAGTCGATTGATCCTATTGTTATTAGTTAGGTTGGTACAGGAACGGAGTGGGAAGAATTTATCCACGGGGACAATTATGCCCTTGCCGGCCTTATACAGGCCCCAATATGCCGTTGGGAGGCTGTCAACGGCCATTTATGTTTCTTGAGGCCAGCGGCCCACCGGGAATAGTCCGGTACTCCCGATGGCCACTCCGCCCCTGGGTCGGTGTGTATCAGAGGATTATCAACTTAAATAATTTTTATTGAGCTTAATAAAACCAATTGGCATACTGCTACAAAGTATATCTTCTTCACTTGTGGCTGTTGAAGGCATGCTCATATCAGTAATTCAGGAGAAGGAATTCATTCTTAGACGTACAAATTGTCATATCTTCTTCATGGGTCTACATCCATGTCAGAGTCCTTCCAAGTGACCTCTTCCACCTATTAATATAGTAAAGGAACTGCTCATACAAAGAAAAAATACAGTGTGGTCAGGGATTCTAGAGCAAAAAATGGGTGAAATCTTTGGATTGTCTCGAGATGATGTGAGAGGTAGGGGACCACACAAAGTAATTGAATCCTCAAAATTTATAAGTGAATTTTGGCGTCAATGCTTCCAGTCTAACATTGAAATTTCTAACATAGTTCTCGCTAAAATGAACTGGCAGGAACCAACAAAAGATAATAAAAGATTGACTTTTTGGTATCGACTTCGATTAAAAGGAAAATTGAATTTCTGGGTGAAATCTTTAATGATAACAATGACTTCGTTCCTAATGAAGTCCTTGAAAGGGAAAGGTCGTGCGAGAAATTGATTTTAAAAAGAGGTTAGTAGGCCCAAGGGACTGTTTTTTTAATTATTTAAAAAATATAAAAAATTCCAACATACGAGAACTGTTGGTAAAAGAAAATGATAGGTCTTTGTACACAAAACAAATTGAAAGGAAAATAGATAGATTAGGTCTTAAATATTCATGGAAAGATGCTCTGAAGTGCCTAAAAATAAATACTTTGATTTTACATTATTTTGGTTTAAATATCGCGTTATAACAAATACTCTTTCGTTGGGAAGCATTTTTGGGGGGACTGAGGTAGAGAGAGTGTGTTTTTTTTGCAAAGGTTCAATGGAAACTTCGAGACATTTTCTAATAGAGTGCCCAGAATTAAAGAGCATTTGGATTGTTCTAATTGAGGAATTGTTTTTAAGTTTGGAATTGTTTTAAGGGTAAAAGATTTTAGTTATATTTATGTGGGACCTTTCCAAGAAAAAGTTAATTTTATTGTAGCAAAGATACAAAATATCTTATACAAATTCCGAAGTACACGAACACCCCTCCCAGAAAATTTTCAATTATTTGTCAAGGACATTTTTGGAGGGATTATCTGCTGATATTTCCTTACCAACAAACGTTGACCTCAGGTCAGTGGAATCTGTTTTGGGTTTTTTATTTTTTGATATATTTATTGTTGAATGATTTGTTGAGTGTTTTTTTAAATGAATAAACTTGTTGTACGCGTGTACAAAAAAAAAAAATATGTGTATTTGCTCATATAATCATTAATTAGGTCAACTCACAATTAATGCATTTCTTAAGCGGTTGGTAGAATGTTATTCTTTGAGTTGCAGCTCAAAAGAGTAAGGTCATAATCTTGAGTTTATTTTTTATATCATTTCCCAATATTTTTTATTCATTTCGAGTCGATTTCCTTATATATTTAATATCTGTTGATTCCAGTGTTTTGTTGAAAATAAAAACTATATTCTAGTATCTCACTGCTAATTACCAAGATTTATATAGTAAGTTGTATGACACAATTCTTGGAAGAAGTTTTTCTTAAGGGATGAGCTTCCCACGGGCGTATTTCATTCAATAGTTCTCACACATAATGACCCTCGTCAAATGCTATGTTGATATGACCACAAGCCATCATCAAAAAAAGGTTTATCTCCTCCTTTCCGCGGGAAAGTTGTTTTTGTTATTTTTGAAGCTTTAAATATTTCCTATGAATCTTATGACTCATGATTTCGAAATACAGACATGAAAAAGGTGTTTATGGATATAAATAAGCATTTATATAAAGGATATAAATAAGCATTAGGGCATTAAAATTAGTCTATCGTTCCAAGGATCAGTTCAGTTCAGGAGGCTTCTCGAGTTTTAAATTGAGTTCAGAGAGATATTTTACCAGCGTCTGCAGAAATTTTGTGGAGGTGGCAATGGTAAGTAGGTATTGAGCGTTGGATTGTATGACTCACACGCCAAAGGATTGCCACTTGAGAGCCCTGAGTTCAGTTATATGACAGTTCTTTTAGTATTTCCATCGTTATTGAAATTTGACTCAGAAGGACGAATTAAATCTGAATTTCAATCAATTCAAAAAACTCTTTGAAATTACCATTTTCAAAAAAAACGAAAATAGGTTCGAAGCCATAGGCATTATCTGCTTGGAGGTGTTTGGAATTCAATCGAAAGGAAATGCTTCCATCTTAATTTTAAATTAAATAACCTATGAATATTACGGAATCCAATAGAATATTATGGTTATAAATAACGTATAAACGTATGTAACACTTTTTGGATATGTAGAAAAGGTATACATATTAGGGATGCAAGTTATCGATTAATAGATTAATCGTTAGTTGTTTCATTTAGTCGACTTTTAATCGATTAATTGTTAACAGCGTCACGACTAAGGAACCAGTTTATCTTGTGGATTTGGGGTGGGTAAGTGCATCTTTATTTTATAGGAAAAATCTTCATTTCAAAGTTTAATTAACTTCAAATAGACGGCGCTATCTGTCGATTAATTGCAACTAATAAACTTTAAGTGTTTCATTAACTTCAAATAGAGGACGCAATCTGTCAATTAATTGAAACTAATAAACTTTAATCGTTTAAAAATTAGTAGATTATTAATCGTTAGTCGATTAACTTTTTGGATCCCTAATACATATCTTTCATATTTGAGAGGATGAGCCGTTACATTTATCCTAAGAAAGTTAATAGACGGATAAGAATCCTTTTCGAAGACTGTTACAGTTAGTATTGTATCTCCAGAACTTTGACCTCTCACTTTTCCTCATTGAATAATGTATGTAAAGGCTAGGGTATACTTTCGTACACCGCCTCCATATTTTAGGGACTCATGGTATATATTTTTAATTTATGGAAGGGAATGGAGAGGAAAAAAAAGAAAAAGAAAGAGGAGAGTTAGAGAGATAGAATAAGAGAGAGAGACACAGAGAGAGAGAGAGTCACGCAGATATAGACACACAGATAGAGAAAGGCACAGAGAGAGAGATAATTAACTTATTCCCATCCTGAAGAGTCTCGGGATCTAGAAATAGTGACTTTACACATAAAAGTGGAATCTTTGGGCACCTGGATCGTGAAAAGAGGAAGTTCCTCATGACCTATTCCTACTCATTCGTCTTCAAATATCTACCCTCCCTCCATCCCCCTCTTCCGGATCTGTATCGGATGACTACGGAGACTCCACTCATGAAGCCTCCTCCTACACGTCTCTTGGACTCGAATGTCTAGAAGAGGAAGTCTCTCAGGCATATATATCTCTCTATGCCTTTCTCTATCTGTGTGTCTATATCTGTGTGACTCTCTCTCTGTGTCTCGCTCTCTTATTCGATCTTTCTAACTCTCCTCTTTCTTTTCTTTTTTTTTCCTCTCCCATTCCCTTCCAAAATAATAAAAATATACCATGAGTCCCTAAATATGGAAGCGGTGTACGAAAGTATACCCTAGCCGTATGTAAATATATGCTCCACTTTGGCATCAGAGGACCCATCAAATTAGAGTGTAAGGCCACAATTCGTATATACCACAATGTCTTGGTACAAATTTGAAACTTGAACCAGAGAAGAGGAATCAAAATCATCATCATGACACACCTCAGTTCAAACCAACACCTTTTTAGGTTTCAACCAAAACGTCAAGTTGATCCAGGGCTGACTACCAGACATTTACGAGACATCCCGGAAAATGCATGGTCAACGATTTTTGTAGACAGTAGACAATGTTGTTGAAGTTTTTAAATTATATGCTTAAGAGGAGTTTACATACAAGTATTTAAAAACTGCTTCGATACATGATTGAAGTGTAAAAAATAAGGGTGGAATATATTTAAAAACACACACATTTTGGAACATAAGTATTCGGATTCTCATTAATTGTAAATAAATATATAAAAATAAGAACCTTCTTAAACATAAACATCCATCTCATATTAATGTCATCTTACATAACCGTCATAAAAGAAACATAAAGTGACTTCAACGTTTTGTTATGTCGGAGTAAGGACCCTTAAACTACAATGAATCATGTCAATCTTCATTTTAATTTTTAAAAAGGATGCTTATGGGGATGAATGAATTTGGTTTGGTTAGTATCATTCGACGTTAATAAATCAGCAACTTTATTATAAACATTTCTCTAAAATACTAATAGAATCAGCAAAATACATGGAGTGTCCATTGGTTGGATTTGTGGTGTTCACTGTTGTTAATTGTATTCGCTATCACAGTTATTGGTTAAGGGCGTGAGGACTTTTGCAATGGATGCTTGTGCTGATAATTTAATGGTTGGTTAATCAAAACCTTACGATTAATAGTCTAGCTCAACAGCATGTAGACCTCAAATACTCATAAATCCCAATTAAAGATACAAAAAGACTTTGAGGAAATGTTCTCACAGAATAAAATAGCAAGCGTTCACTCTTGATCCATGACTAATTCCTAGTTTAATTCTTTTTTGGAAACTCTATGATTCGAAGGAAATAGAGTAATAATATTGATTAGCGATGGGTAAATGTTCTGATTTTTTAATAGTATTTTTTATGCTTTTTTTACACTATTGATGATAATAAATAATTTAATGGGCGTAACTTCATTTACTATAAATAATTGATTAGAATATTTGTAATGTATGATTACAATTCATTTTTAATTTGGCTTAATATTTTTATTCATAATTTATAGCTGAAATGTTTCTTCTGGTTTACTGTAATTTCATCGCGAGTAAATTTGTCGCCGAGCTTTTTATAGCCGTTTTTTTGTCACCGGTAAATACATCGCTTGCTCTTTTAAAGTCAGTCAATTTTGTAGTTCGTCTTTTTGTCGCGGGTAAATTTGTCACCAAGCTTTTTTGTAGTGAAGTAATTTTGTCGTTCTTCTTTTTTTCGTAGGTAATTTTGTCGCCAAGCTTTTTTGTAGTGAAGCATTTTCCGCGCTGTTTATTTTTTACTTTGTGGACCTATTCATAGGGACTCTGTCTGGGGTCCCATGGGGTTTTAATCTACCGCTGACATTTTTAGGGAGAAAAGACACGCGGCTTAAGGGTTGTGCACCCTTAGCCTCGGGTTTCCGCCGCGAGTTGAAATCTACGCAGGGTCAACGGTGGATTTCAACGTTATAGAACCCCCGGCTGAGACTGGCGTACCCCCACCCCCCCAAGATTAGATTATCAAACTCTTGGGCAAAATGCATACAAACCCCCACCATTGGCCCTCGGTTCTGCCGAACACAATCGGGGTGTTTTTGGGTTACAAATCCCCCGCCAATGGGCCCTTCATCTATCAAAACATGGATTTCTCATTGAGGAACCACGTATGGACAATCATTATTGTTACTTAATGGTAGAACCAAGAGTACGAATTGAGGTCGAGTTTTGGATCCAATAGTGAATATATTTAACGAGTCCATCCATACCACACCTCTTTTGATCATATTTTTTTCTGTTTCTTGGGAAAGCAGGGAAACAATGTTACATTTTTTTCAAGAATTCCTAGTTACATAGGTATGTAGGTAAGGCATCTTTTATGAATAGTTAAGCCTATTTTGAAATTTTTATAAAGCGATTCATTGAAGTATTACATATGTGACGTGAGAACACTATTTGAATACAGGATTTTTTTTGGTGAAAATGAGATGGACCAATAATAGTATTCTTCATTTACTCTTCTCCATTTTGTATTAGTATTTTTTTGCAATTAGGCCTCTGATTGATGCGATATTTAAGGATTAATTATCGATGAAGAAGCTAATCAAATGAAAAATTGGCTAGGAATAGGTATCTTCTTGCGGGTTCTTGTGTTTTTAACCAATCATATTACGTTGTTCATAGTTAATGTACGTTTTCTTATATTAAAATAGAGTAGGCAGTAGTCTCCCTTTTTACAGCTGATTCGCTTCAATAGCAGAGAAACAGCGGGACTCATGATTAGTAGAGATAGAAAAGTGAGGGATACTTTGGGCGTGTGAAAGGGAGAATGTTTGAATGGACCATTCAACATGATATAAGTCTGACACAGAAAACAAAATTTACATGCCTTATATACACATGCATAAACATGATCCCACATGGTAGAGAGAGTCAAGAGTGACGTCACCATCAACAATCATCAAATAATAGAGCCTCCACTGATCATAGTTGGGAATCTATTTTTTGGGTGCCATAAAAGCATTCTGACTAGACTTCAATCTTGTTGGAGATTCCTCGATCCCTTCCTCCAACCCTCTTTCTATCTTCCGGGGCGAATGAGACGGTCTTGACTCCGGGATAAATGCCTTGGACACCAAGAAACGAGTCTCCTCCCTCCCAGTAAGAGACACATTCCCCTCACCTCGACTTCGTGAATGGAGTCCTACCCCTCCCTCGTCTTCGTCAGTCAAAGGAGTTCCTTCCCTCATCTTCGTTAGATAGCTCCCCGTCTCTTGTCTCCGTTAATGGAGCCCTACCCTCGTCGGACTTCGTTAGAGAGCTCCCCGTCCCTCCTCTTCGTGAATGGAGTCCTGCCCCTCGTCTTCATGAATGAAGCCCAATTATATTCATTAATCCTATCAATTTTATTCCTTAAAAAATTTATGATAAGAAAGAATTTATATACCAAATTTGTAATAAAAAATTCTGAAACAATATGAAAAGAGTATATGATTTAGCAGAGAAAGTTTTTTTGACTCTTACTTGATGAGGAATGGGTTTGTTTGTATTTGATTAAGAGAAAACCATTGGAGGTCATGATTAATCTGGTGCATCATCTTCTTCCACCCTAAACTTTCTAAGAGAACACAATTTCAAACGCTTCTCCGAACTTCGTTCTGCTCTTTGCCAATCCGCATTCGATGCTCGAAATGTACTTGACTCCCAAGCAGGAACGGAGTGGGAAGAATTTATCCACCGGGACAATTATGCCCTCACCGGCCTTATACAGGCCCCAATATGCCATTGGGAGACTGTCGTATGGTTGATTTCTTATTGGAAAAGCATGGTTTATCGAAGGAACGGAAGGAATACCTCATGAAGAATGTTGTTCCCCTAATATCTTCTGGAACCAAGAAACAGCTTTTCATCAATTCTATTGCCAGTGTAGATGAGTCGATCAGTCAAGAACATCAGACCAACAGTAAAACAAAAGAAAATGATAGTTTGATTGAAGTAAATTCATAACTAACATAGCAATAATTATTCTAATCAATTATTTTTTTTAGTTGTAGATACTTCTGTGGAAGCTGACAAATCTTATGGTTCTTCTGAATCATTTAATGTGGCACTAGAATCAATATCCAACGAAGATTATAGTATGATTGAAGGTAAATTCATAACTAGCATAACAATAGTGTATTAAAATAAACTATTTTTCTTTAGTTGTAGATCATTTTGTAAGTGCTGTGGAGGCTGACATATCTTTTGGTCCTTCTAACTCATCTAATGTGACACTTGAATCAATAAACAATGAAGGCGATAGTTTGATCGAAGGTAAATTCATAACGGACATAGCATAAGTATTATAATCAATGCTTTTTTTGTAGATACTTCTGTAAGTCCTGTGGAAGCAGACGGAGCTTCTGGCCTTTCTGATTCGTTCAATGCGGACAAAGATGAAATTTTTTTAGATGTTTTGAATGTAAAGGTTGCACTTTATACAAGCAACGTTTAATTAAGAAAGTAAGTAAATGTTATAAGTGCAAACATTGTCGTAATAAACATTTTAAAAAGCAATGCAAGAAATTCATTTGTTCTAAAGGTTCGACAATTCAGACAAAAAATTCTTTATGAAAAATTATAAAATAACGTAAATTTATTAACATTGGACAAAAAATGTGTTACAATAAATGAATAGTTAAATCAAATGTTTTTGGATTGATCAAATGAAATAAACAAATATAACAAAATACGCACATATAGCTTATTATTAGGTTAAACCATGTATAGTCTGGCCCAGTAAAACTCATTATTTTCATCAAATTAATTATTAAAAAAAACACTTTAAAATTAGAAAATATCCCCTCCGGCTGCAATGACGTCGCAGCAGTGCTTGCAGAGCTTCTTGAGTTGGTCGAATAGCTCGTCTTCGCTCACCCTATTCATCGTCCGCTGCACAGCAGTAGTGGCTTCCTCATGCCCCCCAAAATCGTCATTACGGAGCAGATGCTTCAACTTCCGGAACAGGAATCGGTCAAAGAGGTTCAGATCTGGGCTGTAGGGGTTCTATTTGACCGGTTTCACGTCCCTTTGGGTAGAACCTCCCTTGTTTAAGCGGCAGCGTGAGGACGGGCGTTGTCCCATATCAGGAGACAATCCTTTTGGTGAATCCTGCGTTGAGGTTGATGAAGTGTTTCCCGGTCGTCTTCAGGTTCTCTCTAATGGTCTTCCAGTCGGCTGTGGTCCCTCTCGAGAGATAGTGCCTCAATGGAGACTCGCTTCAATTTGCAGCTGAACCCCATCAGAATAATCGTCTTCCTCGTCGTCAGCTTCACACGGGGGGGTTGAGATCCGAGCCCCATGGGATCCATCCAGACATGCCTCCGCTCCGCCGAGTCCAAGTGGAACCAGGACTCGTGGATTCGGAGGCATTTCCGTTGTGCCGGAGGACGACGAGGATGGGATCACCGGGAAGTATGAATCCTGGAGGGGGAAGAAGTCCTCGTCTCCGAGCGCCAAGCCCTCCATCGCGAGCGGCACGTCCTTTTTTGCGAGCGCAAACTCTTCCTTTGTGAGCGGCACGTCCACGTCCACGAGATGAAGGATGTACTGGATTCGACTGGATGGAATCTCTGCATAGCAACACACAATCAATTCGACAAAATACAATCCACGATTGGATTCCGAATTGTCTATCCAAGTTGATTTGAAGTACATGAGAATAACTAATTAATAATATGTAGTATGTTACACGAAATTTAAATAAAACATATTTCTTACCTTATTTTGGATCAAACTGTTGAGAAATGTTCGATAGAAACGCCTTTCGAGGATAATCACGGATATTTGTTTGACGGATTGGGCGTAATCGTCTTTTTTCGTTGCGAAAAAATTCTCCTTTTCTCTTTTGCGATAACATTTTAAGTCAACTTGATTCTTCGTTCTGCTGGCGTAGACTTAATAAACAATACCTTCTCTCAAAAACACAAACCCTCTTGTTACGCAACCTCTTATATATTTTTTATATTAATCGTATTTTTTTAATATATATTTAAATAAATATAAAATTTGTAGAGATTCGTTCTCATTAAAGACTAGAGAGATCAACATATTGCCAAAAGTATATTAAAATGATTAAAATTTACAGTACAGACATGTTTTGAAAAATGCGTTGTCCATAGATAAAGAAGGTAATAAATAATACAAAAATAAAAGCAAAGAAAAAAAATATGGAAAAATATGAAAATCATCAAAATTTTGTATTATACTATTTAGCTTTTAGTAAATTATTAATATATATAATCTTTATCAAAAATTCATGAAATATATTTAAAACAGCCAACCGCAAATGAAATTTGAGTGAACACTCATACACAACCGAGTAAGAGCAAAGAAATTGTGTGATGACGTCATTTTTGATTTGTGCATAGTTATATTCAAAAAGGCTAGTTAACTATGAAAAACGGGTGCTAAAGAGTTGAATTTAGTTGCTAAGAGTAGTAAAAAGATTAAATTTTATTGCACAGTGAAGAAAAATTTGAGTCGTGGACACTGATAAACAACCGAGTAATAGCAAATAAATTGTGTGATGACGTCATTTTTGATTTGTGCATAGTTATATTCAAAAGGCTAGTTAACTATGAAAAACGGGTGCTAAAGAGTTGAATTTAGTTGCGAAGAGTAGTAAAAAGATTAAATTTATTGCACAGGAAGAAAATTTGATGTGAACACTGATAACAACCGAGTAATAGCAAATAATTGTGTGATGACGTCATTTTTGATTTGTGCATAGTTATATTCTAAAGCTAGTTAACTATGAAAAACGGTGCTAAAGAGTTGAATTAGTTGCTAAGAGTAGCAAAAAGATTAAATTATTTCACAGGAAGAAAATTTTGAGTGGACACTGATAACAAACCGGGTAATAGCAAAGAAATTGGTGAGGACGTCATTTTTGATTTGTGCATAGTATATTCGAAAGGCTAGTTAACTATGAAAAACGGGTGCTAAAGAGTTGAATTTTAGTTGCTAAGAGTAGTAAAAAGATTAAATGTTATTGCACAGGAAGAAGAAAATTTGAGTGGACACTGATAAACAACCGAGTAATAGCAAATAAATTGGTGTGATGACGTCATTTTTGATTTGTGCATAGTTATATTCAAAAGGCTAGTTAACTATGAAAAACGGGTGCTAAAGAGTTTAAATTAGTTGCTAAGAGTAGTCAAAAGATTAAATTTTATTGCACAGAAGAAAATTGTG
>CP045895.1:9761780-9803822 GCA_013387185.1 Caligus rogercresseyi | reverse complement strand
TCTTTCTATTTCAGATCAGTAGAATGGTAGACCAGATCTGAAATAAGTATAATTTTGCACCAAAAGTGTGCTATTCTTCCTCTTTTATACTTTGAAGTCATGCATAGAAGGTTATTTTGTGTATCACAATTACTCGAAATGTAAAATAAAGTTACAGTCCTAAAACAGCTAGGATCGGCCAGCTTAAAAGTTTTGATAAGGATGTTTTTTTTGTATGATTTAAATCAACCCAAGGAAGCTGGAGAGTAAGCTAAATGATCTTCAAGAAGAAAGAGATAGACCTAATAGCATATTTTTCATCGCCTAACGATCTATGTTTATCGTTTTATTTCTAAACGTCGTAAGATTTGCGAAGGCATTCGTAAAATTTTAAAAATAAACAATTGGGATTTCATTATCATAGAAATCAGGCTTGTGACCGATCACAAATTGGGAACTGACATTCACTGCAGTTTAAAGATATCGCGATCAGAGCCACTAGCGATACGATCAATTAAGTTACAATTATTTGAACAATGGGATATTCCATAAATGAAGTATTATTCTTTGTGTTATTTACAATAGGACTAAACGGATTGAGATACAGCCTATTATGGAGGTTTTTTTAAAATCCTTTTTTTTAAGGATATAATTATGAAGCTGCTATGTGTTGTTTTTGTTCGTGTTAGTTTTTCATAAAACTGATTTTATTTTACATTTTTGGTATTTTTTGTGTCCTATAACGAACAGGATGTTTTTGTGTATCTGAATTGATGATCGATAAGAAACTCCAATTCTTAAGCCTGATGATTTTAGTTCACTATGGCATATTCGGACTCGTGTTGTCTATCATTTAAGATATTGCCATTTGTTTGCTTTATTTATTTTGAGGACAAATATCAAAGGGATCGGAGACCTTAAAAAAGTACTGCTCTCCTTGATTATTATATCAGATTGACAAAAATCTATCAATTTAGTTATGTGTAAATCAAACTCATGAAAAAAAAAATACTTAACCCCATTAAAACAGCACATACAAGTCAGTATTCCAATCAATTACCCTTCCTTTGTCCTCATCTAATGACAAATGTATTTTTTATCATCCGGGTTCATATCACACATCTTCAGAAAATCATTAAATGAAGGTAACTCATGCGGCTCTCAACATCGAATATCAGACAATCATTAGGAATATTCGTCATTATTCACAATTTCTTCTATTTGGTTCGCTGAAATTGCATTTGTGCGGATATGAATAAGCACATAGCCTTTAATATTAGTCCATCTAGGCTCTTTCTAATGAGGGGCATTGATGGGTCTAATGGGTCCTCAAAATTTAGAGTCGAGCACCCTTCCACTGAGCTCTCCCGTTCCTCATAAAATATGTTGTCCTCCTCTTGGCCTATTTTAAAAACAATACCCAACTTTGAGTTTAATATATGACATATTTAACCTGAAGACAACATAAAGGGAGGGAGTTGACTGTTATGCTGTATGATTATATTTATCATGACGTCAGAGGTGAAGTAGATAGGTTTTTTTGCATAGTCATCTTCTGGCAACTGAGCGAGGAGTCATTCCCTTCATTTAATATATGCTAATTATATACTGACTTTTATCCATATAAAACATGTAGCTTAAAGAAACACAAACAATAACTCACTTTATTTCTGACGACACGATACATACGCCTCTGGGTTTAACGGCAAAAGGTACACAGAGAATTCTACTCGCTTTCCACAGCATATGCATATAAGTTTTTAAACATATTTATTAAAACTTAATCCTAAGGATTGTACACTTGTACAAGCATCAGTTGTTTCTGTATTTGACATATTTGCACATGTAAACAAATCCATGTTATAACATTCCACAAACAAGCACAATAATATTTTAACGCAAGCCATGTATGGATACATAAGGATGCCACAAACATGATGTTGCATTTTAAACCAAGCTTCCTTGGCATACATGAGTTTTAACAAAGTCTCGAATTAAAGAAATAAATCAAGGTGATCAAATATCCATGATGCCAACGAAGTATCTGGTTTTTTTATATTATGACCTAATAATATTTTTTATAAATACAAATGTGGCAAATCACTTTGAATCAATGGACAAATTTAAAACTAAATTCATATTTGAATGTGGTTGTGGTATTATATGCCACTCGGATTAGCATAAGGGTGTATAGACGCTTACCAATAATAGATAGTCATCCAGGTTTTTTTTTTTTACGAAAGCATTCGTTATCTAAACTTAAACATTTTTTTCTGACTTAGAGGTCCATAAAAAAGCATGCATGTTACCCATTTTTAATACAGAGTGCTATAGATTGTAGCGCGTAATATCGACGTTTTTTTATTCATCTCCATTTTTGGGTAAGACAGCAGAGACAAAGAATCAAAGAGAGAGTAAGACTTCATATTTTTGTCATGAAATAGGAAAAGTGATATTATCTACTTTTAAAACCTATGTTCCTATTATCGGTCGTATAAACATGCATATGATACATATTAGGAACAAAGGTATTAAACAATGCACTTTGTCATAAATAAAACATAGTTAACTTCATAAGTGGACTTTAAGAGATAAGAAATGTTAGTAACGGGGGGTAAATGGCACGGGGGATAAATGGTCGGGGGTTGATTGTCTGGGGTTGTTAGTCCTGTTACGACTTCTATTGTACTAATACTATTTCCCATATAATTTAATTTTTGAAATTATAGAATAATGGTTTCCTTGTAGTTGCCATTAGACGGCCTAAGATTTATTTGGACAATTTTTTTCATGTGTCATCATTTTCCTTTTCTATATTGGGTCATTTTTTCCTGTTCATTTTATTAAGCCATTTCTTCACATGCCGTTTTTCTGGTCCATTTCTTTCTAATATCGAGATATATTAAAGATCAGTTTATTTTGAACTTATCTACTTCATTCCTACACAGAATATCGATGTCATGTTTATCTACGCATATGCATTCCATGATTTTTTTTAATATCTATGGTTAAGGATACCATGATGTTGGTATTCAGAAACTCAGCAATAAAACAATAATCTTTAAATTGGCAACTCATTTTTTTTTCATTGTTACACCTCAACTACCAGACTGATTTTCTTAAATTACCATTTGCATCAGGTTATTTTTCCATTTTCCATTTTCGACCGAGAAGATGAGGGAGTTCCCCTTGTCCAGGAATCCTGTGGAATAAAGGACTCCGGACACAAGAAGGTAACTACGTATCAAGTCTCCTCCTTCAATATAGAAAATGTCTCAAGCATTTGTTATGAAAAAATATATAATCCATGATATGTACATATAGATATCTCTATGTATCTTGATATAAAATTTAGGTATGTTACACGAAATTTAAAGAAACATATTTCTTACCTTATTTTGGATTAAACTGTTGAGAAATGGTCGATGGAAACGCTTTCGAGGATAATCACGGATATTTGTTTGACGGATTGGGCGTAATCGTCTTTTTTCGTCGCGAAAAAATTCCTCCTTTTCTCTTTTGCGATGCACATTTATAAGTCAACTGATTCTACGTTCTGCTGGCGTAGACTTAATAAACAATACCTTCTCTCAATTAAATCACTAAACCCTCCTTGTCACGCAACCTCTTTTATATATTTTTGAATATTAATCGTATTTTTTAAATATATATTTTTCATAATTAAAGTTCCCTATACACGTAATAAAGGGACAATTAAATTGACTACTGATTGGACTATAAATTTGACTTTATTCAAGGTATAATAAAAAAAAAATTATTAAAACATATTCAGGTCTCCTACGAGAAGATCCGCACACATGGAAATTGGAGAAATTTGGTAGTCTGTTGCATCTTCATAGGTACCGTTTGGATACCAATAGGCAAGGGTATATTCATTCGTGGATGAATCGAAGGACTCGATTTTATAGTTAAACAATATCAACTCATGTTCCTCCATCCATAAATGACTCCCTTTCCTCCCAACGATCTTTCCAGAGAGGATATCATTTGCCAATGATTTGTTGATATTGGTATGGTTTACCAAAGCCAATGCATCCTCGAGGCTCTTGGACTTGATTTTCTTTTCTATTTTTTTCCGAAGTTTATCATTGGAAGAAGTCTCCTTTTGTATTTTTCTTTTCATCATCTCTAATAATTTAGTGTTGAAATTATTAGTAACTATTCTTAAAGTATAATTTCTGTTAAAATCAATGTTAATGAGTTCAGGTTTTCTCGACCCCTTCCCTAAGGAGTAAAAATCATTGTAATATTCTAAGCCACTGGAACTATTTATTAAAAATTGATTCAGACATCTCAGTATAATACAAAAGAAAAAATATTAAACTCCAATATTTATCTACTAATATATTTGGGCATTTTTTTGGGACGTAATTAGTTTACTGTTTTATCTTTGCCTATTTTTCTGGACCAATTCTTTCTGGTCCATTTTTCTTGGGCCATTTCTTCTTAGGTGGTAAATGTATCAGCTATTTCTACCTAATTTAATATATTTATCATATGTAATGTAAATTATGAAATAATTCATGATTAAGTAAATTATGTTTTTTGCATATAAATTTGTAGAAGATTCGTTCTCCATTAAAGACTAGAGAGTTTAAACATATTGCAAAAGGTATTAAAATGATTAAATTTACAGTACAGACATGTTTAAAAAATGGTTGTCCATAGATAACAGAGTAATAAATAATACAAAATAAAAGCAAAGAAAAAAATATGAAAAATATGAAAATCATCAAAATTTTGTATTATACTATTTAGCTTTTAAGTAATTTATTAATATATATAATCTTTTATCAAAAATTCGTCGAAATATATTTAAAACAGCCAACCGCAAATGAAATTTGAGTGAACACTCATAGACAACCGAGTAATAGCAAATAAATTGTGTGATGACGTCATTTTTGATTTGTGCATAGTTATATTCAAAAGGCTAGTTAACTATGAAAAACGGGTGCTAAAGAGTTGAATTTAGTTGCTAAGAGTAGTAAAAAGATTAAATTTTATTGCACAGGAAGAAAATTTGAGTGAACACTGATAAACAACCGAGTAATAGCAAATAAATTGTGTGATGACGTCATTTTTGATTTGTGCATAGTTATATTCAAAAGGCTAGTTAACTATGAAAAACGGGTGCTAAAGAGTTGAATTTAGTTGCTAAGAGTAGTAAAAAGATTAAATTTTATTGCACAGGAAGAAAATTTGAGTGGACACTGATAAACAACCGAGTAATAGCAAATAAATTGTGTGATGACGTCATTTTTGATTTGTGCATAGTTATATTCAAAAGGCTAGTTAACTATGAAAAACGGGTGCTAAAGAGTTGAATTTAGTTGCTAAGAGTAGTAAAAAGATTAAATTTTATTGCACAGGAAGAAAATTTGAGTGGACACTGATAAACAACCGAGTAATAGCAAATAAATTGTGTGATGACGTCATTTTTGATTTGTGCATAGTTATATTCAAAAGGCTAGTTAACTATGAAAAACGGGTGCTAAAGAGTTGAATTTAGTTGCTAAGAGTAGTAAAAAGATTAAATTTTATTGCACAGGAAGAAAATTTGAGTGACACTGATAAACAACCGAGTAATAGCAAATAAATTGTGTGATGACGTCATTTTTGATTTGTGCATAGTTATATTCAAAAGGCTAGTTAACTATGAAAAACGGGTGCTAAAGAGTTGAATTTAGTTGCTAAGAGTAGTAAAAAGATTAAATTTTATTGCACAGGAAGAAAATTTGAGTGGACACTGATAAACAACCGAGTAATAGCAAATAAATTGTGTGATGACGTCATTTTTGATTTGTGCATAGTTATATTCAAAAGGCTAGTTAACTATGAAAAACGGGTGCTAAAGAGTTGAATTTAGTTGCTAAGAGTAGTAAAAAGATTAAATTTTATTGCACAGGAAGAAAATTTGAGTGAACACTGATAAACAACCGAGTAATAGCAAATAAATTGTGTGATGACGTCATTTTTGATTTGTGCATAGTTATATTCAAAAGGCTAGTTAACTATGAAAAACGGGTGCTAAAGAGTTGAATTTAGTTGCTAAGAGTAGTAAAAAGATTAAATTTTATTGCACAGGAAGAAAATTTGAGTGGACACTGATAAACAACCGAGTAATAGCAAATAAATTGTGTGATGACGTCATTTTTGATTTGTGCATAGTTATATTCAAAAGGCTAGTTAACTATGAAAAACGGGTGCTAAAGAGTTGAATTTAGTTGCTAAGAGTAGTAAAAAGATTAAATTTTATTGCACAGGAAGAAAATTTGAGTGGACACTGATAAACAACCGAGTAATAGCAAATAAATTGTGTGATGACGTCATTTTTGATTTGTGCATAGTTATATTCTAAAGGCTAGTTAACTATGAAAAACGGGTGCTAAAGAGTTGAATTTAGTTGCTAAGAGTAGTAAAAAGATTAAATTTTATTGCACAGGAAGAAAATTTGAGTGAACACTGATAAACAACCGAGTAATAGCAAATAAATTGTGTGATGACGTCATTTTTGATTTGTGCATAGTTATATTCAAAGGCTAGTTAACTATGAAAAACGGGTGCTAAAGAGTTGAATTTAGTTGCTAAGAGTAGTAAAAAGATTAAATTTTATTGCACAGGAAGAAAATTTGAGTGGACACTGATAAACAACCGAGTAATAGCAAATAAATTGTGTGATGACGTCATTTTTGATTTGTGCATAGTTATATTAAAGGCTAGTTAACTATGAAAAACGGGTGCTAAAGAGTTGAATTTAGTTGCTAAGAGTAGTAAAAAGATTAAATTTTATGGCACAGGAAGAAAATTTGAGTGACACTGATAAACAACCGAGTAATAGCAAATAAATTGTGTGATGACGTCATTTTTGATTTGTGCATAGTTATATTCAAAAGGCTAGTTAACTATGAAAAACGGGTGCTAAAGAGTTGAATTTAGTTGCTAAGAGTAGTAAAAAGATTAAATTTTATTGCACAGGAAGAAAATTTGAGTGGACACTGATAAACACCGAGTAATAGCAAATAAATTGTGTGATGACGTCATTTTTGATTTGTGCATAGTTATATTCTAAAGGCTAGTTAACTATGAAAAACGGGTGCTAAAGAGTTGAATTTAGTTGCTAAGAGTAGTAAAAAGATTAAATTTTATTGTCACAGGAAGAAAATTTGAGTGAACACTGATAAACAACCGAGTAATAGCAAATAAATTGTGTGATGACGTCATTTTTTGATTTGTGCATAGTTATATTCTAAAGGCTAGTTAACTATGAAAAACGGGTGCTAAAGAGTTGAATTTAGTTGCTAAGAGTAGTAAAAAGATTAAATTTTATTGCACAGGAAGAAAATTTGAGTGGACACTGATAAACAACCGAGTAATAGCAAATAAATTGTGTGATGACGTCATTTTTGATTTGTGCATAGTTATATTCAAAAGGCTAGTTAACTATGAAAAACGGGTGCTAAAGAGTTGAATTTAGTTGCTAAGAGTAGTAAAAAGATTAAATTTTATTGCACAGGAAGAAAATTTGAGTGAACACTGATAAACAACCGAGTAATAGCAAATAAATTGTGTGATGACGTCATTTTTGATTTGTGCATAGTTATATTCAAAAGGCTAGTTAACTATGAAAAACGGGTGCTAAAGAGTTGAATTTAGTTGCTAAGAGTAGTAAAAGATTAATTTTATTGCACAGGAAGAACATTTGAGTGAACACTGATAAACAACCGAGTAATAGCAAATAAATTGTGTGATGACGTCATTTTTGATTTGTGCATAGTTATATTCAAAAGGCTAGTTAACTATGAAAAACGGGTGCTAAAGAGTTGAATTTAGTTGCTAAGAGTAGTAAAAAGATTAAATTTTATTGCACAGGAAGAAAATTTGAGTGAACACTGATAAACAACCGAGTAATAGCAAATAAATTGTGTGATGACGTCATTTTTGATTTGTGCATAGTTATATTCTAAAGGCTAGTTAACTATGAAAAACGGGTGCTAAAGAGTTGAATTTAGTTGCTAAGAGTAGTAAAAAGATTAAATTTTATTTCACAGGAAGAAAATTTGAGTGACACTGATAACAACCGAGTAATAGCAAATAAATTGTGTGATGACGTCATTTTTGATTTGTGCATAGTTATATTCAAAAGGCTAGTTAACTATGAAAAACGGGTGCTAAAGAGTTGAATTTAGTTGCTAAAGTAGTAAAAAGATTAAATTTTATTGCACAGGAAGAAAATTTGAGTGAACACTGAGAAACAACCGAATAATAGCAAATAAATTGTGTGATGACGTCATTTTGATTTGTGCATAGTTATATTCAAAAGGCTAGTTAACTATGAAAAAGCGGTGCTAAAGAGTTGAATTTAGTTGCGAAGAGTAGTAAAAAGATTAATTTTATTGCCAGGAAGAAAATTGAGTGGACACTGATAACAACCGAGTAATAGCAAATAAATTGTGTGATGACGTCATTTTTGATTTGTGCATAGTTATATTCGAAAGGCTAGTTAACTATGAAAAACGGGTGCTAAAGAGTTGAATTTAGTTGCTAAGAGTATAAAAAGATTAAATTTATTGCACAGGAAGAAAATTTGAGTGGACACTGATAAACAACCGATATAGCAAATAAATTGTGTGATGACGTCATTTTTGATTTGTGCATAGTTATATTCAAAAGGCTAGTTAACTATGAAAAACGGGTGCTAAAGAGTTGAATTTAGTTGCAAAAGTAGTAAAAAGATTAAATTTTATTGCACAGGAAGAAAATTTGAGTGAACACGATAAACAACCGAGTAATAGCAAATAAATTGTGTGTGACGTCATTTTTGATTTGTGCATAGTTATATTCTAAAGGCTAGTTAACTATGAAAAACGGTGCTAAAGAGTTGAATTTAGTTGCTAAGGGTAGCAAAAAGATTAAATTTTATTTCACAGGAAGAAAATTTTGAGTGACACTGATAAACAACCGAGTAATAGCAATAAATTGTGTGATGACGTCATTTTTGATTTGTGCATAGTTATATTCAAAGGCTAGTTAACTATGAAAAACGGTGCTAAAGAGTTGATTTAGTTGCTAAGAGTAGTAAAAAGATTAAATTTTATTGCACAGGAAGAAAATTTGAGTGGACACTGATAAACAACCGAGTAATAGCAAATAAATTGTGTGATGACGTCATTTTTTGATTTGTGCATAGTTTATATTCAAAAGGCTAGTTAACTATGAAAAACGGGTGCTAAAGATGTTTAATTTAGTTGCTAAGAGTAGTAAAAGATTAAATTTTATTGCCAGGAAGAAATTGCGTAAACAATAAGAAAGAAGATAATTTTATTTTTTGAAGACAAAAAACCCATGAATTTATTATATTAATTATTATATGTATTAATAAGAGATCCATTTATTGTTTTGAATTTAGATCACCTCTTCTTTCTCTTTCTCTCTCTCTTCAAAGCATAATTGTAGCCATTGTTTTGTTTGGAGCATGTGATTGGTGGAGCATATCGATGCGCAGTGGACACCAACATAAATATTTTGTAATGATTTCACGAAAAAATTAAGGCCGTCCATCTTTGGAAGGATATTGCGCATTGAAAAAACCTTTGATTGTAATAAACAATCGACATACAACAAACTTCAAACATCCATTAATATGATCGAAAGCCTATATAGTTTGTTTTTTTCTATATAGACGTATAATTTCAAATCATAAAAATGGAAGCATCATCGTATGAAGTAAATATAGCCAAAAATACGTATGATAGTTTTTCCTCTCCTTTTCTTATATTTCGTTCTGTATTTCAAATAGTGTTCTCACCTCACATATATGGAGTGTTCTTATAGCATCCGTCAACTTTTGTGATCCCAAGAGACCAATCGGAAGAAGTTTTTATAGTCAATTACATGTGGCGGCCTGATTAGGAGCCCTCACACAGTGCCTTAGAGTAGGAGAGTCTGGACGAAAGACTGATGAGTCATAACATACAGCTGACAAAACCCCATAACAAACAAATTTCATATCATAAATTATAGATGGTTGGATTTAATAGCCAATTTAATGTTATTTGTATAAATCAAAGGAGATATATTTTAATGTAAAAAGATGGCTATTGAGTTGAATTTGCTATGAATTGCATTATTTTTATGATTTTGCGATTATTTTCTGAAGGCTCGTGGCTCTAAATAATTACTTTTCCCCGGCTTCGGTATAAATATTACCTTTGATGTTCTCCAACACTTCGAGTATAACCAACGAGAAAACTAAACTGTACAGATTGGTCAGGCGAACAAAAAAAGAGTTTGGCATGTTTTATAAGTCAGAGGAGGAATTTGGTCAGGACCTGGTTTCTTGTTGACTTTAAGCTAGAAATAGAACTCCTAACAAGTTCCTCACTCAAGTAAATAGGTCGTGACTCCATTTTTTATACCTCTTTTTGGAGGCTTACTTGTAGTGTCGACTTCTTTTGAATTAGGAAAATGTTCACGAAGAAGTAATTCCAAGCTCTCTTTTTCTCCAAAGGATTCGCCCATTTTAAGAATTATATTTGTATATCTAAGTTGATGTTCACACCTCAACAGCTGACATTTCGTTTGATAATACCAACTGATATTGTATTCATTTTTCTTTTCTATCCACCAATATGCTCGATAAAAAGGTTCCCTTTTTGTATCCGTTCATATAAATGTCGCAGTAGAGATGGAGATCTAGTCGAGTCGTTGACTTTTCTGGTAGATATCACGATCGTATCCTCTCCTAGGAGGGATGGCGACTTAAATACGAAGATGGTATGACGATGTTATTCAAACTATTTTTGATTTCATGTCTGATTTCTTCTCAGATGCATATTATTTTTTAGATCGATGATATAGTTACAATGTTGATAAAACATTGCATCGCAGTTGCTTCCTTGAACACAAAAATAAATAATTTCCACCAAAATATGGAATAGAAATCGCAAATGAAATAAATAGTTTGTTCAACCTCGTAAAATAGTATCTCCATATTTAAGTCGTCATCTCTCCTAGAAGAGATAAGGATCGTAATCTCTACCAGGAGAGCCAACGATTCTACTGGATCACCATCTCTGCTGCGACATAAACATGTAAGCATAACACTGTTTTTATACAAATGCCCCTCGTTTCAAACTTGATTGGTCGCGACAAAAGAAAAGTATATATAATGACTCACACTCATTTTCTTTCCAACAATCACGTTTGAGAAAAAAGATTTTTTATCCTTATTTGATTGTATCTATTCGTCTCTGGAATGGCCGGGATCATTTTACTCATCCTTTTAAATTTGAAAAAAAACATCTTCACTGTAACATCCATTATTTCCTATGGAGATATTAATAACATGACTGTCCGAGTATTATTCAATTGAAACAAATATGCGTGCGTGCATGAATACCAAGGACTATAAAATACAAAGTATCTTTATTTATTTTTATATATAGTGTAACATCAATTATCTTATTATTATTTATGTGATCAAAATCTATTGTCACAATATATTTTTGAAGAATAAGATTACTAGGACGGATCAAAAATATGTGAAATCAAATTATGATGTCTAAACAAGCGTTTTGCATGATTTGTATTCTGGGCCATTTTCTAGTTTTGTCGCATATTTTGTCATTTTCTACATTTTCTCTGTAAATTTCCCTCATTTCAGCCTCGACATTTATCAAATGTAAAGAAGAAAAGGACAGTCACAGCCATTTTGTACGTTTCCACCCTCATGTTAATTCCTCTCGATTTTTAGGAAGGACTATTTAATATTTATTCCTATATTTCATCATTTCTCTTTCAGTTTTTTTGTTTCAGATTTTTGAACTAGCTCTTTTTGACTTTAGATTTGCCCAGCTCTACTCATTGCAAATGTCATTTTTCCCTGCTTACCTGCGTGACGTCATTTAACCCCACGGGTAAACGAAAAGTTACCTCTCTTGACAATATGGGCATATCTTACATTTCAACATATGTACCTCTATGAATACAACAACATTTCAAACAGAAGAAATGGCTTCTCTATACGGCACACTTCTTTCAAGGTAGTTGAGGAGCCTGGAAATGAGGAAAATATTTCCTTTCCCAAGGGGGTCACTTGCTCTCAGCCACTTTTGCAGGGTCTTGTCAAAGCTAATGGAAGAATCCTCTTGCCCGCATAGTCGTAGACGAGAAAGTTCACAGGCTCGTACCACGTGTTGACGAGATATTTGTCCATTCCCGTAGTGATCCCTTTCGATAAGTGCCCGCTTGAATTTATCCATGTCAAAGCGAGGGCTGTCTCTTATGACGTCACACAACTCCATGAGTAACATGGCTTCTTCCCGATCAATGAAGGACGAAGGCCTGAAATTAGAATGGAAGCCAAGGATCATTGAGAAACATATTATCCATATTATTGCCAAGAGAGCTTCGCTTGCAGGCGATTTTTAATAACGTCACGCCGGCACATTGCGTAATGTCCCTGCGCATGTCATCAAAAATATATTACTACAATATATTTTTGATACGTCACAAATAATTATAAGATTTAGGACTTTTAGCTATCAATCAAAACACGAACTAAACGGTATTATACATAATTTTATCAGTGCGCCCCTTTTTAAAGTTTTGAACGGTGTGTTTTAGATTGAGGTAACTTAATAATAAAAACAACACTAGAAGAAAAGAAGTAGCGGAGTACTAATAATTTAGTTATATTTCTTAAGGTTCAGAGTGATCGGTAGTGGTAGAAAAATTATACCTCCGGTACTACTGTCTACCGATAATAATCAGTGTCTGGGTATGTCTTACCTATTATTATGAGGGAAGGAGTCCAGGTTAGCCACTGAGCACGTCTTGGGCGGCATCCGGTGCTGCATCACATCCAATCTCGAGGGAAGGGAAGTACATAAGTCAATATTCGCAATTTCATCGGCGGGTTGAGGGTTATGAGGAGCACTCCCGGATCCCTTCAGTTGGAAAGGTACGCCATGAGATCCTCGTAGTTGAATACTTCTTCTCCATGCAGATATGATTTGAAGGCCTCAAGGGCCTCATCAAGGGCATCACAACATATTGGAATCTATTGTGAAAACCATAGAGATATTAAGATATAGAGAGCTTATTCAGAGATTCTTCAGAGGCATACGTCATATTGCACAATAGTAACAAATATTATATCTCTATGATGGGCTTACGATGACGTAGATTAAATTACTTTGTTTAATTTGGACACAGGCGACAGCTGAACGACAATGTTTCTCTACTGCTATTGAAGGGAATAAGTCAAGGAGAATATAAATATTATATTCTCCTTGGAATAAGCTCTCGATATATTTATATCTCTATGGTGAAAACACAATACTCTAGTACATCTTTACTTTTAAGGGTATGACTTTTTTTTGTGCACTCGTTACATCTTTATTTAACACCTTCAAAAACAATTGACAGGGGAAAATTATTCTTCAAACGACATAAACACAACAAAACATTTTCTAATAAAGGGTTGAAACCTTTGGACAAAGGGGGTTTTAGATATTTGCATTTATATAAAATATACTGAATTTTAGTTTTTATAAAATATACTTCCTCTTGATTCTTGCTCAGATGAAAATTAACCAATTCTTTTGAAGTTAAGACTAATTGAAAATTGCTAAAAACAAAGTTATTTAATTATCATCAACCAATGGACAACCTAACATAAAATTCTCCAAAGTCTCCAAGGAATCCTTTAATGAAATCTTTCATCTCTAGTCTTTCCAAATATACTTTCCAAGGGTGTTGGTAACAGTTATGTACGTATAGTAGTATAATGAGGCATCTAGCAGAATGGAGTTTAAAACCTTTATTATCGGACACACTGAAGCTTTTAATCCAAAATGTTCCTTCTTCTTTTCAATTTGGTTAAAATACGGATATTAAAAATAGATTATTTGTTTATTGAGATATTTTTAAACTATTATTTGATAGTATTAATTTTTTATCTTCGTCTCTTAGTCATATTATTTTTTATTTACTTTATATAAAATCTCTTTCCTCTCTAAAATCTCCTTTGAGGAAAAAAATGCCTTTATTAAGAACTTCACCAAAAAAGTTGATTTTCCTAATGATGGACATATCTCTCATAAAACAAGGTCTTCCGTTCTTGTTAACAGGCTCTTGCCATGCCATCTTTTGTATGTCAGGTTTTGATCATTCTTCATTCGTGTTCTTATTTTCACACCAGAATGGACTCAGGGCCGAAACTACATCTAAAACCCTTTATGGACCTTCGCCTCGAACTTCCTCTAAGAGCTGTTGAAACCTGTCATTGTATTTATGATGCAATAGTTCATTTAAGGGTATAACTTGGCCCTCGAGGTTTCGAGGTTGTAATTAAATAGGAATAAAATTTACGTGGATGTACATTAGTGGTGAGAGACAAAGCTTAAGATAAAAGTTGAGGAAATGATAGTAGATTTTGGTACCAAATATTTTTTTATAAAGTATAACTTTTTTGTTATTATTTAATTATATTTTATGGAAATATCAATAAGTTAATCAAAAATAAATAACGTTTTAAAAACATCGAGTTGTCCTTTGTTGCGGCATAGAATGAAGTCAAAGTTCTACGCGCTAACCATTTTTTGTAGTAATGGCTGATTTGATGTTCCCACCTCAAGAGTGAAGTGATTCCTAATGGTTTACTGTAATTGCATTGCGCGTAAATTCGTCGTGGACCTTTTTATAGCCGTTTTTTTTGTCGTAGGTATTTTTGTAATGAAGCTTTTTTGTAGTGAAGCATTTACATCGTTCTTCTTTTTCTCATGGGTATTTTTGTCACGAAAAAAAAAACAGCGCGGAAAATGCTTCACTACAAAAAAGCTTAGCGACAAAAATACCCACGAGAAAAAAGAAGAACGAAGAAATTGACTGACTATAAAACAGCAAGTGAGGTAAAACCCACGACAGAAAATGTCTATAAAAATGTCAACGACGAATTTACGCGCTATAAAATTACTGGACACCATTCCTAATCCATATTGACAAGGGAAAAAAAAATATTACCCCTTATTTTATTTTCACAAATCACGTTAGAGACACCCTTTTTTAACTTAAGTGATTATTACATTGTATTTTTGCATAATCATATGTATTTTGGGTCCGTGAAGAAAGCGATCTCTGTCCCTATCCACGTTCCTCATTTCTCTCAAGGCAATATTAAGCGTTCTCCCTGATGTGGGCTTTAGAGAAGACTCCAAACAGTGACGGAGGGAATCCCTGTCCAAGGACATTTTAGTCAATGTTGAGGAGGTGCTATCAAGTCTTGGTAGGATTAACTCTCGGGGATCACAGTGTCTTTTGATTATGAAGGTTTCATTGAGTTTAATGGGAATAGAGGCTGAGGTTGGAGAGGCTGAGGAAGATTGTGGTTTAAAACTGATTTCCTGAAATGACGAATATGTGATATTAACTAAATATTTGTCTTTTGCCAATTTGGTTCGATAGAATTGCATCCCTGTGGTTTTTAATAAACATTATGGTCTTAAAATTAGGCTGTCAAACATAAGATCTTTTCAATTAGGTAGACCAGAATTGGTATTGCCCTCTCGGGAGTCAAACCGTCGCCCTCAACGTTAAGAGTCGAAAACACTGAGCTAATGCGCTCTCTTTTCTTTTCTTTTTTTGCCTATATGGTCCTTTTATGTTGAAAATTTGACTGTTATACAATACACTAACTCAGGAACGGAGTGAGAAGAATTTATCCACCGGGACAATTATGCCCTCGGTGGCCTTATACAGGCCCCAATATGCCATTGGGAGGCTGTCAACGGTCATTTATGTTTTTTGAGGCCAGCGGCCCACCGGGAATAGTCCCGGTACTCCCGCTGGCCACTCCGCCCCTGCACTAACTGAAATGAAAGGCATTCCTTTAATTTATTCGATCTATTTTCAATCACATTATGCTAAGCATAATCTGTATTTAAAATATCATGCAACAGTTTTATAACGATCGATCATCTTTGAATTCTTAAATAATTTGTATTGTAAAATAAAAACGGTTTCTTTATTTTTGTATTATGGATATAATTTAACAAAACTTTGATCAAGATTTTTAAAAAAATATTTTTCAATTAAACTACCACATTTTTTTTTGTGATTCCTTTAATTTAATTGATTTTTGAAAGTTCATTTCAAAAAATAAAGGGAAAATAACAGTGATGCATATTGATTAATTATTTGCGAGGTCCCTACATTCACTGTGTGTAATTTAGAAAACAAAATAACTTTTGAGAAATGTATGAACGGTGAGTGAGATCCAATCCAAGCGGCTTTCTCTCTCACACACTCCAAGGAGTCACAATTATGTCATATTGGGGTTTCAAAATAGGAGTCCTTCTTTGGTATATTTGGAATTCAATACAATCGCCATGTAATATTTGATGACGCATTATTTCTGTCTTTCAAAATATTTTTAAGATGGAAGACAAGATTATTTACCGACAAAATAATGATTCAGTAAGATAATTTTACCGTAAGAGATTCGAAGTACTCTTGTTCAAGCACATACACATAAAGTACTTTCCTGCAGAAGAACATACAAAACTCCTCTTTCAACCGGTGGGTAAATAAAAGGTGGAGCCAGAGCGTTGGAGCTCATAGGCTATGAGAAACAATCATTCTGATATTTTTGTCCTAAAATATATAGACAGGCGCCTATGGAGAAGTCGTTATTTTGTAGGTAATAGGCTATGGGAAACAATAATTCCATTGACAAATAAAGATGAATACTTATAAAGGTTTGACTGTATCTGCATTTTAATTTTTACTTAGAATTAGTATTACATGGGTAATTTTTTGTTACTCGCAATTAAATTGATTGAAACGCTGATCGGAAAAATCCCTGATAGTTATATCGCTATATCGCAAAGAATTTATGATCGCTATTTTTGATCGTATCGCTATTTTTTTTTTCTTGATCGCTCACAAGCCTGAATAAATACCAATTTAATATTATGAATAAGTTGACTCGACTTTTGTTCTGAGATTCTGATTTCGAACGGAGAAATCAGTTGTATATTCCACCTTTATTATTATTAACAACTTTGAAAAGTTCAAATAGATCCTTCTTTCTACATACAACGTCGTATTAAGGAGTTTACAAACCAATGGCGTCATTTCGTTCAGGACAAGGAATCACCTAAATCCCCCATGAATCAGAACTCTCTCAAAAATCAAAATATTATACTCTTTGATCTTACTACGTCACTGCTCTCAGAGGAGCTGGATGAGGGTTCCAGTCCAAACCATGAGTGGTTGAAGCTCCTTTTCTTCTTCCTTCGACGATAATAACGACGGTACGATGCATACTTTTGAGAGGGGGAAGGCTTGTTGTCCGTATAACGACAAATATTGGGTTCTTGATATTGATCAACTAGATCCATGGCACTCTCACTGCATTGTGCGACAGTCTATTTAAAGAAGCTTCCTTCTCCTAACTGCTTTTCTCGTACATACCATTAATTATGTAGAAGCAAAGCTCCTTATAAAAGCATACCTTTCAAGGAGATCCTAATCAAAACGATGTGGTTGAATTACGTTTCAACTGCTTTATAGAACTGTCTTTCTCTGTTTAAAGATTTTATCATGGACCTTTCTCCTTCTCCTAATACATATTTTCTAAGCATGTATGACTAACTAACGTACAAGAACGTAAATTACATAAAATATATTAATTCCTTTTGAAACAAAACTATTCAAAAACTGATTTCATTACACTATATTTTCTTAATGTGCATATATTACTTTATAAAATACTTATTGGAGGTTAAATGAAAGTCATTTAATATACAAATTACACTGATAGTCGTTATTTAATATTGTTTTTTTAGTAATACACAATGATTTAATGACTTACTAAAATCATGATTCATATATGACTCTAGTAATGGAATTCGTCATTTTAAAAGAACGGAATATTATTTATTGAAGTCACTCAACCTTTGATATATTAACATACCTTTTTTTTCTTTCCGATCAACCCTTGTTGAGTAAATTTTATTTAGTTTTGGATAGAGTATTATTGATACTACAAAATAAGAATCATCAGAGATAAAAAGGTGGCTTTATAAAATTATAAAAATCATTCATTGAATTGATACCAAGGAAATTTAATATTAATCATTGAAATTGTTTTATAATAGTTAAAATTATTCTCTAAGGTATATACATTGATTTTAGACAAAACAAAGAAAGTACTTTAATACGGAATTCCCTCCTCTATCCGGGGTTACTTATTCCCAAGGAATACTAGAAACTAACTGGAAAGGGAAATTGTAGCTTCCAAGTTAAGGCCATGATACGTTGAATGACATAGCAATAAATTGAAAGTTTATATTATTTTTTAGCTAAATGAGTCATTTTCACTTCAATAATTCATAGTTCAACGATCGAACAAGTAGCTACTATATTTAACAAAAATGAATAACGAATGTGATATATATTTTAATACTTTTTATTTATCAACAGAATACAGCGTTCTGTTGTTTCTATGTGAAAACTGTTGTTTCTATGTGTTCAAAATAAACAAAGTAATTTGTACTATGTCATCGTAAGCTGATCATAGAGATAGATTATATCTCCATGATCAGCTTACGATGACGTAGTATAAATTATTTTGTTTATTTTGAGCACACAGAATACAGATGAACGTTGTTTCTCTGCTATTGAAGGGAATCAGCTCTCTATATCTTTATATATCTATGGAAATATTCCAAACAACCAACCGGAAGTTTAAAGGGGAAATTCAGGTGGCAGCACCTTCGTTTTAGCATACCTACTTCAAGAGAAGAAGTTCAAACAATTAATATACATAGTTATTAGTGCACACCATAGAGATATAAAGATAGAGAGAGCTTATTCCCTTTAATAGCCGAGAAACATCGTTCAGCTGTATTCTGTGCCCAATAAAAAACAAAGTAATTTGTACTACGTCATCGTAAGCTGATCATAAAGATAGAAAGATTTGTTTATATTTGGACACAATGACATACAGGGTGGTAAGATCATAAGCTATTCCACAGTTACCTGAGGGAATATATGAGTATATATATGATGAGGAACCCTGCCGAATGAGGAGTCGAGACGGGGACTTAAAATATCCTTTGATTTATTCACTATTATTAACACATGATACGAGATGCTGAAGGGGGGCTTCTTCAGAGACAACTGAATAATAAAAACATATAAAAAGCACACTACAAGACGGCTATATGAACCAAGGTCTGTATATTATACAGACCTTGATATGAACAACCCAAGCAACACATAACGTTAGTTTTTGGGTCCTTAAATGTTAGGTTCGAACCTTACCAAAATCAAACGTTCTAATAGCGTTTCCTCATGGTTACATAAAAACTAACGGAAAAAAAACGTTCGGGAACGTTCCCCTAACTAACGAAAATAACGTTCACTTTTGGTTACCCTCCTAACGTTCAGGGAACCTTCTCAAAACTAACGAAAGATAATATAAAATAGTTCCATCCTGGAATTAAATAAATATGTGTCAATGACAAAAGATGCATCCACAAAACTTTTCATCTATAGAGGGCATCGTTTTAGTAAAAAGTAGTTTGCCTTATGTATAAAATTTCAAAATTTCATATTTTTTTAAAGACTTTATTGATATATAGATATTACATATAAAAAATATAGAAATAAACATTATAGTTTTAAATTAAACCTCATATTTAAAATTAGCAGCACTATCTAGATAAATTAATTATAAAAAATTAAGGAAACAAAATTGTTATCAAAAATACAGACATAAAAAATAATGTCGCAAATAAAAATAAAATAACAAAGATTGAATATAATTAATTTTTTGTCTTTAGGCAATTTCCTGTACTGCCTCATAATCCGTTGTAGAAATTAGAGATGTCCAGCGGAGTAAGACGGATAAACCGTACCAGATCCCCCACATATTTCCACGGAATGGGAAATTTTTCTACCTGATATACAATAAAATATAACAAATATTATAATGTAAAGAACTACCTCGCTTCAATAAATATCTGATTGAGTCGAGTAAATCTCTTTTTGTTTTATTTTTTGGGTTTTTACCATAGTAAATCATGTGCCAAATAAATAATAATTGAACATAAGAGACTATTTTTATCTGAAAATTCCTTTGAATAATGGAAGGTTTTGTGGATGAATTGTCTTTGTCGTTGATCCCAATTTATTTATTCCAGCTTCATCTGTTGTATAAAAAAATATGCCGTTAGTGATAATAATTTGGGGTTTCTAAACAAGCCAGACTTTATGGTTTTTTCACAAATTTAAGTGCTTGAAAATTATGTTTGTGAGTGAGGGGGAGCTAGTTCAACCAAAAATAAAGCCACTCTAGCTGTATCGTATTGCTGACTTCAAACCGCCTCTTATTAGAATAAACTCATTTACAAACGACACATAACTAATACATGCTACAACTTCGTCCTCATCAAATCAAACTGACTTGAATGTAGACAACTCACAAAAATCCATACACCTTTGTATTTGCTTTTAAGAACCTATCAGTTTTCATCTGATTTTCCTACAGTAACAACATTAAATAGTTTCCATCTACACTGATCCTCAAGGTTACTTATTCCGCATTATATAAACATCTGGTTGGATTAAAAGCCCATTGATACCTCGACTTGCCTTCAATTATCAGGACACCGGCGGTAAGCTTTTCTACTATTTTAATTATCCTATGTCATTGTTATATTTGTATTTAACTACCGAACCTCTAAGTTTCAGACCAATGCGTGATCATTCCTTCAACATGGAGTAAACGAAGGATTACCCTTAAAAATTCCCTTGCTGGAAGAAAGAGGAACGTGGACGACTGTCACAAGGATCATAATTTTTTTCCCAAGATTATCCCTCCAACACCTAACACTCATCAGAAATTATGTATTAACATAAAAGTCTTTTATTTGATATTTTTATGATATTGTATAAATGTGTTCTACCCAGGAGCAAAAAAATTACAATACAATGTTTATTTATAAGTTTTTTACGCATGTGCTTTGAGCCTTATATATTTTTTTTAAATGTTTGTTTAATTTCATGAGTTATAAATAACATTTTTATAATCTATTATGTAATTCGTGTCCAGTTTTAATGTTAAATAAACGCTTAATAGAATTTTAATACTGTCAAGGAGTTTATTATATCTACAAGGGAACTAAAATAAAACTAAAAGGGAACGTAAATATAACGTTGAGGGAACGTAAATAGAACGTTGGGGAACGTAAATAGAATGTTAAGGAAACGTAAATATAACCAACAGGGAACGTTAAGAAAACCATCCATGCTAACGTAAAAATAACCTTTAGAGAACGAAACTAACGTTCAGGGAACGTTCGGAGAACGTTCTCCGAACGTTATTTTGTTGCTTGGGAATGAGATCCCGTCAGATCAAATCCGGCGTTTTTCTTCTCTCAACTCAAAATACATATAAATCGTTAATTTCTGTTTAATTTTATTATTTAGACATTAAAATACTCGTACAGATTTGTAGGTTCTGCTTATTTAATCCATCCGCCTTCCACGTCGATGACGCGCTGGATCCTGGCGCGGAAGGAGGAGCAGGCCTTGGCCACCAGAGCCCTGTCCAACTTCCTGGCTTGCTTCATTATGGAGTTGATCAGGGCGGCCTTGGTGTTGTGAGTCAGTCTGTTGGTGTGTCGCTCAAGGTAGCCCCAGAAAAAATAGTCCATAGGATTCAAATCGGGGGAGCTAGGGGGCCAGTGGGTCTTGGGAACGAAGTCGTATGTGTTTGCTGCCAACCAATCCAGAGGCTTTTTGGACAAATGGCAGGGGGCGGAGTCCTGTTGCCAGACCCACGACCTGTCCCCGGCCACCTTCTTAATCAAGGGAAGGACTGTCTTCTTCATAACGTCAATTTAGACCTCCGTGCTAACCCTCAACCCCTTCTCGAAGATGTGTGGAGGCATAACGTCACCATCACTGGAGATAACCCCGAACACCATGAATGTGTCAGGGAACTTCGTCTTCATCACCTTTGTCACATCAGCTGGACAGTTAGCAACCCACCTCTGGTTCTGTTTGTTCAACTTTTGGTCCTGGCAAAAATTATTCTCATCAGAGAAGAACCAGAGTATGTCTTTTTCCTTTAGGTGCTTGAGCTTGTTCAGCAGTTTCACAGACTTGTACAGCCGCATATTCTTGTTCTTCTGCGTCAACAGCTGGACAACCTTGAGTTTGTAGCTGTGACAACGCAAATCCTCATTCACACAGGCCAACAAAGTTACTTGAGAAACGTCCAGCTCCTTGGCGACATCCCTGATGGACCTGCTGGGGTCGTGCTCGAAGATGGCTGACACCCTCCTGATGAAGTCGGGGGTCCTGGCCTTGCAGGCACCCCAAGCAACACATAACGTTATTCTTGCGTTAGTTTTTGGTTCCTTAAAGGTTAGTTTCGAACCTAACCAAAAACGTACGTTTTTACAACGTTCCCTCATGGTTACATAAAAATCAACGAAAAAAACGTTCGGGGAACGTTCCCAAAACAAACAAAAAGGAAACATTTGCTTTGGTTACCCTCCTAACGTTCGGAGAACGTTCCCAATACTAACGAAACTAACGTTCGTATTTGGTTACCCTCCTAACGTTCGCGGAACGTTCCCAAAACTAACGAAAGAGAATATAAAATAGCTCCATCCTGGGGTGAAATAAATCGGTATCAATGACAAAAGATGCATCTACAAAACTTTTCATCTATATAGGGAATCGTTTCGTTAAAAAAATTGTTTGCCTTATGTATAAAATTTGAAACTTTCTTATAATTTTCTACCTGTTTTACAAAAGAAGATGACAAATATTATAATATAAGGGACTGTATCGCTTCAATAAATATCTGATTGAGTCGAGTATATGTCTTTCTGTTTTATTATTTGCTATTTTCTATTGTAAATCATGTGTGAAATAAAAAGTTTTTATACACAAGAGACTATTTATTATCTGAAAATTCCCCTGAATGATGAAAGGTTTTTTGATGAATTGTCTTTGTCGTTGATCCCAATTTATTTATTCCAGCTTCATCTGTTGTAATAATAAAAATATGCCATTAGTGATGATTATTTGGGGTTTCTAAACGACTCAGACTTTATAGACTTTATGGTTTTTCCACAAATTTAAATGGTTGAAAATTATGTTTGTGAGTAAGGGGGAGCTAGTTCAACCAAAAATAAAAACCACTCGAGCTGGATCATATTGCTGACTTCAAACAATCTCTTATTAGAACAAGCTGAATTACAAACGACACATAACTAATACATGCTACAAATTCGTCCTCATCAAATCAAACTGACTTGAATGTAGACAACTCACAAAAATGCATACACCTTGTATATTATTTGCTTTTGAGAACCTATCATTTTTCATCTGATTTCCCTACTGTAACAACATTAAAGAGTTTCCATTTACAATGATCCTCAAGGTATGGCATTACTTATTCAATATTATATAAGCATCTGGTTGGATTAAAAGCCTATTGATACCTCGACTTGCCTTCAATTATCAGGACAACGGCGGTAAGCTTTTCTACTATTTTAATTATCCCATGTCATTGTTATATTTATATTTAGCTATCGAACCTCTAGGTTTCAGACCAATGAGTGATCATTTCTTAAACATGGAGTAAACGAAGGATTACCCTTGAAAATTCCATTGCTGGAAGGAAAAGGAACGTGGACATCTGTCGGAAGGATCATAAAATAGTTTCCAAGACTTTCCCTCCAACACCAAACACTCATCAGAGCAACTTTTAGCGTTTTAGAACTTTGGGAGAACGTATATAGAACGTTTGGGAACGTAAATATAACCAACAGGATAGCATGGATGGTTTTCTTAACGTTCTCCGAACGTTAGTTTTTGGTTCGCATAACGTTCCCCGAACGGTTAGTTTCGTTCTCTGAAGGTTATTTTTACGTTAGCATGGATGGTTTTCTTAATGTTCTTCGAACGTTCCCTGTTGGTTAATTTACGTTCCCAAACGTTATATTTACGTTCTCCCAAAGTTCTATTTACGTTCCCCTAGACTCTGAGCACATGCGTAAAAAACTTATAAATATACATTGTAATGTATTTTTTTTGCTCCTGGGTAGAACACATTAGTACAACTCGCATATTTGGGCGCTTACGGCGCCATATGTTCGCCCTTCGGGTATGGGTAGGTTTGGAGCTAGTTTGTGAATGAAACAGACCTTAAAGAAAATAAGAGAGGAGAGAGAAAATAATTTTCTGTTTTGTACAAACATTCCTCATAAAAAGTTTGACTTTGTACAAAGAATATGTTTTAAGTCACATGAGATGCTTTTTTCTTTTTCTATTTCTCTAACTCCTCCTCCTCCTTTTCTTTTTCTTTTTTCCTCTATTTACCTTGAAAAGTAGGTAGTAAAATCAGACAAGGTCTGATCTTTTTTTCATTTCTGTTCCCATCACTTTACAGTTTTATTAGGTCTGTCTTGACCCAAGGATTCCATAGGTACCTTCAAAGTTCAAATTGACCATAAATGTAGGAGGAAATAACGTGTGGGCATACAGACGGACAGAGATTTGTGAATTATATATAGATATCATAAAAATATCAAATAAAAGACTATAATGTTAAACATTATTTGTTGCTACGAATAACTATAAATACGGAAATATACAAAATTTTGTTGCTTGGGGCTGCTAGGAGGGCCTGAAGGCCTGTCAACGACAGTATGAGGGTCCCTGGTATCCTTCAGCTCCTGCCTGAGCTCAGCAACCGTTCTTCTGTCGATCGCGAGCAGCTCAGAGATCTTGGCGTTGCTGATGGTGTTGCCCTTTATACAAAGAATCTGGATAAAGGCACACCTGCGTTCTTGCTCGTACCAGATAAAAGATTGTAGATTTCCATATGATGCCATGACGATGATAAAATTCAACTGAAATGATCTGTTATATGTAATTCTATGAATAATCCAATAAGCAGACATTGAAAAGGGAGGGATATTTTGGGCGGGTGAATGGTGCAATTGAGTTCAGGCTCTTGTTATCACTATTCTCTAGATATGTTACAACGACATTTTAAAAAAACATATTTCTCACAGTATTTTGGATTAAACTGGTGAGAAATGGTCGATGGAAACGCTTTCGAGGATAATCACGGATATTTGTTTGACGGATTGGACGTAATCGTCTTTTTTCGTCTCGAAAAAATTCCTCTTTTCTTTATAAGCGAAGCATATTTATGAGTCAACTGATTCTACTTCCTGCTGGCGTAGACTTAATAAACCATACCTTCTCTCAATTAAATCACTAAACCCTCCTTTTTAAATTCTTGTCACGCAACCGCTTTTAGATATTTTTGAATATAAATCGTATTTTAAATATATTTTTTCATAATTAAAGTTCCCCATACACGTAATAAAGGACACAATTAAATTGACTACTGATTGAACTATAAAATTTGACTTTATTCTAAGTATAATAAATAAATATGTATATTAAAAAAATATTCAGGTCTCCTACAAGATCAGCACACATGGAAATTAGAGAAATTTGGTAGTTTGTTGCATCTGCATTAGGGTTGTTCTTATTTTTCAAATGTTTGAAATGTTAGCCATTGAGTGGATTTTCTGTTTCTTGGTGATAAAAGAAGACGACATACAAAGTTGAACAAAATCGGTCAACATTACGAGGTCGCGCAAAGAGGTCAAAGTTTTAAAAATTTAGTAAAAATATAGTTTCCCGCCAATTTCTTCAAAATGGTATACGTTACAGACTTCAATAATAATTATTAATTTAAAGGAAATCTAATTTACTACCAGACGTATGTTTGATGTTTTTTAATAAAACAAAGTTTTCAGTAAAAACAAAGCAAGAAAAGGAGTGAGTATTGTTAGCTTATTTCATAGCTTTTTTGTATCAATTAACTTCACTCGCCTGTAGAAGATGACTTGTTCGCTTCAGAGTAAAATAGTACTTTTAAGTTTAGTAAAACTTTAGATGATAAATCCAAAAATGACCTTGGTTGCATTCTATCAGTTCAGAATTCAGTACAATCTGAGTTTACATCATATGATTCAGAGCCTGTATTGACCTATAAGAAATCGATTATGAAAAAAATAAATAATAATTTGTTTCTTAGATTTGCGTCAAGGTATCCTCTCAAAATTTTACTTTGTCTCTGACGCATACATAATCCATTATATGCGTCATTTTGTACGCAAAATAGGCTTTTTTAAAGGTACATATAACTCTCTACTTATTAAACTCACATGATTTAGTATACCAAAATATTAAAGCTGGTTAACCAAGCTTTCATTTGATATGTTGGTGTTCTAAAAATCGCCATACTTAAGAGATATAAGCAAATACGTACTGTCCCCCAAAAATTGATCTTTTGATATGAGAATATACGATTACCATTTGGTAACGCCAGTTAGTGTTGCCTGGATAGCAAGAAAAAAGAAGGGAGAGAAGGGAGGAAAAATACCCCTCCCTTCTCTTTCTCTTTCTATCCAGGTAACACTAACACTATTACCAGATGGTAATCGTATATTCTCATATCAAAAGACAATTTTTGGGGGACAGTACGTATTTGCTTATATCTCTTAAAGTATAGCGATTTTAGAACACCAAACATATCAAATGAAAGCTTGGTTAACCAGCTTTAATATTTTGGTATACTAAATCATGTGAGTTTAATAAATAGAGAGTTATATGTACATTAAAAAAAGCCTATTTTGCGTACAAAATGACGCATATAATGGATTATGTATGCGTCAGAGACAAAGTAAAATTTTGAGAGGATACCTTGACGCAAATCTAAGAAACAAATTATTATTTATTTTTTTCATAATCGATTTCTTATAGGTCAATACAGGCTCTGAATCATATGATGTAAACTCAGATTGTACTGAATTCTGAACTGATAGAATGTAACCAAGGTCATTTTGGATTTATCATCTAAAGTTTTACTAAACTTAAAAGTACTATTTTACTCTGAAGCGAACAAGTCATCTTCTACAGGCGAGTGAAGTTAATTGATACAAAAAGCTATGAAATAAGCTAACAATACTCACTCCCTTTCTTGCTTTGTTTTTACTGAAAACTTTGTTTTATTAAAAAACATCAAACATACGTCTGGTAGTAAATTAGATTTCCTTTAAATTAATAATTATTGAAGTCTGTAACGCCCACCATTTTGAAGAAATTGGCGGGAAACTATATTTTTACTAAATTTTTAAAACTTTGACCTCTTTGCGCGACCTTGTAATGTTGACCGATTTTGTTCAAACTTTGTATGTCGTCTTCTTTTATCACCAAGAAACAGAAAATCCACTCAATGGCTAACATTTCAAACATTTGAAAAATAAGAACAACCCTAATCTGCATAGGTACCGTTTGGATATCAATAGGCAATGGTATATTCATTCGTGGATTAATCGAAGACTCGATTTTATAGTTGAAAAATATCAACTCATGTTCCTCCATCCATAAATGACTCCCTTTCTTCCCAACGATCTTTCCAGAGAGAATATTATTTACCAATGATTTGTTGATATTGGTATGGTTTACCAAAGCCAATAAATCCTCACATCAAATATTCGTCGAGATATCTTTAAAACAGCCAACAGCATGTTCAAATTTAAGTACTAATATTTCAAATAATGTGTGATGACGTCATATCGGATTTTTTTCGTATAACTTTTCCAAAAGCTAATTCACTATAAAAAACGAGTGCTAGAGTTGAAATTATTTGCAAAGGGTAGTAAAAATATAAAATTTGTTGTTCTGATAGGAAATTTGAGTGAACACTTATAAACAACCCAGTAAATAGCAAAGAAATTGTGTGATGACGTCATTTTGATTTTTGCATAATTATTTTTTAAAGGCTAGTTTACTATGAAAAACGGGTGCTTAAGAGTTGAAATTAGTTGCCAAGGGTATTAAAAAGATTATTTTTTTGTTCAGATATAAAATTTGAGTGAACACTCATAAATAACCGAGTAATAGCAAAGAAATTGTGTGATGACGTCATTTTTGATTTTTGCATAATTATTTTTAAAAGGCTAGTTAACTATGAAAAGCGGGTGCTAAAGAATTTAAATTAGTTGCAAAGGGTAGTAAAAAGATTATTTTTTTTGTTTAGGTATAAAAATTTGTGTAGACAATAATAAGAACAGAATAATATTTAAAAAAAACCATGAATCGTCGAGAAATCTTCAACAGCCAACCGGATTTTTATTACTTCGGGAGAAAATCACCAGATGGCAGCACCTTCGTTTTAACATACCTATTAGGGATGCAAGATATCGATTAATAAATTAATCGTTAGTTGTTTTATTTAGTCGACTTTTAATCGATCAATCGTTAACAGCACCACGATTAAGGAACCAGTTTATCTTGTGGATTTGGGTTGGGTAAGTGCATCTTTATTTTTATGGGAAAAAATATTAATTTATAAGTTTCATTAACTTCAAATAGAGGGCGCAATCTGTCGATTAATTGCATAGAGATATAAGATATAGAGTAGGTATTTTAAAACGAAGGTGCTGCCACCTTTTGTTTTCCTCCCGAAGTAAAAAAAATTGAATTTTCGGTTGGCTGTTGCAGATTTATCGACGATTCATGGGTTTTTTTCTTCAAAAATAAAATTATTCTGTTCTTTCTTATTGTGTACGCAAATTTTCTTCCTGTGCAATAAAATTTAATCTTTTTACTACTCTTAGCAACTAATTCAACTCTTTAGCACCCGTTTTTCATAGTTAACTAGCCTTTTGAATATAACTATGCACAAATCAAAAATGACGTCATCACACAATTTATTTGCTATTACTCGGTTGTTTATCAGTGTTCACTCAAATTTTCTTCCTGGCAATAAAATTTAATCTTTTCACTACTCTTAGCAACTAAATTCAACTCTTTAGCACCCGTTTTTCATAGTTAACTAGCCTTTTGAATATAACTATGCACAAATCAAAAATGACGTCATCACACAATTTATTTGCTATTACTCGGTTGTTTATCAGTGTCCACTCAAATTTTCTTCCTGTGCCATAAAATTTAATCTTTTTACTACTCTTAGCAACTAAATTCAACTCTTTAGCACCCGTTTTTCATAGTTAACTAGCTTTTTGAATATAACTATGCACAAATCAAAAAATGACGTCATCACACAATTTCTTTGCTATAACTCGGTTGTCTATGAGTGTTCACTCAAATTTCATTTGCAGTTGGCTGTTTTAAATGTATTTCGACGAGTTTTTGATAAAAGATTATATATATTAATAAATTACTTAAAAGCTAAATAGTATAATACAAATTTTGATGATTTTCATATTTTTCATATTTTTTCTTTGCTTTTATTTTTGTATTATTTTTTACTCTGTTATCTATGGACAACCATTTTTTAAACATGTCTGTACTGTAAATTTAATCATTTTAATACCTTTTGCAATATGTTTAAACTCTCTAGTCTTTAATGGAGAACGAATCTTCTACAAATTTATATGCAAAAAACATAATTTACTTAATCATGAATTATTTCATAATTTACATTACATATGATAAATATATTAAATTAGGTAGAAATAGCTGATACATTTACCACCTAAGAAGAAATGGCCCAAGAAAAATGGACCAGAAAGAATTGGTCCAGAAAAATAGGCAAAGATAAAACAGTAAACTAATTACGTCCCAAAAAAATGCCCAAATATATTAGTAGATAAATATTGGAGTTTAATATTTTTTTCTTTTGTATTATACTGAGATGTCTGAATCAATTTTTAATAAATAGTTCCAGTGGCTTAGAATATTACAATGATTTTTACTCCTTAGGGAAGGGGTCGAGAAAATCTGAACTCATTAACATTGATTTTAACAGAAATTATACTTTAAGAATATTTACTAATAATTTCAGCACTAAATTATTATGTGTTGAAATTATATAATGAGGTAATATGTAAGTTTTGGAAGTTATATATACCACTTTTAAGGTTAAATTGTAGCATTCTTCATTTAATATTTACATATTTTGTTAACAAATTTAAGTTTGAGCACTCTCTGTACTGATTTTTACATGAAGACATTCCTACATTAAAAAAAACTCGCAAATGTTTAGAAAGATTTGTATTAAACAAGAATTATTCAATTTTCAAAACTAGTTGTCTTTCATCATTCGTTAAGTTTGTAGCTAACCAAAACGTATAACTGTGATTGAAAAATGCCCCCTAAGAAAAATCGAAAAATCTCACCATTCGATAAAGAAGTTATGAGTTGCTCAAAGAATATAAATTTGACACATTTCCAACTCTATTGGTATCCAAACGGTACCTATGAAGATGCAACAGACTACCAAATTTCTCCAATTTCAATGTGTACGGATCTTCTCGTAGGAGACCTGAATATGTTTTAATAAATTTATTTTTTTATTATACCTTGAATAAAGTCAAATTTTATAGTCTAATCAGTAGTCAATTTAATTGTCCCTTTATTACGTGTATAGGGAACTTTAATTATGAAAAATATATATTTAAAAAATACGATTAATATTCAAAAATATATAAAAGAGGTTGCGTGACAAGGAGGGTTTAGTGATTTAATGAGAGAAGGTATGTTATTAAGTCTACGCCAGCAGAACGTAGAATCATTGACTTATAAATGTGCATCGCAAAAGAGAAAAGGAGGAATTTTTTCACGACGAAAAAAAAAACGATTATAGAGAGCTGATTCCCTTAAATAGCAGAGAAACAGCGTTCTGTTGTTTCTGTGTGTGCAAAATAAACAAAGTAATTTATACTACGTCATCGTAAGCTGATCTTAGAGATAGAATCTATGAATGATGAAGAGAATAAACTCTCTACAGTAAACCCTCGATATAACGACCCTCTGTATAACGAACTTCGGATACAACGAACCTCCTGGAGCTGGCCGAACAAGCCTCAGATATAACCAAGGAGAATATAATAAGGTGAGGCAATGGGAATTTACGTAGGCAATTGCAGGGCGACAGCTGACTATTTTGTTGTGACGTCACAAGTGCTACGCTTGAATTCTAGTTCAGTTTGTATTGTCAAGCGAAAATGCCATATTCTCGAGGAAGTAATCGTGTTTGTGCATCCTCTCTTGCCTTAATCCTCAAGATGCACAATATTTTGTACTTCCGACGAAGGATCCAAATATCCAACGTTAGAAGAAGCTCAGCCTCAAGATTCCTTTGGAAGTCATCTTGAGTAAAATGACGATCGCAGAACTTCGCATTATTTTGGCCAGTACTGTCGGATCTTCTGCATCGTGCAATCCACAGACGTTGGATATTAGGATCCTTCGTCGGAAGTGTAAAATATTGTGCATCTTGAGAATTAGAGCAAGAGGGGATGGCACAAACACGACTACTTCCTCGAGAATATGGCATTTTCACTTGACAATACAAACTCGACTAGAATTCAAGCGTTTTTACGTCACAACAAAATAGTCAGCTGTCGCCCTAAAATTGCCTAAGTCGATTCCCATTGCCTCACCTTATTTATATTCTCCTTGAGGCTACCGAATATTTTTTGTCCATAACCGAACAAGCCCCGAATATAACGAACCTAGTTCGTTATATTTAAGGCTACCGAACCCGAATTATGAGCTGCTGCGGATCATGCGGTTTGAATTCATGCGTGAGTTGCAGCAGAGGAAGACGCAGACAAAGATCTCTGACTTCTTCAAGGCTGGCCCCTCCCCAGCCGTGAAGAGGTCTAGTATAGAGTCTGAAACCAGCAGTGTATCTGCGACTTCGACCTCCTCCACTAATCTGCCAATGGGACCAGCGGCTGTTCGTCGTCACTCCTGCAGGATATACCATCCACTACACAGCCCCTTTGTAACGAACTTCGGATATAACGAGCTTTCGTATATAACGACCCGCCCTCCCCCCATATAGATCGTTATATCGAGGGTTTACTGTATATCTTTTTATCTGTATGTGGTGGCCACACTGACGTATTTCTCTGAAGAATCTTATCAGCTCTCTATATCTTTATATCTCTATGATTAATTGTAACTAATAAACTTTAATAGTTTCATTAACTTCAAATAGAGGACGCAATCGGTCGACTAATTGCAACTAATAAACTTTAATCGTTTAAAAATTAGTCGATATTAATCGTTTGTCGATTAACTTTTTGCATCCCTAATACCTATATTATATTTCCTCTTTTGAGTTCGTACAGGAATGCAGAACAGAAGCAAAACAGAGATTCAAATAGAAAAGTTACCTTCCGTTCCGGCGACTTGGCCCAGTGCCTTAGAGTAGGAGAGTCTGGACGTAAGTGATGAGTCATAACATACAGCTGACAAAAACCCATAACAAACAAAATTAATATCATAAATTAATAGGTGTTTGGATTTAATAGCAAATTTAATGTTAATAGATAAATCAAAAGGGGATATTTTTTAAAGTAAAAAGAGGGCTATTGAGTTGAATGTGCTATGAATGCATTGCTTTTATGATTTTGCTACTATTTTTAGCAGAAATAGGATTTATAGTTGAATAACAATATTATTGCACTTCTATCAATCACGAAAACCTTTTTTGTTTTTATATCTCTAGGATCAATCAACAAAATAAGCTTAAATTATAGATTTAATATTCATATAAATTATATCTCTATGGTGCACACACGCGCACGCTCATATCACCTTTTCAACAGAAAACTAAGGAATATACAGGGAGCAGATGGAGGAAGCCATAAACCTACAGGGGGCAAATAAAAACATTCTATTTTATCAAACACCCTAGACTTATATTCGTTGACAGACACCATTTAAAAAATTATAAACGCACTCATAACATGACGTCATAAGATTTTTTTATCTTTAGTTCTGATTCGTAACCTAATAATTATAAGAAACCTTTACTTATTATGCACATTAGTTTCTAACTTTTTTTTTTCAAGGAGTACTTGAAATAGGAATATCATATGATGAAGTTATAAGTCAAATATTTAAGCAGTAGACCTGTGGTTCCCAACTGGATTCGGCTCGTGGACCCTAACGGTCTTCGGGCACTTCCGTGGACCCCGCCTCAATTTGTCAAAACGCAATTTCAATTTCAATGCGAGACATCTGCGAAGTACAATTATATTTTATTTGACATGGTCACAGTGATCAAAACTCTATGTATCAAACAAGTCGTAATACAATGATGAAACTCAGACAATAGAATGATGAAACTCGACAATAGAATGATGAAACTCAGACATAGAATGATGAAACTCAGACAATAGAATGATGAAACTCAGACAATAGATGATGAAACTCAGGACCACGGGACCACTGTTGGGAACCACGGGTAGTAGACAATTATATATATATATATATATCAGGCTTGTGAGCGTTCAGCTTTTTTTTGCGTTCAGCGTTCAAATAAAATTAGCGTTCCGTTCAGCGTTCCGTTCAATGTTAGTGCGTCAGCGTTCCGTTAGCGTCAGCGTTCAAATACTTAAAAAAGTACTGCGTAGTGATGACGTTTTTTTTCAAAATAAGTACTGCGTGTGTGATGACTTTTTTTTTTTGAAAAGAATTTCAAAAAATAAGTACTGCGTAGTGATGACTTTTTATTTTTTTTAAGAATTTCAAAAATAAGTCAAAGAAAAGTTGGAAAAAATGAACGCTGAAACGCTGAACGCAAAACTCTTTTTTTGCGTTCAACGTTCAGCGTTCAAAAAAAGTTGCTTTCCGTTCAGCGTTCCGTTCATTGAACGTGCGTTAGCTGAACGCCGTTCAATTTTGCGTTCCGTTCACAAGCCTGATATATATTATATATATATTATATATATATTATATATAGATATATATATAATATATATATATATATAATATATATATTATATATATATATATATATACATATATATATTATATATATATATCAGGCTTGTGAGCGTTCAGCTTTTTTTGCGTTCAGCGTTCCGTTCAGCGTTAAAAAAAAATAGCGTCCGTTCAGCGTTCCGTTCAATGTTTTTGCGTTCAGCGTTCCGTTAGCGTTCAGCGTTCAAATATTTAAAAAAGTATGCGTAGTGATGACGGTTTTTTTTTTAGAAATAATTCCCAAAAAAGTACTGCGTATTGATGACGTTTTTTTTTTTTTTGAAAAGAATTTTCCCAAAAAAGTACTGCGTAGTGATGACGTTTTTTTTAGAAAAGAATTTCCAAAAAAAGTACTGCGTTGTGATGACTTTTTTTTTTTTAGAAAAGAATTTCCAAAAAAAGTACTGCGTAGTGATGACTTTTTTTTTTAGAAAAGAATGTCCAAAAAAGTACTACGTAGTGTGACGTTTTTTTTTTTAGAAAAGAATTTCCAAAAAAAAGTACTGCGTAGTGATGACGTTTTTTTTTTAAGAAAAGATTTCCAAATAAAGTACTGCGTAGTGATGACTTTTTTTTTTTAGAAAAGAATTTCCCAAAAAAAGTAATGCGTAGTGATGACTTTTTTTTATAAATGAATTTCCAAAAAAAGTACTGCGTAGTAGTGAGACTTTTTTTTTTTTTGAAAATAAATTCACAAAAAAGTAGCTGCGGAGTAATGACTTTTTTTTTTTTGAATTTCCAAAAAAAGTCAAAGAAAAGTTGGGAAAAATTGAACGCTGAACGCTGAACGCAAAACTCTTTTTTTTTGCGTTTCAACGTCAGCGTTCAAAAAAAAGTTGCGTTCGTTCAGCGTTCCGTTCATTGAACGTGCGTTCAGCTGAACGCCGTTCAATTTTGGTGTCCGTTCACAGCCTGATTATATATATATATATCTGCATACTAAAGAATCATGTGTAGTCGATCTTTGCTTGAATAATTATTATTTTTTTCGGAAAAGCTTGAGGTTAAATTCACCTTGATAACTAAACGTAAAATAAAATGATTTTAATAAGAAACACAACATGAAATACAGCATTTTTGTTTAGAGGTAAACAACTTTATTTATGAGCCAAACTTCACGTTTTTTGGTATTGCCATGACTTTGTCAAACATATAGGATTCATTGATCAGTAAAATATTCAGGCGCAAATTTTCGAGTTATTGCTTTTGATGAAAAATACAAGCAAGGCTTTTACAATATATATCATCATCCCCCCCCTGCCTAGTTCGATGAGGAATAAAAAGCGTTAGGAGAATAGGCTACATATGTAAACAACTTTTTGGAGGAAATTGGAAGAACGGAGGGAAGGAAAAAAGATCAGTGGAAGAGTGGAAAGGCGGTAAGACATCCACGAGCTTATTTTTCCTGGAAGTTTTTTCAAGAGAAATATTCCAAAACGAAAAACAACATTCATTGTATTTATGTTGTATGATTTATTTTGGAGCTAATATAAACCTAGCCTCTTTATCGCCCTCTCTCTCTCTTATTTATTATATATATATATATATCAGAGCTGCGACTACCGAATATAAATCGGTATTTGATACTACCGACGGTAGATTTCAAGTATCAAACCGATTATACGATATTCGGTAGAAAATACCGAACACCGTACCGACTAACAATGGGTACGGTATATCTGAAAGTATGACTTTTGTAGCATTCATATAGAGACATAAATTAGTCTCTATATGAATGCTACAAAAGTAGCACATAATGATATAGAGAGCTTATTCCCTTCAATAGCAGATAAATATGGTTCAACTGTCGCTTAACCCAAGAGCTCCCTTGTGTGAAGAACTTGAACTTCGAAAATAAATAAACCACTATTACTTATAGTATTATAGAGTAGATACATGAATAGACATTCAATATAATCTTATGCTATGCATTGAATACTACAGTACCTGAAAGTGCATTTAATATCGGACAATAAGAGACAGTAAAAACGAAGGCCTGGCCGGGGTCCACGTGTAATGATCATTTATTTTCTCTATTTCTTTTTCAAAATAATCAAGTATCACCTAGTAACTCGCTTGCCTTCGTTTTCTTTAAAAGCTTACCAAGACTTTTCTTGAGTGAGTGAGTGTGTGGGTGTGTGTGTCTGTCTGTGTGAATGAGTGTGTCTGAGTTTCATCATTGTATTGTTTGAGATAAATCATTGTATTACGACTTGTTTGATACATACAGTTTTGATCGCTGTGACCATGTCAAAATAAAATATAATTGTACTTCGCAGATGGCTTCAACGTCCAAGAAGAGAAGTGGAACGAAACCTACCAGCAGTATGGCTTCACCAAGTTCTCCGGGACGGAATTTAAATAATCTCTAATAAATTATAACAAATGATGTATTAATTGTCCTTGGTCATAAACTGTCCCGATATGAAACGCATATGAAGAAGTAAAAGCATATACATAAAAAAAAATATCTCTCTTTCTAATCTACCGTACCCAATATCGATCGATACTGTAGATATATAATAAAATCTACCGAATACCGATATCGATCGATATTCGGTATATACCGAATATCGAAACGGCGGTAGATTATCTACCGAATCCCAGCTCTGATATATATATAGTATATATATATATAATTAGATTTATGCTTAAGGAACTAGAAGATTCTAGACAGACCTGCAATTGTCTTTGCCACCCTCCGAGCACTGATAACGTGCATGCCACTCTCAATGGCTATGACTAGAGAAGGGCGAAATAAGCCGTAGCTAAACAAGCTATGATTTTTTGTATGGTACCCTTGTCGCTAAGGAGTTTGTTTACGTACGTAATAAGAATCTTTTTTATTTTTCCTTATCTGAGTTTTTGTGAAGTTCCAATTGTTACTTATAATAGTTGTACGTGACAAGCAAATATATCATCATTATGCCGAACAAAAACCCTGCCTTGTGGATTGAAGAATATGAAGGCTTGGATATTTGGAATTACGAACAAACGAAGAACATCTTAAAATGTCAAGTTTGTAATTTGGCAATTCTTTATAAACGACGAATCCAACATGTCTAGACATCAAAAAAGACTTCTTCTTAGAGAACAAAATTCCAATATAACGACAGACTGTTGAGGTCAATCATCATTCAACATTGGTTTGGCCAGAATGTTAGCTGCATGCAACATACCCGTGACTAAAATAGAAAATCCTGCATTTATTCAATTTATGGAGGAGCATACGGAGAAAATTATTCGATCTCAAAGGGTTATAACCAAAATTATTGAAAAAGAGAGCCAGCATGTCATCGATAATATCAAGGAGAAGATAAAAGACAAAGATTGTTCTTCTCCTAGACGAGAGCAAGGATCCCAAAGGGCGTTCCATGACAGCCGTGCTTATTGGTCCTCTGGATGGTCGTTTCGATAGCCGTCCCTACCTCATTAACGTCGTGGATATCAAAGAAGCGAACAGCAAAACTATTGTGACGACTGTTGTGGATAATCTTCAAAATGTCTTGGGAGAACATTTTAGTCCATCACGCTTTAAGCTACTGGTCACTGATGGAGCTGCGTATTGTGTTAAGGCTGCCAAGTCTCTGAAGACATCATTCCCAGAGATGATTCACGTCACTTGCTTGGCACATGGAATTCATTGTGTTGCAGAATTAGTTCGTTTTCAATTTCCCAATGTCAATGAGCTAATTTCGGAAGTTAAAAAGGTTGATTTTACATAGTCTTTCTTTAATTTTCTTATTAGTCGTTCTATGAAGTTTTTTATTTATTAAATTATCCCTATATTTTATTGGAATTATTATCTTTTTATATTATCTTTTTTACCTGTTATTGTATAAACTAAACGATGGTTTAAGGAGATGTTCATATATATTTCTATATTTATTTCTGACATGATTTTTAAAGCTATTAATGATACAAAACAACTGACTTACATTTGTCTTTCTATTATAATCTGACTTTTTCGATCTTAAGCTTTTTTTCCAGATACTCCACTCTTTCCGACTTTTCGATGTATTTTCTTTTGAGAATATCCACGTATCTAAAGAATAATGATCTAAGAGGATATTCTTTTGACTATTTTGCTGCAATTCTTGTTTTTATGTTCCTCCTTTTCCCTCTTAGATTTCTTTCAGCCATTCTATTTTCCCATTCATCAAATCTAAAAAATTATCATTGTTAGAGAAAGGATTTAAGTTTTTTCTAACATTTTTGCACCATAAACTGAAAGTTTCGCAACATATTTGCCAAATCACCAAACCTAATTTAAATAAACTCTAGTTGTTAAATAAGATCAATAGAAATTTAATTAATCTTAAATAAGATCGATAAAAAAAAAATTTCTGAATAAATTTATTTTAGTATTGGTTCAAAAAATTATCTTTATTGGATGGAGGACGTTTGGAACTCTGTCGCTGTATATATTTTCTTGTATGATCGGAATTCCTTGTAGTGGGGCGGTTTAGCTCAAATTTCAAAAGGATTGTGCATTTTGTGATACAAGCATAAAATTTGGCACAAATGTACATTGATATATGACAAACATTTTCAATATTGAGCCACTCAGAATTCCCCTTCATGTCCGCCATATGGAATTAAAATGGCCGCCATCTGAAATCAATATTTTCAATTGTCTTTGGGTCTAATGCTGCTATTGACCGATTCTTGTGTCTAAATGTATGTTTTGACAATATCATTTTCAAAATGACATCTTTATTACAGTACTGCACTTAAGTCATGAGAGATGACATTCATCATCATGTATTTTACATACTTTGTATTTGGACATAAACAGTGTCATGAACCAGTTCAGCACTGCCACAAGTAAATGAATGTTGTGGACTCCTCTTCATGTGCAATCCTCTTCACACACAAAAAGGGCTGTGCACTTAAGGGCCTTCTGCACTTGCAGCGTCTCACACCTTGTTGTTGAAGTTCGCTCAGCATGAGCTAGTGTGAACCGCTTGGACATGGTGATCGAACTGTCTTCAGGAGAACATCCAGCAGATTAACCTGAAAATAAATATCATAAATGCCACGAAAACTGCTACTGGGTCAAAGACGTATAAGGCCTTTGAGTATCCCATTTTTAAAATACTTAAAATAAAGATATTTTGGGCTATTTTCCAAACATTTGAAATGTAGTGTACACATACATGTATGTGAAAACTTCAAACAAGGTATTTTAATGTTTTAAACCTTTAAACCGTCATTTGGGGCGACTATTTATCTCAAAATTAATAGATTTCCATAACAAATTTATATTTTAATAAGTATCCGTAATTAATTAACTGTTCAAGAAAGATAGACACATTTTTCCTTTCATTTTTTGAAAACCATTTTTAATTACATTCTATCCAATCCATGTCACCCTCTTACTTACCCTAAAGTTCATAAAACTGATTTATTTACCTTCAAAATATAGATTTGCAAATAAAACGAATTATTTACAGTTTTAGGGTGGTCACCCCATATGATGCTTTCAAGTTTGACCAAATATGACAGGCTAACAGTTAGCTATATGATCTAAGCTAGCTACTTCTCGACCAATAACCAACAGGTTAAAATAAAATAAGAGTAGGCACATGTAGAAGGAATGTATTAGACATACATGTTATATTTTTTATTCATTTTTATGTTTAATATTAGGTTAAAAGTTCCATCGGACAGAAAAGTAAGCGTCACGTCTTTGACCCTCCTACAATTAAAACCATTTTGAAATCCAAGATGGCGGCTCAGTGGTAAAAAATATGCAATGTATATTGTTACCATTGATTCCTTGTCCCCCAAAACATACCTTTTGCACCAGAATCGAGTCAATAGCAATTTTAGATCCACAGATAAGCGCAAATGTAGATTTTAAATGGGGGTCATTTTGATTCCAATATGGCGGACATGAAGAGAGAATTCCGAGTGGCTCAATATCTGAAAATGTTTGCTATATGTCAATGTACATTTGGGCCAAATTTGTTGCTTGTATCACAAAATGCACAATACTTAGCTATGCTGCCCCACTATTGGAATATTGTAGAAAGTGCTCTTTTTTAAGGTGAAGGCGCTTTAAATCGTAAGATATATTGTAACATTGTGTTTCAAAATGATTCGAACATAACACAATGCTTTATTATGTCGAAAGTTGCCTTGTCCAGTTCCGTACCTACTCTCTTATAAAATAATGAGAAAATAAAGTTATATATAGGACAATGAAATAGAAGATGAAAAATAATTGATAAATTTACGTTCAAGCGATTCATCCTTGGGAAACTAATGTTTTCTGGTATCCTCGGACTAATATTTGCAATTAAATGCGGCGCAAAGAGGCATTCTCGACAATTTACTATACTGTACTGCTGAAGAATATTCTTTGAAGTATGGTATTATCTTAACAGTTGACATACAAAAAATATTTAAAAAAACTTCAGCTGTTGAAATCAAAAGTAAGAGCGTGCTGCAAATCCTCCTGTGCGGGTTGTATTTTTCATTGCAGTGCCATAACCACGGGGGCAATGCCCCCCCCCCCCCCAGTCCAGATGAACCGTAATATACTACTTACCACTATTATTAAATGCCCCCTTAAAAATAAAATGCCCATCTACTTATTTTTTTTCTGGTTACGGCACTGCTTCATTGTAACGTCATTGATCACCTATGACGTCACTTTTACTTGGAGGCTGTTAAAAAAAGAGCATAGTGAAGCCGTTTCAAGAATAAAATATGAGCATAGCGAGGCTGTTTCGAGGAAAAATGAGGATAGTGAGGGCTTACTGTGCCAGGGTTACTGTTGCAGTGCCAACAGTTGTTCAGATTCCAAAGCAGGCTTTGTTGTATTATTATGATAAATTACTTTACACAAAAAATATATTTCTTCCATTAAAAAAATACAACTTCCCTTGCATATAGACAATTTGACAACTCCTTATGTTACGTTAACCCTTGATATTATTTATATATTGATAATAATTAATAAAAGTAATATGATGATGTTAATCTTAATATGTACATTATTTATAGTTGGTATAGTAGTATTCATTTAATTGATAATTATGAAATAAAAAATATACTTTGAATGTGGAAGGTTATTGTCTGACGCAAGACTAAATAAGTATATGTAATCTTTAAGAAACTATTGCTGCGTCAAATAACTTAATTTTATGATGGGAAGATCTGCCAGCAGCAAGACTGTCTCAGTATATAGTTTTTTCTATCGAAGAGGGCCATCTGTCGGCGGAGAGATAAGTCATTGTGATCATGTCGTCCAGGGAGAGTTAGGTTCCAACAAGAACGATTATGATCAACGTCGGTCCTCAGCCAGCATAGTTGCTTTCCTCCCACGTATGAATTATCATCATGAAGTGGTCGGCGGGCCTGCAGAAGTATTAAAGTTGAAGAAGCGTTCCATGGGTCTCAAACAGATATGATCAGGAATCGGTTCTTGGAAAAGAAACAAACTATTATTATTGGCCTAGAATTGACAGAGGCAAATACCTTACTGTGGGGTCCTCCGGCACAACCGGGAAGCCACTTGAGGAGACCAAGGATCAGGGGCGTTCTGTAGTCTCAGCAAGTGATGCAATGCGAGAGGCCCTAGCAGAGAGGGGGCCTCATCACTGTGACGAAAGGACCATAAACTTTACTCCTGCGGGAGGGCTCCAGGATTATCAGTAAAGACACTGCCACAGGATCCTTCTGTAGAGAAAGAGGGTTTTGCTCGTCCCGTCTGTCCACAATCACGTGACGGCAGGGAACTCATCGGGAAAGGAATCCTGGAGGGACTCCAGAGGTCTGCCGGTTAATTAAAGAAGAGAATGACAATAGATCCCCCACACGCGGTGGAAAGAAGGGTGTCCTACACACGATAAGTACAGGTCCAGGAGGGATGAGTAGCTCCATCCATGGTATATGTTCTTGAGGTGTGATTTGGGCTCTCGGCATGTCCATTGACCAACATCTCATCCTCGTCGACATTGTATGGACTCACATAGGGCAGAATAACTTCACGATACTTAATGAATCGATTTAAGTAATAAGGAAACATTATTTCTCTTTGTTAGTGTACTAATGTGAGTTTCCCTTCTTGTGTATGTAAATGAGACTGATTGATGGACGTTTTACGCGAGGATAAGAACAGGAGCAACTGAATATATTTTTTAGACTAGATTTGGACTATTCGCCCTTCTCTAG
>CP045895.1:9709234-9761680 GCA_013387185.1 Caligus rogercresseyi | reverse complement strand
ATTCAATATTTTTCCATTTTGTAATAGATTGTGATAATGAATTCTTCTATGATCTAATTAAAGGCTAAATTCGATTATATTTAACATATTTTTACTTATACAATATACCCTCTTTTGCCATATTGACTCATGTTTCATGAGTATGTTGCGTGGCGGTGTATGTTTTTTTACTTTCATGGTTGAAAGGCTCTACCTTACTTTTAACTTACTTGTTTAATTGACACTATAATAAGAGTAGTTGTATATTCATTCGGATATAGTATTTCTTTATAGGATGCCCGACAGATTCGGTGATTGGCACTGATTACCTCCTTCTGCCCCATCCCCTTTTTTCTCCTTCCTTCTCTCTTCATCCTTCCCCACTTCCCTTTTTTATCCTCTACTTTTACTTGAGTATAGCTTCCTTATCACTATGGACTTTTAAAGTGACTAAAGGAGTCCCCTGGAAGGAGCCAATTCTTAATAGTGCCAAAAACTGAAGGGTCTAATTATTTTCTAAATTATTGAAATTTTTCTCTAAAACACAAATATTTCATTTGTTTCAAGTAACGTCCTAATGTGCATATATTGTCTTCATTATATGTTTACTATGACAATTAATATTAAACTATTGATATGCGTCCGAAATTACACCTTTATTACCACTCAATAATTTCTAATATCGACATTATATATACACTGCTTATTGTCTACCATAAAAAAAATCTCTGTTTGGTTCTAAAAATTATATTAAAAATTCGACGAGGCTTTGATTAAATTTGTAGCCGAGAGTCATATCAATAAAATAAACATTGCTTCATGTTGTTTTTTTAATATAAGAAGAAGTACAAATTTCCTCCATCAAAGAACAGCTTTTTCACCTAGACTATAATTATTCTCCAATGAGGGTACTTTTATCATGATGTCGTCATATCTATTGTAAATAAGGATTTCTTACATACAATGAAATAAGAATTAAAAAATATATATAAAACAAGTATAAAATGAAGAAGAACGATAGATTTGCTGTTATTTCAGTTGTGGAATAATAATCAATGAAATTATTTTTAATTGTCTCTTTAAGATCCAGAACTTAATGATATAATAATAAAGTTCCTAAGGCAAAGAGAGACAAAAGGAGGGAAATAAAACAACATAATGAAAGAAAAAAAGACTTTAGGAAGAAACGGCCAAGGAAATTCATTTATGTTTTTTGCCACGCCATCTATATTATAATTTGACAACTACGCCTCTTTGTAGGTATGCCTTAATATAAATTTTCAAGCATATTTGGAATAAAAAGGAAAAGCATGGTATTTATTGTTTTAAAGATATATCGGAGGATGAATACTGGGTTATACTCATAGAGACTTCAGCTCATGTAAATGCAAATATGGGGGAGTTTCTCACATAAGTCTCATGTGAAGATTTTTACTAGCTTAGACATTCGGGAGGGCTTATACCTTATTTCTTCAGTCTTAATGTTTTTTATATAAATGAATTGTTCATAACATTATCTTTGTACTATGATTTCATCTCTTGTATAGTAATAATGTAAAAATATTTTCGTTGTCTCAGATTGATTAGCTCTGATTACTACCTTGCTCTTGATTGGTTAATATATAACATGAAGGGAGGGGGGGGGAGAAAATGGGCGGGAAAAATCTACGCGTCATATCCGCTTTCAAAACAACACAAAAACAGCTTCTCCCCCCATGCTTCCTTGTTAGACTCAAGATGTGTGTTTTCACAAAATCTCTAATGACGTCACGGAATAGAGTCCAAAAAAGAAGCGAAATAGCGTGCTTTCTAAAATTCAGAGAAAATTTGAGTATAAAATACTTAGGTTTTTTATTAGTTATCATTTAGACTCACAGCAACCTTCCGAATCAATAAAAGCTGTTTGTAATAATGCCGACTTATAGACATAGTCGACATTTAAGCATATTAGAAAATGACTATGAGAAGTAGCAAAAGAAGATCATTCATTATTAGTGATATCGCATATCTTTCAAATGAGGATCATGGAGCTCTATAAAGTGCATTTATTGCAGCAGATGTTTCTAAGTTCCTGCATATATATATATATAGTATATATAATATAACCTGCTGTGAACGGACCGCAAAATTGAACGGCGTTCAGCTAAACGCACGTTCAATGAACGGAATGCAACTTTTTTGTGAACGCTGAACGTTGAACGCAAAAAAAAGAGTTTTGCGTTCAGCGTTCAATTTTTTTCAAAACATTTCTTGGACATTTTTCAGAAAAAACGGCATCACTTTTTTTGAAAATTATTTGCTTAAAAAAAACGTCAGCACAACGTATTACTTTTTTTGAAAATTATTTTCTAAAAAAACGTCATCACTACGCAGTAATTTTTTTTGGGAAATTATTTTTTCTAAAAAAAAAACGTCATCAACTTTTTTTGGAAATTATTTTCTAAAAAAAAACGTCATCACTTTTTTTGGAAATTCTTGTCTAAAAAAAACGTCATCACTTTTTCTGGAGATTCTTTTCTAAAAAAAAAAAAAGTCGTCACTGTTTTAAAAATATTTGAACGCTGAACGCAAAAACATTGAACGGAACGCTGAACGGAACGCTAATTTATTTTGAACGCTGAACGCAAAAAGCTGAACGCTCACAAGCCTGATATATATATATATATATCTATATATATATATATATATATATATATATCTGTATATATATATATATATATATATGGTTCATACCTAACTATTGAAAAATTGAATAACTAATGGATGTAATACTCCTTAAACCATAATTCCAACTGAAATATATCTTGGTTTAACTCTTTGATCCGCATTTAAAGTACATTTCTAGTTTTGGCGACAAAAAATCAACTCGATAATTACTTAAACCTATAGCATTTTCTATCATTTCTAAAAATATATGTATCTTCTTCCTCATATTCGAGTTATTGCCACCATTTTGTTTGTTTGAGTTTTATGCTGATATTTGTATATATAGTCTATCTATCTCCCTCCTTTTCTATAAGAAGTCCAAGGACCCCCTCAGATTTCTTTGATAGCCACACAAAAAAAATGAAGAATGAATGTTGGAGTCTAAGGGCCTCACTTGGAGTCTTTTTTTGAAGAAGAAATGTTATGCTTGCTTAGAAACCTCAATATGCAATAGATATTGAACTTGAGAAGCTCACTAGCGGCTCCGAGTCTGGAATCAACACTACTCCTGGCCTTCAGAATGCCTCTACGCCCCAAAATGATTAGGCGTATCCCTCGTAACGCGTTCCTACTGGAATATAAATTTTTATTAATGTAAATGCTGAATTAACATAAGATTATGTTAATCTACGAATCCATTTATTTCTTTAATTTGTGATCAGTTTAAACATGAATTCAATGATAAATATATATATATATATATATTTAAAGTGATAATAAACAGGGCTGACCGTGTCTACATATGCATCTAGTTTTAAATTCCTTTCCCCTTAAAAGCTTGTAGTAAATACAATTATGAGAAAGGGAAGTTTTAAAGAGATGATCCAGGAGGCTGAGATATTCAATCTCCTTCCAAAAAAATAGGGGCGGCATTATTATTTTCAGTTGGAACACTAAATTTGCCTTAATATGGTCCCAGAGGATGACAATATATATTATCCTTGGACCATTTGATTAGTGAGGAACAGAGTCCACTAGTTGACGCAGAAAGGGATTTTGAAGAGGTCATTAGTGCATTAAGTTTTATTTTATGAGAGTATGCAAATCGAGTATTGGAGAAAAGTTACTCATATCTTTATATGCCTGGTTCTAACATAGAGATATAAAGACATAGAGGCTTATTGGATTCTTCAGAGAAATACAACGTCATTGTGTCCAATATAAACAAATCTTTTTATCTCACTGATCAGCTTACGATGACGTAGTATAATAATTATATTGTTTATATTGGACACAAAAACAATACAGCTGAAGGAGGTTTCTCTGCAATGGAAGTGAATAAGCTCTCTATATCTTTATATCTCTATGTATCAATATATTATATCTTTGTACTCAGTCATTTATTCAATCTTGAGACATTTATACAATCCCTTACGGCAAAGAGTCTATCATTTCTCTCAAATTCCACTTCCCTAAAACCCAAAAAAGCTTCAATAAGCGTAGCTAGAAGGAAAAGAAGCTATGAGAGGTAGTCTTCCATAAGGGTGTGTGTGTGTATATAGGATGAGAATGCTATAAGATCCATTCTACTCGGTTTTTTTTTAACTCTCTTCCATTCTAGAGTTATGATTTACAATTATTATAGATTAAAAACTGTTTAAATAAATGATTTTTTTAAATAGATATTATATTTAGGGAGTAGATTCCTTAAGCTGCGTGTATAAAAAGTATCACTTATGTAGCCAAAAGGAAAATGCGCGGGAAAATGAAACGTAGGGAAAGGAAAAGAAAAGAGACAAGGGGTCTCTTTTCTTTTCCTTTCCCTTTTAGTCTCCTCCATAGGAATATATATGTAAATAATCGTTTTTTTTCTTTTATGGCAAACCTCCTAAAAGATATGAAGAGACAATATATTAAATAACTATTATTATATTCCTATTATTATCATTGTAAATGTTTCATTATGTTACAAAGTAACTTCATAAGTGTTTATATTTTTTAAATTTAAGAATAAGTAAAAAAACCACTATGGTTCAATGTTAAATTCATGGTCTTTTCAGAACTTAATTTCTCTGACTACTGTCCATATTTTGTGACTTTAAGCAACGAATCCAATGATCTTCACTCCATTTGCACTCTTATTGACACCAATAAGATTAAGGAATTATTTGAATTGAAACACAATTTGTAGCCAATAACCTAATTATTAGATATCAATATCATAACAAAGACGACATTGAACCAATATATTCATATCGTTCAAAACAACAAATGTATAAAGTTATCTTATCAATAACTATTATCAAATACTAATAAACAAGTCCATTTATTTATATTTATATATATATATATATTATTGATGCTTATGACTATGATTATACACTGACACAGACCAAAGGTTAAATATTAATAACAACCATTCTATACTATGGAACCGAACGAGTTTATAGCTAAGCCCTCAAGAAGTACCCTTTTTATAGTCATATCAAATACTTAGAAGTAGTAATATTATTAGGCTAACCTAAATCAAAATACTCGAAGAACCGATCCATTCCAAAGTATATATATATATATATATACTCAACGCTACTTAGAACGGATAATATTTGAACTGTATCCAATAAATAAGACTTCCTCCAGTTTTTTGTTTTTTTGCCTGTAGTTTTAAGATACATTCAATGTCTAATTATGATTATTGTGTGAACTGTAAGACTTTTATATACCTTCAATGTATAATTATGATTCTTGTGTGAACTGTAAGACTTTTATATGGTTTATTGTTGTAGGAGTAATTGTAAAATTGTCCATTAATATAATTATGGGAGGAAATTCTAACACAAATTCTATGAATATTAGCCAAACCAAATTATATTTTATATTTAGTGTATTATATATTTTTTTAAAGTTTGTATCATGATATCATGCTTTTTTTCGTTTTTAATTATGATTTGTATTGTTCAACAATTAATTTTGTCATTTTAACCTATGTTTAGGAAACAAATTTTAAACAAAAGGTTGTATATATATATATATATATATATATATATATATATATATATATATATATATATATATATATATATATATAACACTAAATCAATAAAGTTTCTTCTTGAAAAATCAAACTCATGTAAGTGAAATGTATTATAATGAACTAATTAGAATTTAAAGTAAATTATATATTTTTAACGTGATGCAACAAATATAATTGATCTATGAAAAGAGATGAATGTATGTAGAAAATAACGAAAGTATAAATAAGACTATTATATTAGAAGGGATTCATTTGCTTATGTCCCTTAATGCAATGTTTATTGTTGGTCATGCTTAAGAAACACAGACTAAATGTTCTTGCATTTGATTTTATTTAATTGTATATAATATGATAGGACTCAATTTGTGGATTTTGTTTCACACAGGTGAAGAGGGATTTTTTGAAAGGTTTTTCCCTCGCTTGTCTTTCATGAAATTCATGAGACTGTATCCGCTTTTTAGCTCACCTGTTTACTTTTTTGTCTAAGGGAAGACATAAAACAAAACATTTTAGTGTTGAGCAATTGTATTGAGTTCAAATTAATATTAATAATTTAACTTTCTCTGTTAAGAAAAGGGGGGCAACAATTTTGTTTGAGGGTTTTAGCATCATTTCCTCCAAGTTTTGTTTGAAAGAATAGTGGGGCGGGAGTCAGGTTTGTAAGCACGCCCGCAGAGAAGGAGCGCGCAATTTGTATGTTTGGCGTGGCCGGGTATAAGAGACGTACTCACTCATTCTCAGGTATCATTATCCTCGAGATACACTAACGACAAGCATCCTCTTTCAACATGTCTCCTGCATCCGCTACCCCCAAGAAGACCTCCGCCAAAAAGGCTGGTCCCAAGGAGCCCACCTCCTCCGTGATGGTCAAGAAGGCCATCGCTGAGCTTGCTGACCGCAAGGGATCCTCTCTTGCCGCCATCAAGAAGTACATCTCTGCCCACTACCAGGTTGACATCGCCAAGCGCGCTCCTTTCATCCGTAAGGCCATCAAGACCGCCGTCGAGAAGGGTGTCCTCATCCAAATCAAGGGACATGGAGCCGCCGGTGTCTTCAAGCTTGCCCCCAAGGCCAAGAGCCCCGCCAAGGCTCCCAAGTCCCCCAAGGAGAAGACCGCTGCCAAGAAGTCCACCAAGGCCAAGAGTCCCGTCAAGAAGTCACCCAAGAAGAAGACTACCAAGGCCAAGACCCCCAAGAAGGTATCCAAGCCCAAGGCTAAGACCCCAAGAAAGCTCCCGCTAAGAAGGCTGCCAAGAAGACTTCGGTCAAGAAGGCAACCAAGAGACCGCCAAGAAGGCATAAATTCCTTTCAAGGCGTTCCATAAGGTTCATACCCTTAAAAAACATCGGCTCTTTTCGGAGCCACCAAATACTTTCCATAAGATAACTCTGCTTGTGATACAATAATACCATAGGGTGTCGGAATAATGGCAAGACTCATTTTGCTGCTGAAATGTTCATAAAAAGTACAATTTTAGGAGGACGCCACTTACCAAGTTTCTCTTGGAGTGCCATTATGAATCTTCCTCAGGAATTAAAATACTTAGCATTGATGTATTCTCTACTGAATCATACATTATGTCCTAAAAGATCTTTTGCATCCTTACAATATTACCGCTTCTACGCAAAGTCAATTACTCTCTTTAATTTATTTATAAACACACCATCCTTCATGGATTAATGTTTAAATAAGGATAGAATCCGGTCCACTAACCGGATTACATACTTTTTTAACCACCACAATCAATCATATAGCATCGACTTGATGATTTTTCAAGACATGGAATTACAGGGATATCAACTACTATTTCTATACATAGATAGATTCAAATGAGAAAATGCTATATACTGTGTTGGTAATACCAACTTGGTATTAATGATTCACATAAAAAACAATTCTACGTCTTTAAAATATTATGCTTCCACAGCCCTGAAATGAAACGGGCTGTGCACTTTTTTTTCAACAAAGCAGCATAGTTTCTTAAGGTTTAGAAATGTAATTTTAATTTCGCCAACAAGCATACCAAGAAGAAGAAGGAATCCTTGTTCAAGCCATAGCACCATGACTCTTCTTTTTGTTCGTTTGCAAAGGCTTGAGAGCTAGATTGAATTACTGTTAGAGGGTTTTTTATGTGTGTGAATTAAGGTGCTGAAGGATCAACGAATATAGGTCGTTCAAAAGTAATTTTCATTGCTCGTATCTATTTTGAAAGATTCTTCATGTTTTACATATATAGTTATAATATATTTTTTTTAAATATTATAGAGATACAAACATATAATGAATGCTTACGAAAAAGGTATTGAAGGCAGGTGAATTCATGCCAAGGGGGTCAAAATATAAGATATCTAGGATGAATAGTCAATATAAATGTTCAAATAAATGATATTAGTATCAAAAAAAGTATAAGCAAAGCAATACCCTGGTTATTTTATTCAAATATATTTTTTTCAATCTTTTAATTCCATTTATGTAAGTGTATATAATCAAAACACCAATATTTCCATTCTTATAAGCACTCTAGGTATATATTTATATCTCTATGCATAATTTCGAGGATTATTTCTAATCTAAAGTTCGTTAAACATGGGTGAATGACATGAAATTCAAATCCCTTTTCTCCCTCTATAAATGCGCGCCAAAAGCAATTATTTATGTTGGTACTCCTGAGGAATCCTCCTCAAAATTACCGCCTTTTTCTCCCTTTTTTCTTGTTGTTTTTGTTGTTGGTGGTGGTCGCTTGCAACAATTATTTCCTCCAGCTGTGTTTTTCTTTTATCTCTATAGGGAGGGCTCTTCTGAGGGACGCCATGTTGGTTCTTTTTTCTTCTGTTGGCGGGGGTATTTTACCTAGCCCTTCAAAATTGGATGTTTGCTCTTTCTTATACGAAGAAGGCGTCATCCACAATATGAAGCGTCAAAATGGAAAGAAAAAAGCTAGAAATATTCCTTTCATGGCTACAAACTTTTATGCTGATGGATAAAATACAGTTAAGTATTCGATTTATTAAAAACTATCACATTCATATAAATTGTATATTTTATTAATAATTAAGCCTTTACAAACAAATTTGCTAAATTAGCTCAAAATATTTGCAATTTGTTGTCATAAGAAATTAAAAGACTGCTTGTATTGTCAGTTTTGTATTTCTCTTAAGTGTTTTTTTGGCGGTACTTTTTGTTCATAGAGTTTAAGGTATTTTTAAAACGGTAGCCTATATAAATACAATCCAGTTTTCTATTAGTTATATCATATTTCATGGATAAAGCGAGCAAGTCTTTATTCAAAAGTTTCATTGATTTACATTTTCGAGTACTTTTGGGAGGCTTCAGATAACCGTATCGAACTAATTTCTAACTTTTAATAATTTTAATTCTTAAATAAATATACTTATTGGTTGGTGTGATACAACATTTTATTTTATACCTACATAGTCTCGTCGAAACTAAACCTTTAAACCCTATCAATTTGATTTAAACAGTCCTTGAGAACGTAAATATATTTACGATAACTAAATGTTTAATTATCCTCGAATTGGTAGGATCAACCTATCAAAATCTTCTTATACTATTAACTTCTTTATAATACCCCGATTCATCAATTTAAATAAGTTTTATGTTTAAAGAATTTAAAATTCGTCTTAATAGACCAAATTAAATTGTGAGTCTTTTACCAAATTACTAAACGGAAGCTAGTTAATCTAGCCATCAGTTAGAAATAAGAATAAGCTTCGATCCTAAGATGCATTACTAAATGTTTTTTTTGACTGGTAGAAGGGTCCTACGACTTATTGGGTCGCATTATCACCTTCTGATGATAACCTATATTGAACATTCCTCAACTAAGTAAACCCTAACCCTTCAACCCTTGGTCATACTAGCTCGAAGTAAGTTCTCTTGTTCGTAAATGATTGGTGGCCCTAAAAAGGGCCTTTTTGATGGATCAGTGGCGATCACATTCAAGGTAAGGTCGCTTAAGCACGCTCTCCACGGATGCGGCGGGCAAGCTGGATGTCCTTGGGCATGATGGTGACACGCTTGGCGTGGATGGCGCACAAGTTGGTGTCCTCAAAGAGACCGACGAGGTAAGCCTCGGAGGCCTCCTGGAGAGCCATGACGGCGGAGCTCTGGAAGCGAAGGTCGGTCTTGAAGTCCTGGGCAATCTCACGGACAAGACGCTGGAAGGGCAACTTGCGGATAAGGAGCTCAGTGCTCTTCTGGTAACGACGGATCTCACGGAGAGCCACGGTACCGGGTCTGTAACGATGGGGCTTCTTCACACCTCCGGTGGCGGGGGCGGACTTGCGAGCGGCCTTGGTGGCGAGCTGCTTACGGGGGGCCTTGCCTCCGGTGGACTTGCGAGCGGTTTGCTTGGTACGAGCCATGTTGTCTAAGAGACTATCAAATGTAGAATGAATGTCAGAGGGGAAATTTCATTTTATATATCAACTCGGGGACGCGCCCTCCCTTTCTTTCAGGCGGGAAAAATATATGTATGAGAAAACTAAGGTAGAAGCAGATGCGTTCAAAAATATGTGACTGGCCTTCAATGGAAGAAGATAAAATAACATGCTAGCATTGAAGGGAACAACAAAAGGTGTAAGTCACTCATTCCCTTTGGTTATCTAGTCTAAACCCTATGCATAACAGAAAATCTCCCAATTCTATACTTCAACTTCGCCTGTCCTCTCAAGTCCTAAATATACGATCATATAATTAGGGCTGGGCAAAAAATATGCGAATAAAAATCTGGAACCAAAACACGTTTTTTCTTAATGATTCGCATATTTAGCAATTTCTAGTTTATTCACATATTTAGCTATTTTTCTTGTTTATTTGCATATTTTGCTATTTTTTTCATTATTCACTCACATTTATCTCATTTTTAGCCTCGTTGATTGACGAATGTAGGGAAAAGTGGACAGTCGACCCTTGTCGGAATCTGGCTCCCTAACATATATAAACATGCTGTCATTCATAAATTAGATTTAGCAGGGAGGTTTATATTATTATTGTATCATTCTGATGTGTTTTGGCGAAAACATTGTGGGCAGGCTTTTTTACCAATCCTTCAGATTGAGATTGCTCAATCCTGGAATCCTATATTTTATATATAAATAAGGATGAGTTCCTCCCCTCTATCTTTCAGTCTTTATTCCACCCTCATTCAGCATATACACTTAATCATTCTCACAAATTATTCCTCTGTATACGAGGGTTGGTCAATAAGTCCGTGACTTTCGTGAATTGTGTAGAAAATGGAGAAAAGTGAATTTCGTGTGCTCATCAAGCATTATTTTTTGCGGGAAAAAACCGTCACTGAAACAAAGGCTAAGCTCGATAAATACTATGGAGACTCTGCACCATCGATATCAATGGTAAAAAGGTGGTTTACAGAATTTCGTTGTGGTCGTACAAGCACCATTGATGCCGAACGCTCTGGACGCCCAGTTGAAGTCGCTACACCAGAAACAATTCAAAAAATTCATGATATGGTGTTGGCCGATCGGAGATTGAAAGTGCGGGAGATTGTGGAAGCCATAGGCATATCACATGGGTCAGTGGTTTCGATTTTGAAAGATCAATTGGCTATGAAAAAGCTATCCGCAAGATGGGTGCCGCGTTTGCTCACAATCGACCATAAACGCAATCGGGTGACAACTTCGATGGAATGTTTGGCTTTGTTCAACCGCAATAAGGACGAGTTTTTTCGCCGATTTGTAACAGTGGACGAAACATGGATACACTACAACACACCAGAGACCAAGCAATCAAAACAGGGTGAATCGGCGCCGAAGAAGGCCAAAGTGGGTTTATCAGCCAACAAAGTCATGGTTACTGTTTTCTGGGATGCACGTGGTGTAATCCACATAGATTACCTTCAGAAGGGAAGAACAATGAATGGCGAATATTATACCAGCTTATTGGACCGATTTAATGAGGATTTAAAGAAAAAACGACCCCATTTGGCCAAGAAAAAAGTTCTTTTTCATCATGACAATGCAAGAGTCCATACATGTGTTGTTTCCATGGCGAAATTTTACGAATTACGCTATGAATTGCTCCCTCATCCGCCGTATTCTCCAGATTTAGCCCCGAGTGACTATTTCTTGTATCCGAACCTTAAAAAATGGCTTGCCGGAAAGAGATTTTATTCCAACAATGAAATCATCTCACAAACAAATACATATTTTGAGGACCTCGAGGAATCTTATTTTTTGGAAGGGATAAAAAAATTGGAGAAACGCTGGACGAAGTGTATAGAGCTCAAAGGAGACTATGTTGAAAAATAAAATTAGCTTTTGTCAAAAAAACTTTGTTTCATTTAAAAAAGTCACGGACTTATTGACCAGCCCTCGAATGTTTATCACTTTTGGCACATTAGAGAATATTTTAAACTTGTTTTAATAATAAAATATCTCCAGAAAGTGCGTATAAATACAGTGAGAGCCATAATGCCGAAATGCAATCCCATATTGAAATTTATTTCTTATGTATTTATGGTTTATTAGTCACACAAAATCTTTACTTTTACTTTATATATTATTTGTATGATAAAAAAGTGTATATAAACCCTTAATGTATGAATGAAATAAAAACTATCTAAATTGTAAAAGAAAATTTATTCGCATATTTGATCATTTTTTTTTGTGCATCATTTTCTCTACATATTTCTTAGTTTTTCGTTTCAGATTGGGCTATAAAAGGTATTTTTTTACTCCAGATTTGCCCAGCCCTACATATAATATATGATATAAATCATTAGTACTCATATATAACCGGTAATGGCATTTGGCGATGATGACAACTTATGTACAAGCTTTGCAACTGGTATAAACGTCATAATTATTTAATTTGGCCTCTGCAAATAATATCCAGTCAGAGAAAATAGTAGCTATTAAGTAAATTTTACTGTATTGATGTCGTATCTTAAAAAGTAATGTGGGTATTTTTATTTACATTTCTATTCAGTCACTTATTAAGCACTTCTAATTAAAACAGAAAATCAGACAACAACAAAAAAAACACATTGTATCCGCAAAATTCCCTATTGTTCTCCTTCTGACTGGGATATTCAACAAAGACGAATTCATTTAAGTAAAAGGGATGGTGTGAGGGACTAAACACATATGTAAAGCTACGCTATTTATAAAATGGGGCATTGATACAGTAAAATTTAGTTTTTCTTGAGGGACGCCATGTTGGTTCTTTTTTCTTCTGTTGGCGGGGGTATTTTACCTAGCCCTTCAAAATTGGGGGTTTGCTCTTTCTTATACGAAGAAGGCGTCATCATACACAATATGAAGCGTCAAAATGGAAAGAAAAAAGCCGGAAAGATTCATTTCATATGGCTACAAACTTTTTTATGCTAATGGATAAAATACGGTTATGTATTTATTAAAAACTATCACATTTGTACTAAAGTATAGATTATATTAGTAATAAAGCATTTACTACCAATTGCTAAATTAGCTCAATATAATTTAAATTCATTGTCACATCATAAGAAATTTAAAGACTTGTTCGTATTGTTAGTTTTGTCTTTGTATTAAGAAGTTATAGTATGGTAATTTTTGTTCAGTTTGTAATTTTTTTTAAACGGCAGCCTAATTTTTAAAAAAAATCCAGTTTTCTATTATTTATATATTAGTTTCATCGATAGAGCGAGGTAGTTTGTTCATGCAAATGCATTCAAAAGTTTCATTGATTTACATTTTCGTGTATATTTGGGAAATTGAAGATAAAATATCACACTTGTTCCTAACTAAGGACACATTTAATAATTTCAATTCCTAACATTTTCATTGGTTGGTGTGACTTAACTTGAAACATTGTATTCCTAAAGATGTTCCATACATACAAAATCTCCTCGAAGACGAGACCTTCAAACCTGCCAATTTATTTAAAACGTTCTGCTTGGAACGTTAATATATTTACAATAAAAAATGTTTATTATCCTCGAATTGGCAGGATCGTCAACGTATCTTACCCTTGTTATATTATAAACTTTTTACAATACCCTGATTCATAAATTCAATTAAGGTTTATGCTTTTAAGAATTTTAAACTCGTCTTAATAAATTAAAACAACCCTTGTACTGATATATAAACGGAAGCTAGTCAATCTAGTTCAATTTGACTAGGTAGAACCATCAGTTAGAACTATGAATAAACTTGGGTGCCAAGATGTATTTCTAGATAGTTTTTTTCAGACTGGTACGATCTTTTGGGTTGTCACCTTCTAATGATTATTACCCATATTAAAACCTCTTCAACTAGATATAGCTTAATAAACTCTTCATCCCCTGTTTACATTAGCTCGAAGCAAGTTCTCTTGTTTGCAAATGATTGGTGGCCCTAAAAAGGGCCTTTTTGATGGATCAGTGGCGATCACATTCAAGGTAAGGTCGCTTAAGCACGCTCTCCACGGATGCGGCGGGCAAGCTGGATGTCCTTGGGCATGATGGTGACACGCTGGCGTGGATGGCGCACAAGTTGGTGTCCTCAAAGAGACCGACGAGGTAAGCCTCGGAGGCCTCCTGGAGAGCCATGACGGCGGAGCTCTGGAAGCGAAGGTCGGTCTTGAAGTCCTGGGCAATCTCACGGACAAGACGCTGGAAGGGCAACTTGCGGATAAGGAGCTCAGTGCTCTTCTGGTAACGACGGATCTCACGGAGAGCCACGGTACCGGGTCTGTAACGATGGGGCTTCTTCACACCTCCGGTGGCGGGGGCGGACTTGCGAGCGGCCTTGGTGGCGAGCTGCTTACGGGGGGCTTTGCCTCCGGTGGACTTACGAGCGGTTTGCTTGGTACGAGCCATGTTGTCTAAGAGACTATCAAACGTAGAATGATTGTCTGAGGGGAAATTTCATTTTAAATATCAACTCGGGGACGCGCCCTCCCCTTCTTTTAGGCGGGAAAAATATATGTATGAGAAAACTAAGGTAGAAGCAGATGCGTTCAAAAATAAATATAATAGGTGTAGTAAGAAGAAATCCATTATTTTTCCCATAGATGACTTAGTAATATGTATCTCGCGTTGTATAAGTGCGATCGGTTTACACTTAACATAATACTAAACCCCTGTAAGTGAAGGCTACGCTTACGAGTAAAAGAAGATATTAAATATATACAAATATACTCCTTGATATATTAACGCAAAGTACTCAAAATGGGCTCATTTTACTAGTTTTATAAAATAAAACTAACCAAATGTGCTGATTAATGCTCATAAAGTTTTTTGACTGATAAGCTGGGCCCAAAAGTCAGTAGTTTCCTTTAAAAATGCATTTTGTACAAAAGTGTCGTTAAGGAAAAAAAACCTATTATCAATAATACCGAATACAAATACGATTTCCAGATTTTCTTTATGCATAAGTGTTTGTGTATATTTTCCTAGAACTGAAGGGAATAAGCTCTCTATATATTTTTATCTCTATGAATAAGATGCTTAAACAAATAACGAGTGATGTCATCGGAATTTTTTATAGCATCGTCTTATCTCTTATTTATCTTTTTTTATAAGTTTTGTAGGGACAGTGACGTCATTGTTTGTTATTGTTTTTCAAAATATAATTACCAAAGAATATATAGTGAAAATACTCGGGATTTTTATTAGTCTTACTTTCATGGCTTTGCTCCCTAAATTCAACAAATCGGAATTTTCTGTGTCGTTATTTTAACTTGAGGAACCGTATCGGAGCGTGAGTATTGGACATCTGGGATCTTTTGAAACTGAAATCATGTCTTGGAATATTGAGCAACGTGCATTAATCGTGGAAGCCTTTTATCAAACGGCAGGTCAATTTTTGAAGCTCTGAGTGCCTTTCAAGCCATTTCGAGTTAGCCCCGGGAATCCTTCTTCCAGGGGAAACCTTGATAATGGAGTGGGTCACTACTAGTTACCAGGAAACAAGATCTGAGGAGAAAAGGATTGAAGAAAAGATATTGAAATCAAATATGAGAATATGAGGAAGAGCATGAAAATACGCCTGAAGAACGTATTAAGGATCTGAAAATTTACAAAGAAATAAATTGAAGAAAGTGTTGAAGAAGGATCTTTAGTCCCTAGAAAAAAGACCTCTGAAAAAGACGTTGAAGGGGGATTTGCAAAATAAATATGGATTCTCTGAATGATCTTGATGATGATGCAAAGCTACCAATACCATATTACAGGAAGATGATAAAGGAGGCCGTTGAGGCTCTGAACGAGAGTAAGGGATCCTCTCTGAGGGCCATTAAGAGCTACATTGTCGACACGTATCATATCAATGTGGCTCGCAGGGCCTCCTTCTATATCCATAAAACCATCAAGTCCTTAGTGCAAAAGGGTGTCCTTATTCAGAAGGGTGCAAACCGGGTCCATAATGTTTCCTCAAAAAATGCCTCAAAAGCCTTCACAGCGTAAGAAGAAGTATACGCGACGAAGAACGGATGTCCCAATATTATTAAAGAGAGCACGTACTGGAGAGAGTCCCGATAGCTGTCGCTTTGATTACCCGGGCAAAGGAGCAGCCTCGATCCATGCCATCAAGAATTGTATGGTCCATCGCTACAACATCATTTAGCTGTAAGTGCCTTTCACATATTCAGGGCCGTAAAAACCTGCCTTGAGCAGGGCATCCTGGTCCGCAAAATGGACATGGCGCCTCTGGTTCATTTAAGCTTTCTCAAAAGGCTAAGTACGATCTAATTAGGGGTCCAAAGAAACAAGGCTGGACACGAGAAAAAGCAACAACCCATTACCGCAATCTTTATATAAATATTGAACGACACTAAACTTGTTGTTCTAGTGGCAATATGATACATATCATTTGTATGTAAATACCTTTATATATATATATATATATATTTGTTGTCAATTACAAAAAGACAACTTATATGAATATTTTGTTGTCACTTGATGCAACGGGAATTTAGGGTAAAGCTCTACGCACCAGCATTTTTTAAAGCGTCTTCCATAACTAGTATGGCCCTTGGGAACAAAAATATTATCATCTATTTATTTGCATGAAAATATATTTTTAATGAATTAACAAATTATCAAGAGCCCTGAAATATTATTGGTCATAATTGAGTTTAAAAAAATCATAATTATATATGTGTGCAACTATTGGTGTAAAAATTCGCCGATACTGATAGTTTGTAAATTGTACTATGAGTCAAACCGATATATTAGACGACTTCTAGACAAACTTTTTGTTAAAAAATATTCATTCATAAATTGGTCTTAAATAAAACATTCTATTAGGAGTAGTATTCAATAAAAGGTTCCCTTAACACTTTTTGAGCAGTCTGTTAAAAAATGCATCCATATAGAAGGAGCAAAACCTTTATTTTTTTGTTTTAAATACATCTAGTTGAGCAACTTAGTCTAAAGCACTTTCTTCTATTTGCTATTTGTTTTTTATTTTGTTGTATATATCAAAGTGTTTATGAGCTCGTAAGGTTTAGAGCATTTAACCAATGAAAGTAAAAATAAAATACACCCCACGAACCTACCGATGACCATGACGTCACGTATGGCATAAAGAGGGTATATGTATAAGTAAAATAGGACATATAACGAATTTAGCCTAAATTAGATCATAGAATACATTAATTATCACAATTCTATTAGTCAATATGTAAAAAAAAATATTTTATAATTTTGATAGTAATCATAAAATTTGATGATTTAAAGTTGCTGAAATTATCCAAATATTTTCATGAAAAAGCAAACTCTTCAATATTATATGTTAAAGCACATAAAAAACAACGAAATGGATTATAACAAAATACTATATTATACATATATTATTACAAGGACATATTTGGAAAAAAAAGTATATATTTATGAATTATTACAAAACAAAATACTGTTTATAATCATATATTATATAAAATATTAGAAATAAATATTAAGAAAAAAATATATAATTTAAATTATACAAAAACAAAAACGTTTGTAATCATATATTACATAAATGTTATTAGAAATACATATTTTAGGAAAAAGTAAATATTTATGAGGCATTTAATTAAAAAAAACACTGTTTCATTTTTCGCTTCTCTCTTAAACTTTTTTAGTCTAGCTTTTTGCTCTTGAAGGCGGTTTTTTTCAAATTTATTGAAAGAAATACACGATTTGAGCAAATTTATTAAGAGCTTCCAATGGAACTGACGGCACCTTAGACATTGATTTAGAAACTCTTTGTCATGACAATTATCTTCTGATGAACTTGGAAGTAATACTTGTGGACTTGGAGGTGCTTGAAGGAGGAGGTAACGATGAATTAGAAGATTCATATTATCTTAAGCATTCTTAAGTAATGGACGATAATTTCGTTGTTATATTCTATCATTCCTTTTGGAAGATGGTTCCATGGACAGTATATTCGACAAGTTTGTTTCATTTTTTTCATTTAAATTAAGTGTCGGAACTACTCCTTTCTGATTTCTTTCTAATAGGAAGGTTAAGAAGCTCATGCATTAGATCTATCTCATAGTCTTCTCAGTGAAGTGCAGACTACACATAAAGGATGATGCAGGCTGAAATGTCGAATCTCCTTCATTTGCATGGCGATGGTCCAAGCTTTCTCTGTTTGATGTGGTGGAAACGCGTGGTAAATATTAGCTTTTAAGAAGTAACATGATACATTGTGTAGCATGGGATCCAATGAAGACAAACAGAAACTGCACACTGTCTTTTTTTTTTTTTATATTAATTGAAGCCATTTTTGTAAGAGTACGATGCACTAATGATAATTGAGTAGTGATGGTATATATAGTAAAAGTTATTGTGTTATGTTTCTGCCGGACGTGACGTCACACGAAAATATTTCGGAACCTAAGTTATACATTATGAAAATGGGGGGGGGTTGGTGTATATATCAAAACTATGCGTGTTATGAGCTCGTATCCCGTTGTATTAAGCTTTTTAAAATAATATTTTTAAAATATAAAAACCTCATTTGTTGTAGATACAGTACCTACCTACATGGATTAAGTTAAAAGTAAGGTAGAACACTTTTAACAATGAAAGTAAAACAGCATAACCGCCATGTAGCAGCCACCGCATGAGTATGACGTCACATATGTAAAAAAGGTCTATTTTATAAGTAAAATATGTTAATATAATCGAATTTGATGATTAAAGTTGCTGAAATTATCCAAAATATTTCATAAAAAAGCAAACTCTTCAATCTTATATGATAAAACACATAAAAAACAACGAAATGGATTTAACAACTACGGTATATAATCATATATTAACAAATATTATTACAAAGACATATTTGGAAAAAAAAGTATATAATTTATAAATTATTACAAAACAAAATACTGTTTATATTGTATATTATATTAATATTAATAAAAATACATTATTCGGAAAAAAAGTATAATATAATGCACTGTTTCATTTTTTGCCTCTTCTAAACTTTTTCTATGACTATATTTTTGCTCTTGAAGCGATTTTTTTTCATAGTTTATTTGAAGGAATACACGAATTTAGCAAAGTTATTAAATGCTTCCAATGGAACCGACGGCACCTTTGGCATTTATTTTGAAACTCTTTTTACAAGGTAATCGTTCCTATCAACTCTTCCATTTACTATAAAATTATTTGAAAAAAACTGTTCACATATCCTTATAGCCCCTAAAAAATGCAAATTTGGTTGTACAAGTCCACCCTTCGAGATAAACCTCAACCAAGGAGCTAATTCTGCAGCATTTAGATTACATTGTGAGCATTGGACTCCAATGAAGGACATACAGCAACTGCTCACTGTCTTTTTGGTTTTTTTTATTTTATTAAATGAAGCCATTTTTTGTAAGAGTAAGATGCAAAAATGATAATTTGAGTACTAAACTATGAATCTTCTTGATGTTGTACAACAATTCCCAAATATGGTTCATGCCATTCGTTCAAAGATGTGAATTTGATTTATATTCAGGATGATACCCAAGAGGAATTATATTATTTATATACAGATATTAAAAGTTTTAGAGATTGCCATTAATCTGGATCATAGCATTAATGTAGCCGGAGAAACTTTTTTTTGTTGTGATGAAAGAGGGAAAAGCGCGGGAGATAAGTAGACTATGCTACGCTTTGTTCCTCCCCTTCAGGTTTGGCGCGTCTCCTTCCCTTCCTCACGCGTTTGTTCCCTGGCATTTTTCCTTTTTTACTTGAGTATATAAGCTGGCTTCCTACCCGGTCTCATCATCAGTTTCTGACAATCACTCAACATGACTGGACGTGGTAAAGGAGGCAAGGGTCTCGGAAAGGGAGGCGCCAAGCGTCATCGCAAGGTTCTTCGCGATAACATCCAGGGTATTACCAAGCCCGCCATTCGCCGATTGGCTCGCCGTGGTGGTGTCAAGCGTATCTCTGGCTTGATCTATGAGGAGACCCGAGGTGTCCTCAAGGTCTTCCTAGAGAATGTCATCCGTGATGCTGTCACCTACACGGAACACGCCAAGAGGAAGACCGTCACCGCTATGGATGTCGTCTATGCTCTCAAGAGACAAGGACGTACCCTCTACGGATTCGGAGGTTAAACAACCTAACCCCTCGACAATATATATTTTCGTACCAACAGTACAAAACAGGTCCTTTTTAGGGCCACCAAATCACTATACATATGAGAAATACTTTACTTGTCTTAATACGAGGTATCAATTCATACGAATTTTCAAAGAAAAGATTGATTAACTCACTGATTATCCCTCATAAATAATTTCTTCCATATTTCAAATATCTCTGTGGTTGATATCATTAACCTTTATTTTACCAATGTTCCTTAAATGGAACATTTATTTGAATCAAATTTTAATATTCAAATGACTGTTTAAAGTGAGATTATATAATAAAACTTTTAGCATTCATTTAAAACTATATTTTTTTTTTATTACCATAATTTTTGAGAAAATTTAGTCCAAAAATGTCCGATATTTGGGTATTTTACCAAAAAAAATACATTAATAAACAAGAGTTACTTATGTAACTGAATGATATGTTAATGCTGATTTTATTTATGTGAGATCAGCATGATTAAATTTGTAATATATGTAAAATCAAATATATCATCAGGTGCCTGAGATATTGAAGGGTAAACGCAAATGTTCCATTTGTGGAACAATGGACAGATACCGGTCTAAGTTTTTTCAATAGTGCGTCATTTACAAAGAAGTTGTACTTTTATATGTAGATTCCTTTGTTTGCTTTTTTCTTTTGATTGATTTATTTTAAAAAATGATTAAATATATTTTTTTTCTACGCATTTCTAAAAATGCATATCTAAATGCACTACTTCAGTTAGAAAATTACCATGGATAAAGCAAGTGCTTATGAAATAAAACTAAGTAAAGTGACAACTTTAGCGGAGGCTGAGGACATTATAAACTCCTCGGATCTCGTACGTGGTTTGACCATCTTACCACCCAATGCAGCTGACTCTTGTAACCAAGAAAGTGATTGCGAAGATGTCAATGAGGAAAACGAAGAAATCTTTGAGCCTGCTGGAGAAATTGAAGTAGAAGAATATGAATATTCCGAAATTGGCAATAATTCGGTAAGAAAACGACAAATGAAATTGCCGAAGTGGAAACATTGCTGAAAAAAATTCCTCAACAATTAAAACATCTAGAAAGCTCCATTCTCCAATCCAACATGAGCCCTTTTGAACTATGGAAGATTTTTTTTTCATCCGATATGATAAACCATGTTCGATTTCAGTCAAATTTATATGCCAATAGAGATAAAAACGACAAAAAGTTTTGTGTAACTGAAGATGAAATCTGCAATTTTTTTGGAATTATATTATTATCTGGTTATCATTCATTGCCTCAAGAAAGCAGTTATTGGTCAACCCAAGAGGATCTAGGGATCAGTCTAGTGAAAAATGCTATGAGTAAAAATACATATTATAACATCAAGAAGTACATACATTTCGCGGACAATCAAAATCTCAAAATAGGCGACAAGATGAGAAAAATATCTCCTCTATATGAAATGATCAATCTAAATTTGACACAGCATGGAATTTTTCATGAATTTTTGAGTGTAGATGAATCGATGGTGCCTTATTATGGAAGACACAGTGCCAAAATGTTCATCAGAGGGAAGCCTATAAGATTCGGCTATAAAGTATGGTGTCTGTGTGGCAATGATGGATATCCTTATAATCTAAAAATCTATCAAGGAAAAGAAGAAATTGTAGAAAAAGGTCCCTTGGGCAAGAGAATAATTAACCAAATGGCGAATATCATAATCGAAAATTCGAATCCTGCAGAGCATAAGCTATATTTTGATAATTTTTTTACGCACTACGAATTACTTGTGGAGCTCAAAGATAGAGGGATTTTTGCTACTGGCACAATCCGAGAAAATCGAACTTCAGGGGCAAATAAAAACTTATCGACTCAAAGCTTCTTCAGAAAAAAGGAAGAGGAAATTTTGATTTTGTTGTGATGGAAAAGTGTTTATATCTAAATGGAATGACAGCGCAATAGTGACAATAGCAAGCAACGGGGAAACCTATTTACCGATTCACAAAGTGTCCCGAAGAATAAAAGGTGGCAAGGCGGAAGTAAATCAGCCACACTGATTCATAAAGGAATGGGAGGAGTGGATTTAATGGACCGATTACTCGAAACATATAGACCCAACATTCGGGGAAAAAATGGTATTGCCACTTTTCGTGAACTTTTAAATATTTCAGTGGTTGCTGCATGGAGATTGCATTGTCAAATTTCGGATACTACAAGCAGGATGTCTCATTTGGAATTTCGTAGATATATTACACTTTGTCTTCTAAAATCTTCAAATAAGAAAAAGCAAGAAGTTAATTTTGGATTACCTCCTGACATAAGATTCGACGAAATAAATCATATCATTGGATCAACCACACAAGGACGATGCAAAGTTGTCAAAAAAAATACTAAAAATTATTGTCAAAAATGTAATGTGCGTCTTCATAGTGAAAGAGGTAAAAAATGTTTTCAACTGTATCATGAACCACAATAAAAATCGTTAAAATTTATTCATTATTTTTATGTTCTATACAAATATCCTAGGAAATTAAAATAAAGAAAATTAGTTATCCATAATTATCAGTTGTATTATTTCATTAAAAATAAAAGAGGGGAAAAATAACGTGTTGGGAATCGTCCTATGTTCCTTAAATGGAACAATGCATAACTTGATATGCCTATGACTTAAGTCAACAATTTTTTTAGCGAATGCTCAAATTAACAATATAAACTCAATCTATAATTATTTTGAGAATCAAACAATAATTTCTAGGGTCGGGAAAATAAAGGATTAAGGTTGATGATAATAACGAATATCCACCGAATGTGTTTCCTTTGGGTCTTTCTAGCGTATGACCTCATCGAGAGGAAAATGCTAATAGTTATGAATTGATAATGTCGTCATACTAGGATTAAAGAATATACCTTGATGTCCTTTCTTTTGGTTAAATTTTCGAAATACTCATCAAATATTTAAAGTCTCTATAACAAGCAGCAGGCATTTAGAACACTAAGTAGTATATAGTTAGTGTTACTGAGACCTCATGTATTTTGTTTCTCTACATGATAGAGTGAGAATATGATTTTAATTTCAAACACCAACTGACACTAGAATACTCACAAATGTCATGAATATTTATTTTTCTAGTATGTTGGTGCATTTCAAATCAGTTTTAATAATTTAAATATCTTTTGTACTACTCGAAAAATAGGCTTTATATTTCAAAAAGTTGATCATTTGTGAGTATTCTTACTTTGCACGAAGATAACTGGGCCTGAACCATTAGAAAATCCTGATTATCAAAAAGGCCAAACCATTTTTCGCACGATATTTTTTGTGGCATTTTTTGAATCTACGTTAAAAATGGGAGTCAAATTAGAAATTTTAGCCTGGGGGCAAAATCCTGTTACATAGTGTAATGATTGATATGTTATTCGCCAAATCATGATATACAAGTATTTATGCTATTTAAAAGACTGAGCATAATGTTTTTGATTTAAAAGTAGTGAGCAAATTGATCTTTAAAAAGAGCAATAAATTTAAATTGTATTTGTTCATCCTCTTTAAGAAAAGCCTCTAAAATATTTTGTAGAATATGTCCAAAATTTCATGTTTATAAAGAAAAAAAATCCTTCTAAAATTACTTCTGTTCTAAAAAAGTTTAAAAGTTTGGAGATCGATATTTAAGTTCTATTATTTTAACAAAGTTGCCCACAAAAATTAATATTTTTTCAAAACAACAAAATAGCAAGTCCTTATTATTCGAATTTCACTAAACTTAATAAAACCTTCACTTAAAAAGTTTAAACAAATTATAAGTCCTATTGTGAAGTATGAAGAGGACATAATATAAAATCAAAGGACGAACGCCAAAAAAAAACCCGTTCGTTCATTTATATCATGTCCAGCAGACTTGTTGTCGTTCGCGAAAAATTGTCGTTCGTTTGTCTTTCGCCAAAAGTTATCGTTACTTTTAAATTGAATCGTTCGTCGTTAGTTTGTCGTTCGCCATTCTGAAAAAAATGACATTTTTTAAGAAATAAATTTCTGGAAAAAGTGATGACGTTTTTTTAGAAAGGAATTTGTCCCATGAAAATTAAAAATCTTTTGTCTTTTTTGGCGCCAAAAACGAACGACGAACGATAAGGAATTTTCCTTATCGTTTGTCAAAAACTTTGTCGTTCGTCGTTCGCGAACGACAACAAATGAACGATAAATCAACAAGTCTAATGTCCAGGCGTTGATTTTTAACATGTGTTCGAGAACGATTCTAGGGCAATCACCCCGGGGCATTTACCCCCCGTTAGTAATATTCTTATCTCTTAAAGTTCACTTATGAAGTTAACTATGTTTTCTAGCTATTAACACAGGTGACGTCAATGGTTAGCAAGCAGTCACAGTTCTTTAGAATTGGAATTTGTATAAATTAAACGTGCATAATTTTGCAAATTTCGTGTCTTAGTCCTTATATCTGGGCTATTTATGTACAACTAGATAACCTATCAACCCAAGATTTCATCAAGGAACCACTTGTCCTAAATCGAAGACTATGATCATTGGAGAAAGTGACTATTTGAAAATCAAAAACTCATCAATTCAAATAAGTTGACATATATATTTTATTCTCAATTTTTATATCATTTCTTCACACCCAAAAACGTGTTCCTCTGGCTTTTTTAAAATACCTTAGTACCCAATAGTCTTCGCAAGCAGCGGAAAAGGAGATCAAGAAAGTGGTTACCAGTGACGTCACCTTTGTTAATAGCTAGAAAAAATAGTTAACTTCATAAGTGGACTTTAAAAGATAAGAAATATTACTAACGGGGGGGGGGGGGGGGTGATTGTCAGGGAGATGGTTGTCCTGTTACGTCGAGAACAGTGTTCGTTTTGGCGTTTAATCAACAACCCTGTCAATATCCATGGATGTCCTCGAAAGCGTTTCCATCGACTATTCATCATCATTGAGATCCAAAATCTAGTAAGATTTTTTTCATTTTTGTGTAACATACCTAGTACTTAAATAAATTAATTATTAGTTAAAGAAGAAGGTTTGTACCTATCAAATACCATTGTCCGTTAAGAGAGATTGCGTTATAAAAAAACGTAATTATTCCGTGAGAGATGGGAAGTCAGCTATTTTATGTGTGCCAAAAATATTTGTGCTAAGTCAACAAGGATAAATTGAAAAAAAGACATTTTATTTAATCAAATTGATATTAAGATGTATTTTTTCACCATTAATGCTGCTATTGAGTTGGAAAACCATTAAAACCCCCTTGCTTCCATGGCTTTAACTGTGGCCAGTCCGATTATATATATATATTAACTAGATACTACAAATTGATGCGAATGCGTATTTAGAAAACTGAACCAAAAGAATGGATATCAAGGATAAATATTCTTTGATCTTAGTATAAAGGCATCATCAATTCGAAACTATTTATCTTTTTAAATAAATTAATAATTTGATTTAAGAAATTTTAGTATCAGTCAAAAATGATATTTAAAAACTGTTTGTCTATTCTTCAATAACTGAAACTCCGTTAAATGAAATCATTTTTCTTATTCTTTATCTACATATCGCTATATTTAAACAAATACTGTCGTTGGCAAGTATGTAAACACGAATAATTAAGCCCTTGTCATTAATTTTCGATTTCGTGGGAACGTTTTTGAATCAGGGGCAATGACTTCAACGAAGAAAATATCCAAAGGGAAGTAGTTTGTAAACATATGAAGTATGTTTGAATATTTTCAACGGTGGGATATTACGCGGGAAAATCCGTTAGCATTTTCCTCTCGATGAGGTCATACGCTAGAAACAAGACCCAAAGGAAACATATTCAGTGGATATTCGTTATTATCATCAGCCTTATTGTTATCAACCACAAAAATATATTTTTTTTGTGGGATAATCAATCTTTTCTTTGAAAATTCGTATGAATTGATACCTCGTATTAAGACAAGTAAAGTATTTCTCATATGTATAGTGATTTGGTGGCCCTAAAAAGGACCTGTTTTGTACTGTTGGTACGAAAATATATATTTGTCGAGGGGTTAGGTTGTTTAACCTCCGAATCCATAGAGGGTACGTCCTTGTCTCTTGAGAGCATAGACGACATCCATAGCGGTGACGGTCTTCCTCTTGGCGTGTTCCGTGTAGGTGACAGCATCACGGATGACATTCTCTAGGAAGACCTTGAGGACACCTCGGGTCTCCTCATAGATCAAGCCAGAGATACGCTTGACACCACCACGGCGAGCCAATCGGCGAATAGCGGGCTTGGTAATACCCTGGATGTTATCGCGAAGAACCTTGCGATGACGCTTGGCGCCTCCCTTTCCGAGACCCTTGCCTCCTTTACCACGTCCAGTCATGTTGAGTGATTGTCAGAAACTGATGATGAGACCGGGTAGGAAGCCAGCTTATATACTCAAGTAAAAAGGAAAAATGCCAGGGAACAAACGCGTGAGGAAGGGAAGGAGACGCGCCAAACCTGAAGGGGAGGAACAAAGCGTAGCATAGTCTTACTTATCTCCCGCGCTTTTCCCCTTTCATCACAACAAAAAGTTTCTCGGCACAAATAATATTAAAATAATATATGTGTGTTTATCATAAATTTATGTGTATAAATATGTATAGAATTTATTTAATATTTAAAATTTTTTGTGTGAATTAGGCCGACGAGGGTTATATACTTCAGCAAATTTGGGTCATTCTCCCAAGTACTCCGTAGTGACAATATTGCCTCTTAGATTCTCTCTCATATTCAAATTACCTTTACATTCATGCCTTTGCCTTAAATTAACTCATTGTGGGCTCAGTGTGTGTTTATACGTGGAAGTGGGCGCACGTCGTTTTGTTATGTAAGTTCGTTTCTCTGAGAAAATAGTACAATTATGTAGGTATGTTAAAACGAAGTTGCTCCACCTTTTGTTTTTCCCCCCAAGTAAAAAAATGAATTTCCGGTTGGCTGTTGAAGATTTCTCGACGATTCATGGGTTTTTTTTCTTCAAAAAATAAAATTATTCTGTTCTTTTTATTGTCTACGCTAATTTTACCTGGGCCTAAAATGTAATCTTTTACTACTCTTAGCGACTAAATTCAACTTTTTAGCACCCGTTTTCATAGTTACTAGCCTTTTAAATATACCTATGCACAAATAAAAAATAACGTCATCACACATTTATTTGCTATTACTCGGTCGTTTATCAGTGTCCACTCAAATTTTCATACTTGGCCAAAAAAATATAGAATATAACAATGATTTTACTCCTTAGGGAAGGGGTCGAGAAAACTTGAACTCATTAACATTGATTTTAACAGAGATTATACTTTAAGAATAGTTACTAATAATTTCAACACTAAATTATTATGTGTTGAAATTACATATTAAGGTAATATGTAAGTTTTGGGAGTTCTATATACCACTTTTAAGGTTAAATTGTAGTATTCTTTATTTAAGATTTACATATTTTGTTAACAAATTTAAGTTTGAGCACTCTCTGTACTGATTTTTACATGAAGACATTCCTTCAAAAAAAAAATCGCAAATGTGTAGAAGAGATTTTTATTATACAAGGATTATTCAATTTCAAAACTAGTTGTCTTTAATCATTCGTTAAGTTTGTAGCTAACCAATCGTATAACTGTGATTGAAAAATGCCCCATAAGAAAAATCGAAAAACCTCACTATTCGATAAAGAAGTTATTGAGTTGCTCAAGAAATATAAATTCGACACATTTCCAACTCAAGTAAAAGATATCCAATTTGGACATATTATGTATGTTTACATGGTAATCGGGAAATTCAGTATTGCAACAACCCTGAAGAAATGTAATCATTAATTTCGACACTTATAAATACTGACTATAATATAAACTCCAAATTAAAGAGTATCAAGGATCCATGATAACTATAGACACCGGAGATACCCGTCTATGAAATATCTGTTTTTAAAAAAGTGTAATGACAAGTGCAATTTTCAAAGACTCAACCCCCAATATTCGGGTTCCAATCCTCCTCCTCCTTCCTTTCTTAGGAGACCTGAATATGTTTTAATAAATTTATTTTTTTATTATACCTGATATAAGTCAAATTTTATAGTCCAATCAGTAGTCAATTTAATTGTCCCTTATTACGTGTATGGGGACTTTAATTATGAAAAAAAATATATTTAAAAAATACGATTTATATTCAAAAATATCTAAAAGAGGTTGCGTGACAAGAATTTAAAAGGAGGGCTTAGTGATTAATTGAAGAAGGTATGGGTTATTAAGTCTACGCCAGCAGAACGTAGAATCAGTTGACGGTAATGCTGTCGATCCTTACTCCAATAGCTATTTGAAAGGTTTTGTAAGAGAAAAAAAAAACAGAAAAGCAAGTGAAGGAAAAAAATAGCCACGAAAATTGCTAAAACAGGGTTGATGACGTCATAGTAACTAGGAGTAAAACGTCATAATACAATTTTATTATTATTATGACTAAAGGGAATATAGAGTAAATATGGTAGTAGGATTGGAAAAAAAGAACATAATGTAATAAAAATAATGCATTCCTTCCTCGAGAGGATAAAACTTCTGCATGAAGTAGAGGAACTTACTTTTTTATATTGGAAATGGATTAGTTATCATGTGAATTAACAGATTTATATGGATTTTATTTATAATTGGTTTTTTTTACACTACGTTCTATGGAAACGTGATGGTCATCGCGCCTAATGACCGGTTTACATGGGACTGAGGCACACTGGGCCCAGGCGGCCGCTAGGTCCCAGCCTACGGCTGGAACCTATGCGACCGCCTTTGGCCCAGCGGCCTCAACCCCATGTAAACAGGTCATTGACTGCGATTGCCCTATACTACACTACGCTCTATATACAAGAATGCCCACATCCTACCCTCTTCCGTAACCAAAACATTTTTTCCTCAGAAGGAATTAATATAGCAATTAACACTATGAGGGACTCATTATTTTTATTATTGAAAATTGGGATCTCACTTGAAATTCTTCCTTTTTTCTCTCAAAATGGAGTAGGAATACGAGAGTATTTTCAATGCCTCCTTATTCTTAATATAGCATACCTGTTTTCTTTGCTCCTTCTCAGGTAAGCATACCTGTCTTCTTTGCTCCTTCTCAGCAGTGCCTTAGAGTAGCAGAGTCTGGACGAGATGCTGATGAGTCATAACAAAAGCTGACAAAATCTCATAACAAACAAAATTTCATATCATAATAAATAGGTGTTTGGATTGAATAGCAAATTTAATGTTATTCTTATAAATCAAAGGGGATATATTTTAATGTAAAAAGATGGCTATTGAGTTGAATTTGCTATGAATTGCATTATTTTTATGATTTTGTCACTATTTTGAGCAGAAATAGGATTTATATGTTGAATAACAATATTATTGTATTTCTAATTTTATTCGTAATGTGGGAAGCCTTTCATCAATCACAAAACCTTTTTGTTTTGATATTTTATATCTCTAAGATCAGTCATCAAAATAGGTTTTTCGTAATACTTTACCCAGAATAAGAGCAACAAATGATCGGTCTGGAGTCCAATCAGTTTCAAGAGTAAATGAGAATATTGGCAGTAGCCTCATTCTACTCTTGCATTGTGCAATGTACGATTGGATTGCCTTTAGACATAAGTTTTCTCCGATGGCAGTATGTGGGATGCTTCCAAGGTTGTTGTTTTACTCCGGAAAGATCATTTGTTGCTCTTATTCTAGGTAAAGTTTTAAGAGAAACCTATTTTGATGACTGATCCTAGAGATATAAAACATAAAAACAAAAAGGTTTCGTGATTGATGAAGGGCTGCCTACATTATGAATAAAATTAGAAATTCAATAATATTGTTATTCAACATATAAATCCTATTTCTGCTCAAAATAGTGACAAAATCATAAAAATAATGCAATTCATAGCAAATTCAACTCAATAGCCATCTTTTTACATTAAAATATATCCCTTTGATTATAAGAATAACATTAAATTTGCTATTCAATCCAAACACCTATTTATTTATGATATGAAATTTTGTTTGTTATGAGATTTTGTCAGCTTTTGTTATGATGACTCATCAGCATCTCGTCCAGACTCTGCTACTCTAAGGCACTGCTTCTCAGATAGCATTTCCCCTCCCTTAGCTAGAGTTAGATATAATTATACAATTCAAAACTGCAGTTGGAACCCCCTGCGTGTTATTGTATTTTTTTTACTCATGCACCTTTCATAACAAAATCTGTATAAGACCGACAGTATAGCCAATTAGGGCATATTCAGTGCTATAAATCCCTATTTTCATTGCCTGACACTCAGCCTAAATCTTTTCTTTTTCTTTCAGTTATTGTGTGGCTTCGGCGCGACGATCATGCAGGAATAATCCTGACGTATTCTGCTACTCTGCGGAGAATACACGCTGTCAGGGTACAGGGAAGGAAAATCACAGGATCTGTGAAGCGTGCCTACATGGCTTACTTTAAAGTCAAGCTGGGGTGACCAGATAAGTCCTGGGCACCGCACACGGTGTGCAAGACGTGCGTGGGATACCTCCGGCTGTGGACGAAGGGTGCGAAAACTTCACTGAGTTTTTGGGATTCCGATGGTATGGAGAGAGCCGTTTGACCATGCAACGGATTGTTACTCTGCGCCATCAATACTACTGGCATCAAACCGGAAGAATCGGCAAAGCCTCCAGTACCCCGACCTTCCATCTGCCCGCCGTCCAGTGGCTCACTGCGAAGACATTCCTGTACCAGCGTTCACACCGCTTCCCGACAGCGACGACGAGGCCCCATTAAAAACGAGCGAGGAGATACGAAGAGTTGAGCATGAAGCACAAGATGGTCCGCAGACCTTTTCACAATGTGAGCTAATGATCTGGTTCGGGATCTCAGCTTGTCGAAGATTTCCTCCGAGCTATTGGCCTCCAGTCTCAAAGAGAAAAATCTACTTGGTAAGGATGTATGAGACAACACAGCAGCTGCTCACACACGGGAATCGAAGGAAACGCCGACTTATGCCGTGAATTCTGAACTTCTGTGTCATGTAACGCACATTCTTATACTAATATTATGTTAATTATGCTTATAAAATTTGATGGACTAAATAAAACTGAATAATTTGGATGCGTGATTTTTATTTCTTGAGGAAATGGGAAAAAATCGTCAAGGGTTTTCTCAGCTGATGATCCACAGAAATGATGATTTACAAAAAATCTATTTTTAAAAATATATGTAGACAAAAAACCTGACCTGATTGAGCAAAACCAAGGTCATTTTCGGACTCAAAGCATTCAAAATTTTTTAATTCAGCAGGAAAAACCTGGACGATTTTCAAAAAATATTTTTTTGTTGCTCTGTGTTATATATGCCAAATCAAGTTACATATTGAGGATACATAAAATCATCTCATTAATACAATGAATGCTTTATCAAACCCTATCGCAAATATAGCATTCTAGGAAAGGATGTACTTACACGAGCATGCATTGTATAAAGCTATGTAAATAGCTTAATGCTTCTTTACAAATATTTCTCTGATTGAATTTGAATGAAATATTTTTTAAAGTATGTATTTTTTATTACATAATAGTATTCGAGATATATACTAATTTAAAAAAAATCCGTGCGTTCGTTCGTTTCCTTATATCTCCCGAACGGTTCATTAGATCTTGACGAAATGTTCATTGAAAAGTTTGAGAACTCAGGGAGTGTTTTAGTGGGTTGCCAACTCCCAGAAAATTCGTTATCGCCATGATTATTTTGTTCGCCAAAACGTTTTTTGTCGATTTTTAAAATTGTCATTTATATTTTGACCAAAATTTTCTGTGAATGAGTTTGAAGGGTTCTAGGAATAATTGTATAAAACACTTATGCATAAGGAAAAATGATAAAGCATATTTGTGTTCGGAATATTTGATACTAGGAATTTTTCTCTAACGACACTTTTGTATAAAATGCATTTTAAAGGAAACTACGTACTTTTGGGCCCAGCTTATCAGTCAAAATAGCTTTATTGAGCATTAATGAGCACATTTGGTAAGTTTTATTTTATAAAAATAAAAATGTAAATTATTTTGAGTATTTTTTTCGTTCATATATAAGTATATAATAGACCCATAAGGTACTTATGAACATTGAGCTACGGTAAGGTAAGGTAGGTTTCGTGAGGAATGAACAATAACATAAGAAATAATAATAAGCTCAGGACTTTGTTGTGTTAATTCGGACAATTACGGACTTCCCGGATCATCTTTGATGGACGACATTTCCCTACGGTCTTTCAGTGGAGAACCTCCCCTGGCTACAATAGATCCTTGATGCACTCCGGATCCTACAGTACTCCGGATTCCCACCGGTCTGGATCCCCAAGGCACTCTCGGGATCCATACAGTTCTTCATATGTTAGGGCACTTACTCCACGACTGATCGCCACGAGAGTCCTATCAGGAGGAAGCGGGTCCTAAATACACCCGATGTAGAGAGCTCATGAATGTGAATGGAGTTATTGGACCTCAAAATATAGTTTGCATCCTATATTTTATTACGCACTCTTATTTAAAGTTTTGTTGTTTTATCTCTATTTGTATACTCTCTTTTAGTTGATGTGTCGTTCGCGAACGATCGGCTCTTTGAAGTGAACGATAGGAACCGGCTCCGCAAGAAGAGCCGTTTAAGGATTTTATTTGGGAGCCGGGTTTTTTTTTCTCCTTCCGTATCTCGCTGTCTCTCCGCCCTGTCGTTGCGCTTGTGCTGAGTGCAAGTGCCACACACAGAGTCTCCCCCTCCCCCTCTCTCCCTCCCTCTCCCTCTCTCTCTCTCCCTCCCTCTCCTTGCTCCATGCACGTTTAGCTCTGCTGTGCTTTTTTCCCCCTCTGTTGGTGCCTTAATGTCTCTGTAGGCCTATGTCTGAAGTGAGTTCAGTGAGTTCTTCATAGTTCAAAACTTGTGTTAACATGTTTTTTTTAAATCCTTTTATAGCACTGTAGGCCTAGTGATATTTGTATTATGGTTCATTTTTGTTGGTTTAATACTTTTTTTTAAAACCTTAATAGTTGTAATCTTTAATTTTATAGCACTGTAGGCCTTTTTGATATTTGTATTTGGTGCCTTTTTTGTTATGTCTGCTTTAATAGGCTATTTATACTGTTTAATTTATTTAATTTATTTTTTTATAAGTGTTGCTATTTGTGATAATTTAATAATTGGTTATAATAAAAGTTATTTTTATAAAGCTTGTTATCCAGCATTTTTACTCATCATAAGTGCTTAAAAATGTCAATAATGAAACAAAATGTTGTAAAAATTAGGTTTATTTATTAATAATTAATAACGTAAAAAATGTGTATGGGGAGCCGTTTGGGAGCCGAAAGAGCCGGCTCTCCACAGTAAGAAGAGCCATTAGAGCCGAATCTCAAAATAGAGCCGAAAATCCCATCACTACTCTCTTTGCATCCTTGTCTCGAAGAACTAAATACACTAAGTTAATTTGATCTCTACATTGCTTTTTATTTCTATTGAGACCATGGTCAAGAATATCGTTTACCTATTAACAAAAATTGTGCTCTCCCCCATTGAATGTTAATAGTTCAGAAATGTAATTTAAAAATTGTGAACAAGAACAGTGGAGTAATAAAGGAGGTGAAGAAGAACAATACAAGCTAACGGGCCATTATGGATAAAATAGGACTGAAAGACGTAATTTCGAAATACAATGGGGAGGGCAGCATCGACGAATGGCTCAAACAAGTTGAGTTAGCAAAGGACCTCTTAGGCTTAGAGGATATGGCTAAGGTGATCCCGCTTTTCTTAAAAGGGGACGCATTTGCTGTATACGACCAAATGGATACCGGAGACAAAAGAAGTGAGGAACAAATAAAGGTGGAGCTGAGGAGAACCTTTTCCATCACTAAGTTCAAGTCATATGAGGAGCTCTGTGGGACGAAATGGGAACCAGGAACCCCAGTAGAAGTTTACCTTACGCGAATTAGGACCCTCATGAGCAACATCTGCGAGGGTGGAGTGGACAGCGCTGTCAAAGTGGCCTTCGTAATGAGCTTACCCCCAGATGTAAGTTCCCAACTGCAGGCGACCCCGAAGATTGAGTCAATGAAATTATCAGAGGCACTCGATGTGGCCAGGGGACTCCTCTCGATGAAGAGTGGTGAAGAGCCTAGAGACGAATTTGGGCTTGTGTCCAGGGGACGATCTCAAATCCATCCCAAGCGGGGGCAACCACCCCAGACGAGAAGCATCGTGTGCTATAGGTGCGGCAAGGAAGGCCACATAGCCCGTTTGTGCCAGGAACAGGGAAACGAAGAGGGGACGCTGCCGGCGCCAGCAGTATCCCGTTACGAGAACAGGGCGCGATAATTCCTATAGTGAGGATCTTAGTCAATGGGAGGAGGTTGTTGGGGCTCATTGACTCGGGTTGCACACGGACGATTCTCGGACCGTCCCTTATGAACAGAACAAGAATAGGCCAATGTCCAGTGATCGCCTTCGACGGGAGTGTGGTCCATTGTGAGGGAACCTCCATCGCCAACATCGAGATAAATGGGACATTAACTATAGTGGAATGTTTAGTGAGCTCCAAAATGATCGAGGGAGTAGACGTGATCGTCGGAATGGACGTCTTGAAACATCATATAATTACACTCGATAGAGGACAAGTGAAATTTAATAGTCCTTCATCTGTGTGCAGTGTGAAGGAGGCACCATTACTGATGATGAAGGGGAGAAACTTTGAGGGTGTGTTCGACGGAAACGAGTGGGTCGTAAAGTGGAGCTGGAAGCGGGAGCCGATTCTTAAGAACAAGATATCGGAGTATAGGATGCGCGAAGATGTAAAGCGAAAGTTTGATTCAGAGGTAGAGAGATGGATCGAAAACGGCTGGCTCAGGCCCAGCAGTGAGGACGGGAGGGGTATAATTCCCTTTATGGCCGTCGAACACAAAAAGAAAAATAAAGTTAGGCCTGTCCTCGACTTTAGGGAAGTCAATGAGTTTGTGGAATGCAGTGGAGCTGAGGCGGACGTGTGCGATGAAAAAATACGGAAGTGGAGAAGATGGTCAGCTAATTGCACCATGCTAGACCTGAAAGATGCCTACATGCAGGTCAGGGTGGACGAGGCGTGCGAAAGGCACCTTGCAGTCAAAGTGAATAAACGTCCTTATCAACTTACGAGAATGGGCTTTGGACTAAACTGTGGTCCCGAGATCATGAAGGCTATCGTTAAAGTAGTGCTTGGACAAGACAAGAAAATTGAATCTGCTACGGATAGCTACTTTGACGACATCATAGTGGATACTGAGAAAGTCAATGTGGAAGAAGTGAGACGGCTACTCAAAAAGTTTGGCCTTGAATGCAAGGAACCCGTACCTTTAGAAAACGCAAGAGTCCTTGGCTTACAGTTGACGAAGGAACGAGGTCGTTTGGCCTGGAGGAGAGGGGATGGCGAAGATCTAGAGATAGAGCGAGAAGGTTTGACAAAGCGGGGTCTATTTTCTATATGTGGAAAATTGGTGGGTCACTACCCAGTGGCAGGGTGGCTAAGGACGGCCACGAGTTTTATAAAGAGGTGCTGCGAATGTGAGGCGTGGTCAGATCATCCCGGATCCATCTCGGCTGATCTTCTCGACGATGTTCTCGCCCGAGTCAAGAAAGACGACCCTGTAAGAGGATTGTGGTCCGTACCGGAAGAAGGAGATTTTGAATTGTGGTGTGATGCAAGCTCCATCGCGTATGGAGCGGTCCTTATCCAGAACGGTCATCCAATTGAAGACAGGGCATGGCTCCGGAAGAAGGAAGATGGGAACCACATCAACTTGGCCGAACTCACAGCCGTGATCAAGGGTGTAAACATTGCAATTAAATGGGGGGCCAAGCGACTCCGAATAATGACAGACTCAGCTTCTGTATTTGCATGGCTTGCGTCATCACTGAAACGAGACAAAAAGTTAAAAGTATCGGGATTATCAGAGATGTTGGTGAAAAGAAGAATATCTATTCTGATGGAGACGCTGACAGAATACGACGTACAATGGGAAGTAAAATTAATTCCAACGGAGAAGAACAGAGCAGACGTGCTTACAAGGGTTCCAAAGGATTGGATACGAAAGGTTCAAAGCAGCAGTCAAGTACCAACAGCAAAAAATGGAATGGAAAGTATTAAGGCAAGTCACGAAAAACATCATCGTGGGGCCGATGTGACGTTGTTTTTTGCTAAGAAGATATATCCTGGGGCTACAAAACGGATGGCGGAAGATGTTGTCAAGGCATGTCAGCGTTGTCAGAGTATAGATCCTCATCCCATATCTGTGACAAAAGGAAACCTTAGCTCCAAGATTGTCTGGAGTCGATTGGCAATAGATATCACCCATGTCAACGACAGGAAGTACTTGACACTAATTGATTGTGGCCCAAGCCGATTCGCTGTTTGGAGAGAGGTGACGAGAGAAAGCGAGGAAGAAATATCAAAAACAGCGCATCAAATATTTAGCGAGTTGGGTCCTCCCAACGAAGTATTAGTGGACAATGGGCGCAGCTTCAGATCCGCAAGATTTAGAAATATGCTTAAATTGTGGAAAATATGTATCGTGTTTCGGTGTGCCAATCGCCCGTCAGGTAACGGGATAATAGAGCGAAACCATCGGTCGGTGAAGACTATGGCCGCGAGGACAGGCAAAAGCATCGAAGAGTGCCTATTCTGGTACAACATGAGCCCACCGTCAGACAACGACGTCCCTCCTGCTGAAAAAATATTTAAGAGGAGGTGGAGGAACCCTTATTTGGAGGAAAATGATGAAAGTGTTGTTGAAAGAACCCCTAACAACGGATATTCTGTGGGAGATGACGTGTGGGTGAAACCCCCTGGGGCTCGTTGCTCAACTCAATGGAGAGAAGGAAAGGTCACGGGAATCAACTCCATGCACAGCGTCGATGTTGATGGGACCCCTCGACACGTATACGACGTAAGGAAGCGTTTGGCCCGTCAGTCCTCGAGCGCCAGTGTTGTCTATGACAATCCTCGTAGTCAAAGGCCAATTCGAGTTTGTGCTCGACCAAGATATTTAGAAAATTATATTGCTTAGTTTATATATGTAAATGTTTCTTTATATTTTATTAATTTATGATTATTGAAATTTATTCTATGTGATTTTGAAATCATGGGGGCGTGTGCTCTCCCCCATTGAATGTTAATAGTTCAGAAATGTAATTAAAAATTGTGAACAAGAACAGTGGAGTAATAAAGGAGGTGAAGAAGAACAATACACAATAGACAATACCAAAAGTAAAGACAAAAAGAAAAACTGATTGGCCTAAATACAATATTTTTTCATCTATTATCATCAATTATGAATATATAACAGAATAAAAAGTGTATTTTATTAACCATAACAAAAATAATTGTTTAGAATCTTATTAAAACGAGTCTAAACGCCTCTGCAACGTTGTGTCTTCGACATTGTTGTTAAATCGTGCATATTAATTATCCCCCCTTCCGGCTGCAATTGATCCTTGACGCTCCCAGGATCCCCGCAGTACTCCGGATTCCTACCACTCTGAATCTCCAAAGTACTGTCGGGATCCACAACTGATGATATGATAATCCTATCGGGAGGAAGCAGCTCTCAAACCCACGTGATATATGGAACTCAGAGAGGAGATGGACAGAGTTCATTGGACCACTAATTTCGTTTGCATTATATATTTTCTTTCTCACTCTTATTTAAAGATTTGTTGTTGTTTTCTCTATCTATAACTATGTTTTACAATTTATAAAACTAATTAGTAATAAGGAACATTTTTAGTGGATAAAAATTCAAAAAGTCATTTTTAAAATCAAATTGAGAGGAGGAAAGAAGATTACGGGCGAGAACACCAGTAAATATATTAATGCATGGTTTTAAAATCAAAAATGTTCAATCACTCTCTCTATTGGTTTAAATACAGAGTACTTACCAACACATTGACATTTGGTAGTATATATGGGACTACAGCGGAGGAAAGATTATGCTTTTTTTGTGGGTATTCGCTGGAGACATCAAAACATTTTTTATTAGAGTGCATATATGTGGTAGAAATTTTAGAATATCTAAAATGGTTATTTGAAGATTTTTTTAATATACAATTACGGAGTAAGGATTTATTTACTTTTATAATGGACCGTACCAAGAAGAAATTAATTTTATTACCACTAAAACCCAATATTTTATGTATAAAATGAGATCTACTCGAGTTCCTTTACCTAAAAATATTACTTCTCTGGTTGATCATATTGTTAATAACACGACGTTTAATGTATTTTTATGAAATTATAAGATATAATATAATGTGAAATAAAGTTTACCTTGGTAAAAAAATAAAAAAAAAATATATGAAGATATAAGCGTCGACCATCTCATAAAGTTTGTTCTAAAATGACCATAATTATTTTTACACTTTTAAACATACTTTTCTTATCTCTTATTTTTTTTCTGATGTTGATGAGTAAAAAAAAAACATATGTAATTCAAATTAATCAAAATAAATCTACAACTGTTTGTTGATGTTGAAAAATAAAAGTCAACCAAAAAAATAAGCAAAAAAGAATCCTTTTATTTAATTTTGATGAACCGCTCCCGATTTCAGACCCTTGAACTTCATATCCCCTTATTTCTGCTGGATAATGCGGATTAAATATTATTCCATCATATAATTAATTCATGTACTCAATATAATAAATGTAATCATATGTAAAGTATAATGTTTATTTAAACAAAAAATTTGTATTATGTACATATTATAGATGTATTTAAATGTATATATAAATATAATTAAAAAATAATGCAAATTTTCTTGCTATATTAGCTAAATAATTCATCTTGTCGGATCTATCGTAGTCCTCCATTTGCTGTAATAATCTATCATTTATATTTTATATATTTTTTTGGATGGATGGTCCCCACCACTTCTCATATCCACAGCATTTAAGCATTTCAGGTGTATTTAAACCCGCTTCCTCCTGATAGGACTCTCGTGGCGATCAGTCGTGGAGTAAGTGCCCTAACATATGAAGAACTGTATGGATCCCGAGAGTGCCTTGGGGATCCAGACCGGTGGGAATCCGGAGTACTGTAGGGATCCGGAATGCATCAAGGATCTATTGTAGCCAGGGGAGGTTCTCCAGCTGAAAGACCGTAGGGAAATGTCGTCCAGCAAAGATGATCCGGGAAGTCCGTAATTGTCCGAATTAACACAACAAAGTCCTGAGCTTATTATTATTTCTTATGTTATTGTTCATTCGTCACGAAACCTACCTTACCTTACCGTAGCTCAATGTTCATAAGTACCCTTATGGGTCTATTATATACTTTATATATGAACGAAAAAAAGTACTCAAAATGGGCTCATTTTACTATTTTTATAAAATAAAAACTTACCAAATGTGCTCATTAAATGCTCAATAAAGCTATTTTGACTGATAAGCTGGGCCCAAAAGTACGTAGTTTCCTTTAAAAATGCATTTTATACAAAAGTGTCGTTAGAGAAAAATTCCTAGTATCAAATATTCCGAACACAAATATGCTTTATCAGATTTTTCCTTATGCATAAGTGTTTTATACAATTATTCCTAGAACCAGTTTGAAGTAGTAAGACGTGTTTTGTTTTATTAGGTGTTTACCGGAAAATTTGTTTTCTACATGATTACTTCGAAAGAAGTTATTTCTCTCCTGTATGTCACCCCAAATTTAAGTTTTGTGGAAAATAACATTTTTAATATTACAACGTCGTGCCAATCAAATCTTAATAATGCTAGAGATGGAGAGTGGTGTCAATACCCAGCCTTAAGGAATACAAAACAGAAAAAATGGCAATGACGATGCAATGATGACTTTTTAAGGAACTACTTTCCATAAAAAAATAACAAAGGCACTCTAGAAACGACTTAAAAATAACTTCTTTTTACGATGTTTAAATTCCCAGTCCTAAGAAACAAAAAAACGGAAAAAATGGCAATGAAGACCAAGGATAACTTTTAAGGAACTGATTTTAATATGAAAAATCACATGTGATTACATCACTAAAATTATATGTATGATCTTGTTTCTATCCCAAAGTTGGAAAATCCCGGGCAGCGCCGGGTAACATCCACTAATATATATATATATATATATATATATAATATATATATATATATATATATATATATATATATATATATATATATATATATATATATATATATAAATTATAATAGTTATGTATTGTATTTAAGAAACAATAATGCTTTAATATATTTTTACTTGAGTCTAATGGCATACAAAATAGCTTGAGAAGCTCATAAATTGTCTTTTTTAACCATTGATTGGACATAGTTTGACATAGTTATATGATTATACACTTTTCTAAATATATCAAAGCATTATTTAGTATCATAATTCCAAACAATGATAAATTTGTATGTTTGTATTGTTATGCTGTTCCTATTGTTATGGGCCTTTATGTAACCTTGAAATGAGGAAATAGAGATTTGATAGAGCTGTGACTACCGAATGTAAATCGGTATGTAGAACTGAAGCGTACCCGTATGAAGAAGTTGAAATTTGCAAAATAAATGAACGACTCTGGAGCTGAAAGTGCATATAATATCGGACAAAGTATAACAAAGACAGTTAACGAAATAATTTGTTTGCTATTACCTTCCATTTCTTTCAAAATCCGAGTGCAACTACAATTTATATAAAAATGATATGTATTACATTTCAAATAGTCTCTAAAAAAAGTCATAACAAATTATGACTTCATTGTCTTTTGTTATAAATATTAAAATATACTAAATGCATATAAAGAAGTCACAGAGCAGATACTTAAATACATTTTTTTTTCTTATCTACCGCACCGATCGATATTCGGTAGATATATAATACAATCTACTGAATATCGGCTATGGGATACTTTCGTACACCGATTCAATAATTTAGGGACTCATGGTATATTTTTTTATTTTTGGAAGGGAATGGGAGAGGAAAAAAAAGGAAAAAGAAAAAGGAGAGTTAGAGAGATGGAATAAGAGAGAGACACAGAGAGAGAGAGATAATTAACTTATTATCATCCTGAAGAGTCTCGGGATCGAGAAATAGTGACTTTACACATAGAAGTGGAATCTTTGGGCACCTGGATCGTGAAAAGAGGAAGTTCCTCATGACCTATTCCTACTCATTCGTCTTCAAATATCTACCCTCCCTCCATCCCCCTCTTCCGGATCTGTCTCGGATGACTACGGAGACTCCACTCATGAAGCCTCCTCCTACACGTCTCTTGGACTCGAACGTCTAGAAGAGGAAGTCTCTCAGGCATTGCTCTTCCTCCCTTCGGGTCTCGGATGACTACGGAGACTCCACTCATGAAGCCTCCTCCTACACGTCTCTTGGACTCGAACGTCTAGAAGAGGAAGTCTCTCAGGCATTGCTCTTCCTCAACAAACAAATGAAGGAGTCCTCCTCACCCTCCGAGTCTCATCTGTAAAGGCTCACAATTTGGAAATCAATGGTTATTCTCCTGATGAACCCAGCATATTCGTCTCCTTTGGAACCGTGGATCTTGAAGGAGGACTCCCTTATGGCTTCACCCCTTTCTCTTGCAAATATGTAGATTGCTTCATGGTTCATGTATTTATAAGGAGCATCATTATTCTTCAATGGATACTATACACTTCTACCTTGGGACCTTATATTTTGTAATGAAGCCCTCTGAACAGACTCTTTTTTTTATTTTATAAGATTTTCCTCTTCTTTGACATTTATATAAAGTGAAACATATTTTTCCGTTTTCGTCGTGTTTGAAGGAAGAACCCCAAACGACCACTTTATATTTACATATTTCATAATTCAAGGGTGATCTGACTTATTTCACATTTATAGGTTTTATATTCTTGTATTGAAATAAAAACACCTTCACAACTTTTGTTGATTTTTCTAACGATATCAGCTCGTATTTCTTGTAATGATGGTAAAAGTATTTTGTAATATAAGTATAAAGAATTATTCTAAAATAATACACAACAGAGTATTGATCTTCACAATTCTTAAGTGAAGGTAAGGTGTTCGTTAATATATTTTATGATATAATCTGTACTTCTGCCCCCTAAAGAAAGAAATGCTTATTACTACTATAGTTAAAATTTACAAATAAAATATAGCCCATTAATAAAAATCTGAAATGAAAATAGTTATCATTGACCTTATCATGAGTATACTTGATGCTAATTTATCACTTAAGGTCCTACCTAATCTTGTCTAGCCTAGGAATTGCAGAGAAGTATTAATTACCTACTTAATTATATTATTAAACGTTTTGATTTTTATATAAAACATAATTTGTCTTACTTCACTTATAGGAACTAGAATGGAGTCCTTAGACAAGATACTGCTCTGTAATAATTTTTTAAACACAAATCTGACTCTGGCCACTTCCGTTTCCAAGTTAATTACGAAGTAAAAGGGAAAAAGTTCCTTTTAGTGTTTATTACTCTCATTTCCCTGAATGAACCTCTTCAACGCAGCACACAGTGACTCGATATTTAACAAAGAAAATACATGAAAAAGCAAGGCACTGAGTTTTGCACTAATAATAACAAATATTAAAAGTATAGATATAAGTATAAAAATAGATGTCGAATGAGTGATCAAGTGTATATTTCGGGTGTATCAATCAGAGTATCTGTACGAATATATGCGGTAAATATAAAATAAGGATAAAATAAATATCCCAAGTGGAAAGGGACTCCGTTGAAATTATTTGTAGAATCTTTGAAATAATATAAGGAATTTATTTCACTCTCATGGATTCAAATGTGAAAAGCTTGGTGTAATTGAAGATTCTATGGTCGAAACGCGACGTCAAGAATGGTAATAAGTCACCAAATTCTAAGATGATCGAATTTGTCAAAATTATGGCTCCAATCCAGGAAGGCAAATTAAAAGGGGAAGGACGAAGCCTTGAAGTATCCATCCTTTTTAAATCAAGAGGTCCAAATTTCCCTTTCCATGCATGAAGTCCATTATTTTCGACTCCGAGACTAATATGGTGGGTTGATCCGGAGAATATTATATCATGGACATTGATTTCCAAATTGCAAGCCTTTAGAGATGAGACTCGAAGGGTGAGGAGGACTCCTTCATTTGCTTGTTGGGGAAGAGCAATGCCTGAGAGACTTCCTCTTCTAGACGTTCGAGTCCAAGAGACGTGTAGGAGGAGGCTTCATGAGTGGAGTCTCCGTAGTCATCCGAGACCCGGAGGGAGGAAGAGCAATGCCTGAGAGACTTCCTCTTCTAGACGTTCGAGTCCAAGAGACGTGTAGGAGGAGGCTTCATGAGTGGAGTCTCCGTAGTCATCCGAGACCCGAAGGGAGGAAGAGCAATGCCTGAGAGACTTCCTCTTCTAGACGTTCGAGTCCAATAGACGTGTAGGAGGAGGCTTCATGAGTGGAGTCTCCGTAGTCATCCGAGACCCGGAGGGAGGAAGAGCAATGCCTGAGGAGACTTCTCTTCTAGACGTTCGAGTCCAAGAGACGTGTAGGAGGAGGCTTCATGAGTGGAGTCTCCGTAGTCATCCGAGACCCGGAGGGAGGAAGAGCAATGCCTGAGAGACTTCCTCTTCTAGACGTTCGAGTCCAATAGACGTGTAGGAGGAGGCTTCATGAGTGGAGTCTCCGTAGTCATCCGAGACAGATCCGGAAGAGGGGGATGGAGGGAGGGTAGATATTTGAAGACGAATGAGTAGGAATAGGTCATGAGGAACTTCCTCTTTTCACGATCCAGGTGCCCAAAGATTCCACTTCTATGTGTAAAGTCACTATTTCTCGATCCCGAGACTCTTCAGGATGATAATAAGTTAATTATCTCTCTCTCTCTGTGTCTCTCTCTTATTCCATCTCTCTAACTCTCCTTTTCTTTTTCCTTTTTTTTCCTCTCCCATTCCCTTCCAAAATAAAAAAATATACCATGAGTCCCTAAAATATTGAATCGGTGTACGAAAGTATCCCATAGCCCTGAATATCGAATCGGTGGTATCGAATCCCAGCTCTGATATTTGATATATAAAGAAATTATATTCCTTGCTCTAAACAAATATTGTTAACATATTTTCAGGTACATTTATACATTTTAAGTTATAATTTATTCAGAAATATAAATAAAAACAGCAGCTCTTGACACAAGTCCTTGGGTTGAAGGAAAATAAGCAACGTTGTGACTTCTTTCCATGCAATTTTCGCTCACTCACATAAGATCAACAGAAGTAGCACGACAGTTGCCTCATTGTTTTACTGTTCCGAAAGAAAAGTATACTGAGAGAAATCATGTAATTCAATATTGAATGTGAAACATCTGGAAAAAAATATTGTGTATTTTTGTCAACCTTTCAAAGATCTGGGGCATGTCATAGCCATTGAGAGTGGCATGCACGTTATCAAGTGCTCGGAGGGTGGCAAAGACAATTGCAGGTCTGTCTAGAATCTTCTAGTTCCTTAAGCATAATCTAATTATATATATATAACTATATATATATCAGAGCTGGGATCGGTAGATAAATCTACCGCCGTTTCGATATTCGGTATATACCGAATATCGATCGATATCGGTATCGGTAGATTTATTATATCTACAGTATCGATCGATATTGGGTACGGTAGATTAGAAAGAGAGATCATTTTTTTATGTATATGCTTTTACTTCTTCATATGCGTTTCATATCGGACAGTTTATGACCAAGGACAATTAAATACATCATTTGTTATAATTTATTAGAGATTATTTGAAATTCCGTCCGTGAGAACTTGGTGAAGCCATACTGCTGGTAGGTTTCGTTCCACTTCCTCTTCTGGACGTTGAAGCCATCTGCGAAGTACAATTATATTTTATTTTTGACATGGTCACAGCGATCAAAACTGTATGTATCAAACAAGTCGTAATACAATGATTTATCTCAAACAATACAATGATGAAACTCAGACACACTCATTCACACAGACAGACACACCACACCCACACACTCACTCACTCAAGAAAAGTCTTGGTAAGCTTTTAAAGAAAACGAAGGCAAGCGAGTTACTAGGTGATACTTGATTATTTGAAAAAGAAATAGAGAAAATAAATGATCATTACACGTGGACCCCGGCCAGGCCTTCGTTTTTTACTGTCTCTTATTGTCCGATATTAAATGCACTTTCAGGTACTGTAGTATTCAATGCATAGCATAAGATTATATTGAATGTCTATTCATGTATCTACTCTATAATACTATAAGTAATAGTTGTTTATTTATTTTCGAAGTTCAAGTTCTTCACACAAGGGAGCTCTTGGGTTAAGCGACAGTTGAACCATATTTATCTGCTATTGAAGGGAATAAGCTCTCTATATCATTATGTCTCTATATGAATGCTACAAAAGTCATACTTTCATATATACCGTACCCATTGTTAGTCGGTACGGTGTTCGGTATTTTTCTACCGAATATCGTATAATCGGTTTGATACTTGAAATCTACCGTCGGTAGTATCAAATACGATTTATATTCGGTAGTCGCAGTTATGATATATATATATATAGAGAGAGAGAGAGGGCGATAAAGAGGCTAGGTTTATATTAGCTCCAAAATAATCATACAACATAAATACAATGAATGTTGTTTTCGTTTTGGAATATTTCTCTTGAAAAAACTTCCAGGTAAAAATAAGCTCTTGGATGTCTTACCGCCTTTTCCACTCTTCCACTGATCTTTTTTCCTTCCCTCCGTTCTTCCAATTTCCCTCCAAAAATTGTTTACATATGTAGCCTATTCTCCTAACGCTTTTTATTCTCATCCGAACTATGGCAGGGGGGGGATGATGATATATTGTAAAAGCCTTGCTTGTTTTTTTCATCAAAAGCAATAACTCGAAAATTTGCGCCTGAATATTACTGATCAATGAATCCTATATGTTTGACAAAGTCATGGCAACTACCAAAAAACGTGAAGTTTGGCTCATAAATAAAGTTGTTTTACCTCTAAACAAAATGCTGTATGTCATGTTGTATTTCTTATTAAAATCATTTTATTTTACGTTTAGTTATCAAGGTGATTTAACTCAAGCTTTTCCGAAAAAAATAATAATTATTCAAGCAAAAGATCGACTACACATGATTCTTTAGTATGCAGATATAATATATATATATATATATATATATATTATATATATATATATATATAATTGTCTACTACCGTGGTTCCCCAACAGTGGTCCATGGTCTGAGTTTCATCATTCTATTGTCTGAGTTTCATCAGCTATTGTCTGAGTTTATCATTCTATTGTCTGAGTTTCATCATCTATTGTCTGAGTTTCATCATTCTATTGTCTGAGTTTCATCATTCTATTGTCTGAGTTTCATCATTCTATTGTCTGAGTTTCATCATTCTATTGTCTGAGTTTCAATCATTGTATTACGACTTGTTTGATACATACAGTTTTGATCGCTGTGACCATGTCAAAATAAAATATAATTGTACTTCGCAGATGTCTCGCATTGAATTTGAAATTTGCGTTTTGACAAAATTGAGGGCGGTCCACGGAAAGTGCCCGAAGACCGTTAGGGGTCCACGGAGCCGAATCCAGTTGGGAACCACAGGTCTACTGCTTAAATATTTGACTTATAACTTCATCATATGATATTCCTATTTTCAAGTACTCCTTGAAAAAAAATTAGTTAGAAACTAATGTGCATAATAAGTAAAGGTTCTTATAATTATTAGGTTACGAATCAGAACTAAAGATAAAAAAATCTTATGACGTCATGTTATGAGTGCGTTTATAATTTTTAAATGGGTCTGTCAACGAATAATAAGTCTAGGGTTGTTTGATCAAATAGATGTTTTTATTTGCCCCCTGTAGGTTTATGGCTTCCTCCATCTGCTCCCTGTATATTCCTTAGTTTTTCTGTTGAAAAGGTGATATGAGCGTGCGCGTGTGTGCACCATAGAGATATAATTATATGATATTAAATCTAAATTTAAGCTTATTTTGTTGATTGATCCTAGAGATATAAAACAAAAAAGGTTTCGTGATTGATAGAAGTGCAATAATATTGTTATTCAACTATAAATCCTATTTCTGCTCAAAATAGTAGCAAAATCATAAAAGCAATGCAATTCATAGCAAATTCAACTCAATAGCCATCTTTTTACTTTAAAAAATATCCCCTTTGATTTATACTATAACATTAAATTTGCTATTAAATCCAAACACCTATTAATTTATGATATTATTTTTGTTTGTTATGGGTTTTTGTCAGCTGTATGTTATGACTCATCAGTCTTACGTCCAGACTCTCCTACTCTAAGGCACTGGGCCAAGTCGGCCGGAACGGAAGGTAACTATTTTCTATTTGAATCTCTTTTTGCTTCTGTTCTGCATTCCTGTACGAACTCAAAAGAGGAAATAAATATAGGTATTAGGGATGCAAAAAGTTAATCGACAAACGATTAATAATCGACTAATTTTTAAACGATTAAAGTTTATTAGTTGCAATTAGTCGACCGATTGCGTCCTCTATTTGAAGTTATGAAACTATAAAGTGTATTAGTTACAATTAATCATAGAGATATAAAGATATAGAGAGCTGATAAGATTCTTCAGAGAAATACGTCAGTGTGGCCACAACATACAGATAAAAAGATATACAGTAAACCCTCGATATAACGATCTATATGGGGGGAGGGCGGGGGTCGTTATATACGAAAGCTCGTTATATCCGAAGTTCGTTAAAGGGGGGCTGTGTAGTGGATGGTATATCCTGCAGGAGTGACGACGAACAGCCGCTGGTCACATTTGGCAGATTAGTGGAGGAGGTCGAAGTCGCAGACACACTGCTGGTTTCAGACTCTATACTAGACCTCTTCACGGCTGGGGAGGGGCCAGCCTTGAAGAAGTCAGAGATCTTTGTCTGCGTCTTCCTCTGCTGCAACTCACGCATGAATTCAAACCGCATGATCCGCAGCAGCTCATAATCGGGTTCGGTAGCCTTAAATAAACGAACTTAGGTTCGTTATATTCGGGCTTGTTCGGTTATGGACAAAAAAGATTCGGTAGCCTCAAGGAGAATATAAATAAGGTGAGGCAATGGGAATCAACTTAGGCAATTTTAGGGCGACAGCTGACTATTTTGTTGTGACGTAAAAACGCTGAATTCTAGTTCGAGTTTGTATTGTCAAGTGAAAATGCCATATTCTCGAGGAAGTAGTCGTGTTTGTGCCATCCCCTCTTGCTCTAATTCTCAAGATGCACAATATTTTACACTTCCGACGAAGGATCCTAATATCCAACGTCTGTGGATTGCACGATGCAGAAGATCCGACAGTACTGGCCAAAATAATGCGAAGTTCTGCGATCGTCATTTACTCAAGATGACTTCCAAAGGAATCTTGAGGCTGAGCTTCTTCTAACGTTGGATATTTGGATCCTTCGTCGGAAGTGCAAAATATTGTGCATCTTGAGGATTAAGCAAGAGAGGATGGCACAAACACGATTACTTCCTCGAGAATATGGCATTTTCGCTTGACAATACAAACTGAACTAGAATTCAAGCGTAGCACTTGTGACGTCACAACAAAATAGTCAGCTGTCGCCCTGCATTGCCACGTAAATTCCCATTGCCTCACCTTATTTATATTCTCCTTGGTTATATCTGAGGCTTGTTCGGCCAGCTCCAGGAGGTTCGTTGTATCCGAAGTTCGTTATACAGAGGGTCGTTATATCGAGGGTTTACTGTAGAGAGTTTATTCTCTTCATCATTCATAGATTCTATCTCTAAGATCAGCTTACGATGACGTAGTATAAATTACTTTGTTTATTTTGCACACACAGAAACAACAGAACGCTGTTTCTCTGCTATGTAAGGGAATCAGCTCTCTATATAGGTATGTTACACGAAATTTAAAGAAACATATTCTTACCTTATTTTGGATTAAACTGTTGAGAAATGGTCGATGGAAACGCTTTCGAGGATAATCACGGATATTTGTTTGACGGATTGGGCGTAATCGTCTGTTTTCGTCGCGAAAAAATTCCTCCTTTTCTCTTTTGCGATGCACATTTAAAGTCAAATGATTCTACGTTCTGCTGGCGTAGACTAATAAACAATAACCAATTCCTTCTATCAATTAAATCACTAAACCCTCCTTGTCACGCAACCTCTTTTATTATTTTGAATATTAATCGTATTTTTTAAATATATATTTTTCATAATTAAAGTTCCCTATACACGTAATAAAGGGACAATTAAATTGACTACTGATTGGACTATAAAATTTGACTTTATTCAAGGTATAATAAAAAATAAATTATATTAAAACATATTCAGGTCTCCTACGAGAAGATCCGTACACATGGAATTGGAGAAATTGGTAGTCTGTTGCATCTTCATAGGTACCGTTTGGATACCAATAGAGTTGGAAATGTGTCAAATTTATATTCTTTGAGCAACTCATAACTTCTTTATCGAATGGTGAGATTTTTCGATTTTTCTTAGGGGGCATTTTTCAATCACAGTTATACGTTTTGGTTAGCTACAAACTTAACGAATGATGAAAGACAACTAGTTTTGAAATTGAATAATTCTTGTTTAATACAAATCTCTTCTAAACATTTGCGAGTTTTTTTTTAATGTAGGAATGTCTTCATGTAAAAATCAGTACAGAGAGTGCTCAAACTTAAATTTGTTAACAAAATATGTAAATATTAAATGAAGAATGCTACAATTTAACCTTAAAAGTTGTATATATAACTCCAAAAACTACATATTACCTCATTATATAATTTCAACACATAATAATTTAGTGCTGAAATTATTAGTAATATTCTTAAAGTATCATTTCTGTTAAAATCAAAGTAAATGAGTTCAGATTTTCTCGACCCTTCCCTAAGGAGTAAAAATCATTGTAATATTCTAAGCCACTGGAAACTATTTATTAAAATTGATTCAGACATCTCAGTATAATACAAAAGAAAAAAATATTAAACTCCAATATTTATCTACTAATATATTGGGCATTTTTTGGGACGTAATTTTACTGTTTTATCTTTGCCTATTTTTTGGACCAATTCTTTCTGGTCCATTTTTCTTGGGCATTCTTCTTAGGTGGTAAATGTATCAGCTATTTTACCTAATTTAATATATTTATCATATGTAAAGTAAATTATGAAATATTCATGATTAAGTAAATTATGTTTTTTGCATATAAATTTGTAGAAAATTCGTTCTCCATAAAGACTAGAGAGTTTAAACATATTGTAAAAGGTATTAAAATGATAAATTTACAGTACAGACATGTTTAAAAATGGTTGTCCATAGATAACAGAGTAAAAAATAATACAAAAATAAAGCAAAGAAAAAAAATATGAAAAATATGAAAATCATCAAAATTTTGTATTATACTATTAGCTTTTAGTAATTATTAATATATATAATCTTTTATCAAAAACTCGTCGAAATACATTTAAAACAGCCAACTGCAAAATGAATTTGAGTGAACACTCATAGACAACCGAGTTATAGCAAGAAATTGTGTGATGACGTCATTTTTGATTTGTACATAGTTATATTCAAAAGCTAGTTAACTATGAAAAACGGGTGCTAAAGAGTTGAATTTAGTTGCTAAGAGTATTAAAAAGATTTAATGTTATTGCACAGGAAGAAAATTTGCGTAAACAATAGAGAAGAACAGAAAATTTTATTTTTAAGAAAAAACTCCATGAATCGTCGATAAATCTGCAACAGCCACCCCGAAATTTCAATTTTTTTTACTTCGGGAGGAAAACCAAAGGTGCCAGCACCTTCGTTTTAAAATACCTACTCATAACTGTATATCTCATGCAATTAATGCGGGTCACGGACACTCGTCCTTTCCATTTTGTCCCTGCCCAAATCGTCCTGCCCAAATTGACCCTGTCCAAATCGTCCCCGTGCCCAATTCGTCCTTTCCAATTCGTCCTAGACCCAACTCGTCCCTGCCCAACTCGTCCTCACTATTTCCCAGCAAGAAACAAACCCTAAATTCATTCATGAGGAGTTCCTTGCTTCAGGGAACCCTCGTCCAATAGACGCTCGGGTCCCGACCAAGCACAGTGATGGGGTAATTGGGGTTTCTAACCCTCGGCTAATGGACTCTCGGGTCCCGCCAAGCCAGTGATGGTGTATTGGGGTTTCTAACCCTCGGCAATGGACTTTCGGGTCCCGCCAAAAACAGTGATGAGATATTGGAGTTTCTAACCCTCGGCCAATGGACTCTCGGGTCCCGCCAAGCCCACAGGGATGGGTTATTGGTGTTTCTAACCCTCGCCAAGGACTTCGGGTCCCGCCAAGACAGTGATGGGGTATTGGGTTTCTAACCCTCGGCTAATGGACTCTCGGTCCTCGCCCAACACAGTGATGGGTATTGGTGTTTCTAACCTTCGGCCAAAGCCTTCGGGTCGCCAAGACAGTGATGATATATTGGGGTTTCTAACCCGCGGCCAATGGACTCTCGGTTCCCCAAGCACAGTGATGGGGTATGGGGTTTCTAACCCTCGGCCAAAGGACTTTGCGGTCCCGCCAAGCACAGTGATGGGGTATTGGGGTTCCAAACCCTCGGCCAAGGACTCTCGGGCCCCGCCAAGCACAGTAGGGGCATTGGGGTTTCCTAACCCTCGCCAAAGACTTTCGGGTTCCCGGCATGCACAGTGATGGGGTATTGGGGTTCTAACCCTCGGCCAATGGACTGTCGGGTCCCGCCAAGCACAGTGATGGGGTATTGGGGTTTTAGCCCTCGGCCAAAGGACTCTCGGATCCCGCCACCAGAGATGAGATATTGGGGTTTCTAACCCTCGGTCAATGGACTCTCGGTCCCGCCAAGCACAGTGATGGGTATTGGATCCATTTCAAACTTAATAATCCCTCATTGTCGCTGGTGGGACCCGTGAGTCCGTGTGGCGGAAGGTTTTGGAAACCCAATACCATATCACTGTGCTGGCGGGACCCGAAAGTCCTTTTGCGAGGGTCTAGAACCCCAATACCCCATCACTGTGCTTGCAGGACCCAAGAGTCCTTAGCGAGGGTTAGAACCCCAATACCCATCACTGTGCTTGGCGAGACCCGGAAGTCCATGGCCGAGGGTTAGAAACCCCAATATCCCATCACTGTTCTGGTAGGACATAAAGTCCTTTGGCCGAGGGTTAGAAACCCCAATACCCCATCATTGTTCTTGG
>CP045895.1:9666614-9709134 GCA_013387185.1 Caligus rogercresseyi | reverse complement strand
TTAAATCAATTTTTTCTTTAATCCAAAAAACTTTCTTCAACAAAAAGATAATATCAAAGCTATCATTTTTAGTTGAATATGTATACTTTCAATAAGCCTGGAATAAGATCATCAACACAATTCTGTAAATTATGTTCTCTCGATTTACAAACAAATGAACTCCTTTAAGATGACGCCACCGGACATTTGAAAAATATTGGATACTTTTTTGTAGAGTAGTCTTTGTATAATGCATTCAAAACTGTTGACTAAAGCGTTAAAGTTAAAGTAGCGCATACAAGGAAAAAGTAAACAAAAAAAATGGACTAAAATTTTGGTTATTTTCTTTAACGTTAGATTCGCTAGTCCATGAAATTATGTCACAATCCTATTAAAAACCGGTTTAAAGGGATTAAGTTTGATTATTTGAATATATCAAATCACTACCACTTTTTTCAAGATAAAAAACGTCTACAAATATAAGAATAAAAGGACTTTGTTATTATTTCAGGGCTCTAGCATCAAAGCGCCCTTACGGACTAAAGAAGAACTAAAATTTTTGGCCATTCCTTTTGGGTAAAAAGGAAGAATTTTTATGTCATGCATGCGCTACTTTACTTCAACGCTTTAGTGTTTGACCTTTCCCTCTTTTATGAATCCATTGAGTGTTCTTTCTTATCATACGTTACAGAAAATGTAAACCATATTTTCTTTTATTATTTCTTATTTAATGATGCCAAATCTTCAGTAATTACGTTTTGAAGTTGGTGAAAATAATACTTTTATAGAGTCAATTCGTAAGATATAATTTTTAATTTGATTTTCATATCCATCGTTTTGGTTTTAAAAAAATGCCATCACTATATAATAGTACATACATTTCGAAACATATAACCATATATGTTTACTATAAGCAAAAAAAAACGGATGTCATGTAATAAGACAATGATACAAATACAACAAAAAACATTCGTACGGATCCAAGTATAGATATATCATTCGTGTTAAAAGGATCCTCGTACTCGTTATAGAGAGAAAAAATAGAACCAATTCAAATCAACTTATTTTGATTGATAAACCCATGATTTCTTTTTGCCGGAGGATTTAATTAATTCCAATATACCATATCAAAATCAATTAATACCCCTATGTTTTGATAAATAAACCCTTTTATGCTCTTTGGATATTTATACTCTTAATTGCATTTCAAAGTTTCATTGAAAGCAATCTAGGTACATCAAGGTAAATAATATATCGTCATATTTTTGTGAAAAATAACTTTCATCTTAATTACGAGCCATGAAACTACAAGCCGTTAAACAGAGTTTTCATACAAATCTGCTCGAATTTTTTTAATGTAGAGATTGCGGTTCGATTTTTGGCAAACAGTTCGCTTTTGTGACATATTATTTGGGAGGATCATTGACAAGCTTTATAAAGCCCTGACATAATAAACATTACATCAAGCATTATAAACCAAATGAAACAATATATTAATACATTTAAAAAGAATTTTTTTTTTTCTTGGCCCAATGGGCATATATTATCAACAGGTACATTTTATACAACAAGAGTTCTTAAATTGACTTTCAAAGATAAAAAACATTTCAATCACAAAAATTATCAAATAAGACATATAATTATTTTCAAAAAAAATATATATATACTATTTACAATTTTTTTCTTCCTGTATTTCGTGTACTCACTTCCACTATATATAATGTAGATTATGATGTTTTAATGATTATGGATGGGTCTTGCCTCAGAGGGTTAATTTAAAACTACAATGTTTATTATGATTTTTTTTTATCACAGCCCTCTTGCTTTTTTATTTATTATTGTATATATTATTTTATGTATGATTTTTAAATAAATGACCCATTATTAAAATTTAAAAAAAAGAATAAAAAAAGATAATTTATAAGTGTAATAAGAGTTGTAAATAGCTACTGGGAGGATTCCTGACAGGTCGTTGTCATTGATGGTACGCATTTGTATATTATAAATTGGATTTTGGTGAGACGGCGTCGCATTTGGCATTCGAGGAAGTTGAGAGGAAGTCCTCTTCACTGATGGTGGCTTAAAGGAAAATATTTTACCTTATTTTGTTATCAATGTTTAATTGAATATGAGTAAAATTCATGGATTTTCTTTATCGGTTTTGATTTGAGAGCGATAATTATGTATACTATTGTCTTGTTTGTTATAAAGCGTTGACTTTTAGTTGTTTGGAGTTCGTTTTATATTGATCTTTTGACAATTTTGCGTTGTGAGGCTTTTTAATGGATGCTACCTATGTGCGTAGTACATACGATAGACGAAGACAGTCCCAAAATTAATTATCAGTCCTTCCTGTCATATTACTTTAAAAAGCATAAGATTGATACTTGATTACATAATGTAAACTACTTCTTTATCATTCCCTATCATTACCTCCGCCGAAGGAGGTATTGTTTTCACTGGCGTTGGTTTGTTGGTGGTTTGTTTGTCAGCAGGATAACTCAAAAGTACGGAACGGATTTAGATGAAACTTTGTGGAGTTGTTGGAAATGTCAAAAGGAACAAGTGATTAAATTTTGGCATCTCTGAGTGCAAATTAAGATGTAAAATGAGCTAAATACTAATAATATTTCAAGTTAGCCTGCTCTGCCAATAGATGTCGCTGTGCTGATAAATCGGGTGCCGGGAGCGTCTTCCTCTCGGAATTTCCGTCGAGGGAACCCTCCCCCGTCCCTCTACGCCGCCCTAGTCGTGAAAAATCCGCCTCGGAAGGCTCATAAGGACCCCTGACGGCGGAGGTTTGCATTCTCTGAGTGTATATATGCCTCTAGTTTTCTTTCAATCAATCACGTTTAACAAATAGCACCGTTACTCTATCTCTATCATTTCTCTACGTTGTTGTTCACCAAACAACAATTATTCAAGATCCTTGTCCTGTAACCAAAAACTATAAAGAATTATACTCAAACTATTAATGTTCATATAATTGTTCTATATTTAGGATTTCCGCTCTTACATTCATTAATCTTTTATGTATAAAATAACCATGCACCAATAATAACAAAGTTGATGGACCTAAAAACATAGAATAAACAAGAATCTTTCATTGCTTTTGTGTGAGCAGCCCTCCTTTCTTAATATTTTTACTTAATGAGTTCCTTAGGATTGATTGCAAACACACACACACAGTGAATGAGTGAAGAGCAAATATGGAACAAAGAAGGTTTTTTCCCTCTTTGTTACGGTTTGCCAAGATCCTAGGTCTTTGTTCGCATCATCTTGAGGTAAATTGTAAGAAAGGGGAGAAAGACTTAATATATACAATTGAAAAATATGAAGGTGACTTATTGACAAGTTATTTTTGTACTTTGTTCTTGCTTAACTAAGTGAAAAAGTATCGATAGTGAAATATGCTTGCTAAGTTTTTTGATGTGGGGAAACTATCTATTGGTAAATAATAAGTGTATATACCTGAACTAATATCTATTCATCTCTATTAATTCTGAATATGCGATATTGTGATATGAAAGGGATTGGTCATGGCAGATCTCTTTCTGCAAAATCTCGAGCAATTAATGGCACTCTCTTGAATGCCAAAGGTCTTATAGCTAAGAGGTTAGCATCTCACTCTCCTATCAGTCCGTGGGAGGTAAGGGCAATTGTTCTAGCAGCTGCGGCAAGATACGCGGCGTTGACCTCAAGATTCCCTCTGTCGCCGATGGAAAGTGGAGTTGGACAGCTGATGAAATTCGTTAGTTCCCCTTGTGTTTCCCTGCCTTATGGGAAAATTATTAAAAAACTTTTACGCCAATTCACGATTTAAATAGAAGGTTTATCGTTTTATTGATGTTTTGTTTTATTTTTTCAAGGTTATTTTATTATAATTGTATTTTAGTGTTTGTTTTTTTTTGCCTATTTGGTTCGATAGAATGCATCCGACGGATATAAATAAGCATTATAGCATTAATATTTTAGTGTTTGTTCTATTTGATGTTAAAATTTTAAACTAAAAATTTTAATTATGTTTTTACGCATTAACATCATATATATATTCTGTTTTTTGTGTGCTTGTATATATTTTATGAAAAAAGGGATTGTGTTATTGAAAAAGTTTTTTAATATTTTAACTGATCTTTTCTAAAGTTCTAAATAATAATCTATACGAATATTCGTCCTTCTATTCATTTCCCTATATCCGTCAAAAAATTAATTAGATTTGGACGAAATTTTCAGTGAACAGTTTTGAGGTTTCAGGGAGTATTTTAGACGTAGTGGGCACTCTCAGAAAAATTATTTTCGGCAGGCTTATTTGATTCGGCAAAAGTTAGCAATTTCTTAAAATGGCATAGTAAAATTAAAATATAAATTTTCTGTGGAGAACTTTGAGGTGAAAAGGTGGGTTTGAACTATTTGATTATTCCTGAAAAATTATTATTCCGTGTGCTTATTTTGTTAAGAAATATTTTTATATGATTTCTTGATAAGCAGCTTTAAACTGAGACAATTGTATGTGAAGGATTGAAGGGTGCGAAGAAATAGTTTTAAGTTGGTATATATATATATATATATATATATTATATATATATATATATATCTATATATATATAGATATATATATATATATATACGAGGTATGATCAAAAAGTATCTGACTTTTGGTTTTATTGGTCAACGAACACAGCTATGGGGGCGGGACTTGCTGTGTGGTTGGGAGCATGACTACTACGCATGCTCATTTTTTCTACATCTCCAATACAAGTCAGTCGGCGTCAGGCCATTCATGATTGAAAGGTGCAAGTGAGTGTCGTCGGATTTTATTTTCTTTACAATGTCAGAAAAAGTCGAACAGCGTTATTGCATAAAATTTTGTTTTAATCTTGGTGATTCGCAAGTGGAAACAATTCGCAAGATTAAAAAGTGTTTTGGAAATGAAGCGATGGGCACCACACAGATAAAGGAGTGGTACAACCGCTTCAAAGATGGCCGCTTGTCAGTTGAAAGTGAACCACGCTCAGGGGGCCCTCAACATCGAAAAACGATGCCATCATTGATCAAGTGAGGAACCTGGTGATGCAGAACCGCCGAATCACGATCAAAGAACTTGTAGACGAGGTGAATATTAGTTTTGGTTCCATTCAATCAATTTTTGCTGTTCGACTTTTTCTGACATTTTAAAGAAAATAAAATCCGACGACACTCACTTGCACCTCTTCAATCATGAATGGCCTGACGCCGACTGACTTGTATTGGAGCTGTAGAAAAATTGAGCATGCGCAGTAGTCATGCTCCCAACCACACAGCAAGTCCCGCCCCCATAGCTGTGTTCGTTTGACCATAAAACCAAAAGTCGGATACTTTTTGATCATACTCGTATATATATATCAGGAAACGACCAGGACACTTTTTTTCGACAGGAGCCGGGCAAGGACTTAAATTTTTCAAACCTATATTCGTTCCTTCGTCATTCTTAAAGTGACGACGTTTTTTTAGAAAATAAGTTTTCCAATGAAAAGATGCAACCCTACTTGTAATTTTTTAAATTATTTTGTAAAAGAACGTCGTCACTATCAAATGAAGAACGAACGAATATATGAAAATCCTTGTCTGGTGTTTTTTTAGGGTACCTGGTCGATCCTGATATTTATATATAATATATTACTTTATTAGGAATTATGTAAAATTTAATTATTTTGTCTATGACGTAAAGCTGTAGTTATATATATATATATATTATGAAGATATAAAATATATCTTTTTTTTGTTCTTTGGATAGTCAATAACTTAAATGCTCTATATTATACTTTGTAAATAAAATTAAATTTTTAGTTTATCTTACCATAACTATTTTGTAAAATAGGGTTGAAATATCAAAGTTTATATGAAAAATTTATGTACATGATTAACGAATTGTATGATAAACACAGATAAAGCAGCAAATTTTAACGCAGCTGGTTATGTTTTCGGCAAAACGTTTTTTCAAATAACTATATATTCGCACACAACTAATTGTACTAAAAAAGTCACAATATCGAATTGGCAAAAATATATATTCACAGCAAAACAGATAATTAATAACAAGTATAATTTATGTATTTCATAAGATAGATTATCGTTACACTCCCATAAATGATTTGCTTGAATTATGTATGATAATATTTTTAAAGAAAATAATATAAAAGGAATTTAGCCTCGTCAATAAAGAGATTGTTAATACTTAATTACAGATTTTGCAGAACTTTTAAGATTATTTATAGCTTGATAAAGGCATTAAAATATAAACGATCTTTAAAAAAGTTAATATCCTATATGTATAAATTTATAATGCAATGCTCAATATCCATTTTTGCTGTTGTAGCACATATACCCCTTTGTGTGGTCGTGTTCTTTTGCTGTATGTATGTATTTATTTGTATGTACTATCGTAAGACAGCAATAAATTCTTAACTAACTAAATGTAATAAATTTAATCCGAATGAATATGGTTTCTCTACTTTTATAAAATCGGGTCATTCTTCATTCAAAAGCTCTGATTGGCAAAAGAGTTTCGTTCACAAACTCAAATATAACAACTAGAAATAAGAGAGACTTTACAAGCCGCAGTAACTAGGCATACAGCCTTTGAATTAAAGTACCGCAGGAAATGGTGCCACTTGATTCCGCAACGAAAAAAAAATTCATCAACAGCGAAGCAGCACAAAAGTATTTACTATTTATCATTTTAATTTTTTTTACAGAAACAGGCGAAATCAAAATTATTTGTTCCCTTAATATACGTTTTATTCGTGGATTATAACTATATTTTGATGAGTGTTTTAGAGTGCAATCTATTTTTCTATCCTGTTTTATTGATTGATTGATTTTATTGATTTTATATATAAATTGATTTTTATGAACCATTATATCGTTGATCTTCAACAAGCAATGGTTTCAAACTATACTGACTATTGATGCATATTATTTGCAAATGAATTTAAAAAAGACTTTTTACCAATTCGTTAATTATGCTTATAGAATGACCGCCTGTAATTTTATTTTTATTTTTTAAGCTGGGATATGGTAAAGATTTCGGAGTAATAGAGTTGAGGACAAATAAAGCTTAGTATCATATTATAACTTGACATATATTATCATAAAAAAGAAAAGCAGAAAAATATCATATTGCTGTTCATACAAATAATGGCCTCTCTGGATATAGGAATCCGAATGAGATTGTGTCGTAGAGAGCATGAAGGACAACAAACCAACCCCGCTATGGTAACCAGCAATACAGCTGATGGCCACATTTCTGTATATAAAAAGGCAAATACTCCCTCCATGGCAGCTAGTGTGTTGAATATCTTTAGCGAGTTTTGGGAGGCAAGATAATTAGCTGGAAGACTCGCCACGATATTCTTTTAATATGTCAAAAAAAAATTTTGAAGAAGTTTTTCGCTTCTTTTTTATAATTATATATAATATTGCATTAATTATGTTGCATACATATATATTTTAAGATTACTGATCTCATGTAAACTAAATAAAGATTATATAGGTACATGATTGGATCTTGTGCCATATGTTTTTTATAGAATGTAATCCTTTCTATGCATTTTCAAAAAAAAAATGGACTTACATTTTGCAGAAAATATCTTCTTCTACATGGAATTAAAAGAATCACATTTTGCAAAATAACTCAATACTGCAAATAGGATATATATCTGTGTGCATGTTTGATATGTAGGTTGAAGTATATTAAAAATTGAATGAGACTAGATACGGTTCATTATTAGAAATTATGTCAAAAGTGACGAGAGAAAGTTTATATTTGCATTTTTAAACATTTGAAATTTAAAAACAATAATTATGACTAAGTTTCACTTATATATTATGTTAGCTTTTTCTGCATTTCGTGTCTTCTGATGATAAGACTGGGTTGCTATGATAAGGAATGGTTAGGAACGGTTCAGTACTAGAACTCATTTTTGTTTGAATGGCAGGGAGAAAATTTGAAGTAATATAAATATATATTATATAGAAAACAGTTTTTGTACTTATATACATATATATGAATAAAATGTTCAAAGAGACTAATAAATTTATTTAAACTAGAAAATCATCTAATAACAAGATTTTTTAAATAAAAAAACTTGATATTTCGTTTCCTAAAGAAATCGTTCTTTATGAGAACTCCTACTATTTATATCAAATTAATACGTTTTTATTCTATGTTTTAAGGTGAAACAAATTCTTTTCCCCATTAAAAATTGAACTCATATTTTCCATATGCTTTAATTTTTAAAACTTATTAATAATTTTTTTATTTTGCAGGTAAAGATAAATAATCTCGAAACTAAAGGACATCTACCAGATAAGTGTAATAACCTCTTGTCCATATAGAGCTTGTTCTTATAATTATGTATGTGATTTTGTCAGTTATGTAGCAAGGTGGCCCAACACATAGATCTCCTCCACATATACGGGGAAATCAAGCACTGAGACGGAAGTTACAAAACCTTTCACATATGAATTAGTCTTTATGAGTTTGTTATGGGTATCTATCATCAATTGATTCTTATTCTCTGTTATTCATCGACTAAGTTATTTTGCCTATATGATTCGATAGAATTGTATCCGACAGGATATAAATAAGCATACTAGTATTAAAATTAGTCTATCGAATCTAGGATCTTATCAATTATGTAGACCAAAAATGATCATTGAACCTGCACCCCCAACATTGAGAGTTGAACACGCCTTAACGCACTGAGCTATCGCACTCCCTTAGTATTTCCAATAATTTATATATATTTGTTATATTTATGCTAATGCTTCACAGTTTTTTTATATATCTTCAGGTATTATCCTATAGATATCACTTAAATTTGTATATCCATTGTAATAATCAGGAACATTATAGTGACATGAGTGTTTATTACAATTATAAAACACAGAGGTTCTGAAATTGCTATAATTAAATAAAATTAATATTTACGAACAAACCAAACTAAGATGTTCATTTATGCATTTTCGTAACTGCCCTGAATAGTTTTACTCTGTTTCTGTATATAATTTTAGTGTATTTATTTTTACACTGTATAGCATTTTCACAGTTAACCAAATAAAATGTTTTTAAGCGAAAAGAACCAAACTACGAAAAGATATGTCAACTATCTTAAAAAATAATATTTTAATTTGCAAAACCATAATTTTTTTAAAATTATCAATTCACTTTCATATTACAAATACAAGAGAAAATAAGAACTTGCTTTATATGATTAACCAAATTATATTTCAAAAATATGATTAAATCAACATGATCATGAGAATGATAAGGCCCATATAAGGCAACTTTTAGTACATTTCAAATACATATTTGATTACCTAGGTTACATCCTGAAGGTGTAAAACGAAGATTTAAAAGGATTAAATGCCATTTCTTGGCTTTATTTGCAATATCATCATGAAATAGCCTTACGGCTCTTGGTTTCACTAATTTTTCACATATACAGATATGCATTGAAAATATTTCAGTATCTTTCAAAGAGACCTCATAGTTTTTTGTCTGTTAAATTCGATGTTGTCTTAATAAATATCAAATTGAATATATTTATATGTATTAGTTATATAATTTAAAAATACTATTTGATAGATATTTAAAAAATATTTTTTCATACACAAAGTTTAATTTTTATTCTTACCATTTGTTATTATGTTTTTTTACTTCAATAATTGTTTATATTAGCTGAATGAAAGCTTTTTTTTACGAAATATATATTTACTATAACTTTTTACTTGTTCTGCACGAAAGTCTATTGAAGATAATTAATATAATTTAATTATAAGAAGAACAAAAATTAACGTGAGTATATGATAAAAATGTTGACTTCCATTTTTGTCAATGGGATTATAAAGGGTAAATATATACCTTTTCTGCCTTGCTGAGAAGTCCATTATAGACGTTGAATGTGGTAACATGTACAGCATTTATATGCTTATACGTTTTTCGTAAAAAACGGATTTCTCGTTGTGAAAATAACATTTTTACCACTGGATGACATATAAATTTATTCATTCTCATTAAAATAATTACCCGTGCGGCCAAGAGAAACATGAATTATGACTATATTTTTACCTAGTCATCCATCTCATTGATTGAATTGAAGTGGAAAATATACTGAATAAAGACACTTTACAGAATTGATGTTTCTGAGTATTAGAAGAGGATTTATTTGTTTATAATACCTGACAATTGTTAGATATATGAAAAGAGTCGTTGGCTCAGTGCAAGCGTGCTTCACTTTTAATTTTAGCGGCGGAGGTTCACTGCCTTTTTGATGGAGATGCATTGTAAACTCCATTACTTTTTCACTGCGCAACCCAAAATTATTTATTTTGCATATATATTTATTCGAGCTATGATCCATTTATCGTCCTATATGACGATATACATTATTGGTATATGCTGCTCCTTTATGTTTGTTTTTACGCAACTGTTGAAAATTTTTTTTATTATGTATATTATTTGTTAGATATGTATTTTTTTAATTAGAAAAATAATATATTGTTGGACAGAGTATATGGACTTGTTAGAAATTAATAGTAATCATTAAAGATGAAAAGTTTATTCCAAGGATTCTGAAATGATATGGATTGAATAATAATTATTAGTTTTTAAGGATAAAGTTCTTATCATTGCGTTGATGTTTAGACCTCAACAGCAGCAAGTATAACACTTTTTAAATTAATAGTGTCTGTATGTTTTTCCACAGTTTCTCGCTATTTTGAACACGTCTTCTCTTTTCCAAAATTGAAAAAAAGACCTTGAGTCTTGTCTTCATTTATGGATCAAATTCATTAAAAAATATGCGAGGCTTAATTAATTATATATTATATGTTCAATCGTTTTTGTTCTTAAATCCTCATTGATATTTTTTACGTAGCAGTTCAGATTTGTATTCTAGGGGACTTGCAAAGACTGTTTTTTACATTTTAAAATGACATTAACATCATATTTAACGAGAAAATTTAAAATAAAAATATCATAAAATGTTTTGGTGGGTTCCCATCAATCTGACAAATTCAAAAAATTGCAAGTGCCTTCAGATCAGGGCTTCAGAATGTCAAACAGATTGTCGTGATGCGTGGAAAAAACAAGGGTGCACTCCCCCCTTTACTCGTTTTCGCTCGATAAAGAAGGGCAGAATCGGATCTTTTTAGGCCTATCTCAAGGAAAAACTTAGCAGTTCCAATTATGGCAAAAATCCATGCGCTCCAGAGTTACGACATGCCCAGTCTCTGGGGATGCCGAGTGGATTGCTAGTGATAGTTGGTATATGAGTTAACAAATTTTAGTTTTTACAAATACTTCAGTTGGTTTAAATTATTAATTATTATTTAATATTGTATTTTCATATGTTGGTAACAACAATAAATTGTTGTAATACGTACTTACAACTCAAATATATGTATACATACCAAAGATGCAATTCAATGCAACAAATTAAGCAAAATAAATTTCCAATACGTCTATATATTTTGTAGACAATATATAGAATGGTCAATGATTTGAAGTTAAGGCAAGTCGCAGGAAGCAGTATCAATTTTTACTTGATTTATTCTCCCATAAGAACAAAGCAAGTAAACTCTTCCTTGTTGTTGTTTGTAGAACATGTACGCATTTTATTTTATAAAAAAATTGAAATCAGATAGTGCAGTCCAAAATAGTGTATATTTGAAAAAATATTGTTTATAGCATTATCTTAGTGTATATATATATATACATATCAGGAATCGACCAGGACACCTTTTTTCACCGGGACTTAAATTTTTCAAGCCTTTTTCGAAAAGAATCTCCAAAAAAGTAAAGACGTTTTTTTTTTCGAAAATAATCTCCAAAAAAAATAACGACTTTTTTATAAAAGAATCTCCAAAAAAAGTGATGACTGGTTTAAAGAAAAGATAATTTCGAAAATTAATTTCTAAAAAAACTGTCCTCACTTTTTTTGGAATTTTTTTTCTAAACAATATTTATGAATGACAAACAAAAGAAAATATTAAATTCCGGCCCGATGTCCTTAAAAAACCGGGACACCGGGCCGGGATGGTACCCGGTCGTTTCTTGATATATATATATATATATATATATATATATATATATACATATATATGTGTGTGTGTTTGTACTTATTTTCTAGTTATTTAATCTTGAATGTCATTTAACCACAATTGCATATACAAACATACGGAAATGAAATACTTTTTCCTCTCAGGTAAAATTGTCAACACAGCCTCTTTGCATGTCTATATCCAATTATATAATTAATATTTCCAATGAAAATAGTAAGTACGGAAGAATATGATAAGTTATATTGATACTCGCTTCCTCTTCAATAAGTGATACAACAATACACTTTATATACAATGTAGTTGTTTGTGTTCCATTCAGAAGGATGTGTCTATTGTTATATAGGAAATTGCCCCTGAATTCATTATAAGCTTTAAAATTTTTCTATTTTTGGAATATTTTTTTGTTTTTTGTACATTTTATAGTACCAAACACATAAAAACAAAATGACGAAATAATTATTGATCTTAAGATCATTTTCTTATGCGTTTTAAAATTCCATAAGAATTTTACATTTTTACTATCTTTCTTTATCTGTGCTCCAAAATGTCTATCTTTCATTCGAATGCAATTGTAAAGAATAACTTCTCATTTTCTGTTATCTAATATTTAGATGCACTATGCACACATTGCATAAATATGTAAAGGATTATATATATATATATATATATATATATATATATATATATATATATATATATATATATATATAAATATATACATACCTTCATACAAATATATATATATATAAAACATTAATTTTTGGTACCGAAAATAAAGTATTTTTTCTAATGAATAAAAGTTTGATAAATTGGAGGATTGTATTGAAAAGATTCTTAAATAACATTGATAATGACCCGTTTGGAAAGGAAATTAAAATTTAAATGATTAGATTCATTATACTTAATGGATGTTCACGCCTCAACGACCGTGAGTAAAGTTTTTCCCTTCTCCTTGATGACAACTGAACTTTCATTAATCATGCTTCTTTACTTACTACCAATTACCTTCGATAAAAAGTTCCTGTTCGTTTTCATAAAAAATATATAATGGTGCTAAATTAGGGCCTTATTTATCCATTGGTTGAAATACACAGAATGATAATAATTGTAAGCAGTTGCTACCTAATATCACTTCACTTTAGAAAATGAACTCAGGAGTAATAATAATCCTACAAATTATCTCTTATCATGAGTCCATTCCATGTGAATGAACTCTTTTGGTTTTACCAATTAATATTAGTGTAAAAAGGGAACTCCTTACATTCCGAGAACGAATGTACATTTCCTTTTCTGTAAGAATAAAATAAATGCGATGATTTTTTAAACGTGATTGGTTAAAAAAACGGGAAAGCGAATTATGTTAAAAGCGGTGGATGTTATGCTACAAAGGTTTACTTTACTACCGGCTCTTGAGGAGGGAACATCAATTCAGAGAGACAGAGAGAATATAATACACTAGATACTAACAGAAAAATAGTGTTATTTTTCGAAAAATCATTTTTCATGGTAAGTTTGGAAGAACAACCCTTTTTTATCCCTTGGAAAAAGGAAAAAAATAGTGTACTCCCTACTAACAAATGTAGTTATAATTATCCCTTAGTTTTTTGTGACATATCGCTATCCCTAAACATTTAGTAATGTTTATCATCATGTTAATGTAGAAAAGGGAGAAATTAACGCCGATCACGCCATCTATCATATATTTCCTTCAACTACTGCAATGTTTTTAGAGGAATATTACGACAAACTTTTAGGCATCAATCGTGCATCACTGCACAACCATTCCTTTACGTCAGTAAAAGAGTTTCCTATCCCTTACAAGTTCATAGCCAAACAAACCAAGTAAGCTTTCATAAGACATTTGGCCTCTTTGTATATGTATGTTGTATTAATTGTTGGAAGGCATGGACCACCAAACAAAGGAACACTCTCTGCATACAGATGAATTATATATGCATGGATTCACATTCAAGTAGCTTGGTGGCCATTATACTGCAGTAAATATATATGTCCTGAGCATCCTTACGGACTCTAAAATTGTGTTTTCCCCTTAAATGTAGTATCTCCAGTTTTTATTTATAATTATTATAATTAATAACATATTTTTTTGGCTGCTATAATTTGATTATTATTATTTATTTGTTTTCGGTTAAAAATATATTTTATTCGGTTAACTGTGAAACTTGTAAATAGTGTAAAAATTAAATACACTCAAATTATACAGAAAAAGAGTAAAATTATTCAGGGCAGTTGCGAAAATACATAAATGATCATTTTAGTTCATATTTACTCCCATGAAAAATAATTATTAGATGATTACCTCCGCCGAAGGAGGTATGTTTTCACTGGCGTTTGTTGGTTTGTTAGTTTGTCAGCAGGATAACTCAAAAAGTACTGAACGGATTCGAATGAAACTTTGTGGAGTTGTTGGAAATGCCAAAAAACAATTGATTAAATTTTGGCATCTTTAAGGGCTTTTTTAATATGCAAAATGAGCAAAATACTAAATGAAATGAGGTCTCTATTCAGGTAGTAGGAAAGAACAAACGCTAAAAAAATATTCATTGACGTATTATTGTTCATATATCAGCTCAGGACTATGTTAACCCAGTGACGTAGCTTAAACTTCTTCCTCTTCCCGTCTCTGAGTGCTTTTTTAATATGCAAATGAGCTAACAGAGAGGAAACAATGATTAGAGATAGAAAATCGGGCGTGTGAAAGGGAGAATTTTGAATGGGAATGTTGTGGGGATCGGCGGAGGTACACACTCTCTGAGTGTATATATCCTCTAGTTATTATTATTTATAAGCAATAGAAATACTCTGTTACACAGAAATGAAGTTTTTTAATTAATATTATTGATTATCTTGCATGTTTTTTTGGTATAAGATAAAACTTTAAATTAAATGTATTGAATAATTTAAAAAAAAACAATAAGCGTGCTTTTTTATGTTGAGGGCACAGATTCGTTTCGTGGAAGGGAAATAGTGTTTAACCTTATTTAAACCATCCTATTGTGAATGGGTTAATTTTGGCACTACTGTAGTGGTTATTAATATCATAAATAATATCAAGATTCCTTCTAATAGCAAAAAATATATACCTATGTTATTTTATATAACTCACATTAAGGTTTAATTAAAGAAGTATAATGACTATCACCATTGAGACTTCCTTTATTTTAACAAAAAAATATCATGAGTATTTAAGAGTTAATATTTATTATCTTAGTCCCAAAATAAGATGTTTAAATTTGCTTCACAAAAAGTTTTGAAACACTTTATCTGTGGTTTTGGTATATTTATGTATATAAATATATTATTAATTAATAGTTTTTTGTTTTTTGGTTTTTTTGTATAAGATTAACAATATATTTTTGTTCTTAATTGCAATTTTTTTTACAACATTTGTTACTTGCTTTCTATCTATTTTTAGAGACAAAATATTTAACTATATTGTTTTCTTTTATTATTATTATATATATATATATATATATACAGGGTGTACGTGCACATCGTGCACACTTTCGACGTTTTTAAATATACCCTCATATTTCCGAAAAAATGAAGACCACAATCAAATGGTGTTTTAGGATTTATTTATTAACTTCTTGAGCAACTAAATTTCGAAATGGTCGCCATCAGCATTGATCATGGCAGTGATCCTGGGCCTGACGCTGGAGCAGGCCTTGCTGATGAAGGCCACGGACATGTTGGCCCATTCCTCATTGACGGTGGCCTTCATGGCTTCCCACTTGGGTGAGGTTTGGCACAGACCTTCCTCTCCAGATTGCCCTAGATACCGTGGTCCCAATGGTGAGCAATCTGGAGAAGAAGGGCCAGAATGCTGGCAGATTCTCCTGGCACTAGTCTTGGTTTTTTGGCCGTATACCCTGGGGCAGAGTCCTGCTGCCAAACATAATTACCCTTAGGGTAAGTGCTCTCCAGCCATGGTTTTACCACCGTCTTCATCACCTCCAAGTACTCCTCCATGCCAACCTTTAATCCCTTGGGGAACCAATAAGGGGGCATGACCTTTCCATCGCTTGTCACCACACCCAACATCATGGCTCCAGCTTGGTGCTTGGTCCTGTTGATAGGGGGAACATCGTGGGGGCTCAGAGCAAGGTAGCGGTCGTTCTGAGCATTCCAGCCTTGATCAACGACCCACAACTTCTCGTCGCTAAAAACACGCACCACACCTGGATTTTTCTTCATCTAACTTAAAATTTTGAGCCTTTTTCCACTCTTGTGGCCTTGGTTTTGGTGCTGAGGAGGTGGCAATGTCTTCTGAGATAACTATGAAGGCCTAGGATCTTGGTACAACTTGGACTATTGTCTTGGACAGTCCAACGGCCTTGTCAGCGTCCTTTTAGAGATCTCCGGATTATCTTCGATTTTGGACTTGATCATTGTCAAAGTGGGTTCATCCAGCTTCTTATTATGGCCCACCACTTCCAGTCTTCCTCTCCAGTCCCTCCCCGCTTGATAAAAGGTGCAATCACTTTATAATGAAATCATCTGATGATTCTAAGAAGCTTTACATAATGTTCAACTAGTTTCAGAAATAATCAACCATACCTTTTTTGCCATATAAAATCAAGGTAGAATCTGACCTTACCTGTGCGGCAAATAAAAAGTTGCCATAAAAATGTCACTAACACATTTGAAAGACAACTTCCTAATGCACAATTAGTGTATAAATAATATTACTGTGGTCCCATTCGTTTAGGCTACAGCTGTAAATATAAGACTTTAGGTCATTTATGCAAGATTTGCGCGTACACACCTGTATATATATATATATATATATATATATATATATATATATATATATATATATATATATATATATATATATATATATACAGGCTTGCACGCGTTCCACTTTTTTCGCGTTCCGTTCATCGTTCCGTTCCACGGAACGCCGTTTAATTTTGCGTTCCGTTCAAAAATTGGATTTTAAAACTATTCTCATAAGAAGGCTCTTTACTTTTCACTGCATCCTCGTATGTATCGGGTATAAAATTTTAAACCAGGCCCTAATAGTGTAGACTTGAAGTTAGTTACCGCAATTAAAGTTCCAATAACTTTACAAACTTTGATAATATATTTAAGATATATAATAATTGAGCAAGAGGCTCGGCCCGAAAAATTAACATATTTTTTTTGCCAGACCCAAAAACGTTACAATATGAAAAGTCAAAGATGTAAAAATCCCACCCACATATGGTCCACCGAATTTCTCGGTCTTTATTATTCATGATTATTGCTTTATCTGAGAATCATTACGAAAAGTTTATTTGTTTACAATCTTTAGAATAACATTACTTTATAAATTAAACTATTTATTTGCTCATACAAGGAGCTGTTTTTCGAAATTTTCATCTCCTAAATTTTGCCTTGTCCTTCGCAATAAAAGTTTAGATTTGGAGAAGAGTCTCTCCGAACTGGCACTGCTGGAAAGTATAACATTATATCGAATGAAAATCTTTTTCATCCTTTTATAAGCAATAATTGATTCCATTGCCTCAGACTCATCGGTTAAGAAGCGGTCAACCTCCTGCTTAGCTGAATAAGTCTTCTTTGGCCTCTTGGCAAAGAAATTGCCTTTTCCTTCCGCTGCTGGTTCTTGCGAACGTGACTAGAAAAAAATCTTCCAATAATTCAGCCCTTTCTAATAAATAATTTCTTGCTAACTTTCTTTGAAGTACTACAAGTAGTACCCTAGCGCAAAGATTATTTTCAGATTGAAAGATAAACTTTGACGACAACCGTTTTATAGAGGTTTACACAAAAAGTTTGAAAGGATTAAAACACTTAATAAAAACATTAACATAAATTCATTCGTACGTAACTTTTTAGAGAAGAAGAACATAGAGCAAATCTCAACTTTTAAAGTATAATGATTAAACGAATTTCAGGTTGAAAATATAAATTGGTTTATGTACAATTAACGACATAAAACGTGGACCATACAGTAACTAAATAATTGAATTTAGTGACCGACAACGAAACCTTATAAAAATGTATAATATATACTAAAATCGAAGTTGGGTCATTTCTTCTGAATATTATTTGAACGGAACACAAAAAAACAAATTTTAGCGTTCCGTTCATCGTTCCGTTCAATTGTTTCCGTTCCGTTCAATTTCTTCCGTTCTGCGGAACGCCGTTCAATTTTACGTTCCGTTCACAACCCTGTATATATATATAGGTATTTTCAATTTCTCAAAATGAATAAAGTTTCTTAAAATTGAAAAAGTTTTCTACCTCAAAAGATAATATTCTTTTATACAAAATGCAGATGATATAAATACTCTTTAATTTAAAAAAAGACAACCTTCTCTCTGCAATTTATTTGTTGTATGTCAAATTGAAAACTCATAGATTGTACGGATAAACTTTTGCACACATTCATAATATTTTGACTCCACATAGACTTTCTTATAAATATTAATAAATAGTGTTTGACGTATTATTTGACATACTAAAGGGTATTATTTATATTTTTTGGAAGACATATTAAACTTGAAAAGGGAAAAATACACTTTTTCTCTCTGTGCTGCTTCATAAATTATGGACACACTTTTCCCCGCTCAAATATTAATAAACCTTCTCTGATAAAATGTCGATATCTAGTCTAGATATATATAAATTGAGTGTGTATGTCCCTATGCATCGTATACACGGCCACAGTTTTTGTCTGAGAGCCACCAAACTTGGCACATGGTATGCTGACAGTACAGTGGTGGTCAAGGTAAAAAAATAATAGGCCTTTAAGGCCACACTGGGCTAGAAATGGCCTTTTTCATTTTTTGACTAATAAAGCGATTTTTTTCAGAAAATATGTTTTGAAGAACTTTTTTTCTAAGAACTTTTCTCGCTGCATGTTGGTATGTATCTTCAAAATTGATGAATTGTCGAAAATAAAAAGGGAGAAAGAATAAATGAATCCAGGTAGACATTAACACGAGCAAGGCAGAGTTTCACAGAGAGCGATCAAAGTTAAACAAACAGGTTTCTTCTCTCTCTTCCTATTGTCAGCAAACCAGATCAAATTTTATGAAGCGTCGAAAATAAATGCTACAGTTTAACCATGGGATTAACTGGTTTGTAAATAAGAGGATTGAGGAGGATGCATTGTGCAGTTAAACAAACATGTTTCCTTACCCTCTTCCAGATCAAATTTTATGAAGCGTCGAAAATAAATGATACAGTTTAACAAAAATATTACCCGGTTTGTAAATAACAGGATTTAGGAGGATGCACTGTGCAGTTGAGAAAGAAAAAATATTATTAATTTTGTCTGTCATTTTTAATAGTTCATTTGCTCAATGCTCCTACATTTAGTCGTATTCTTCTCCCTCCTATAACAAAGTTAGCTTCATACGTCTTCTGCCAATGTTTATGGACCTATCGGAATAACACAGAATTACCATTAATGATTACAGAATTACCAATGTAAGTGATTACCACTATGGTGTGATCAAGGTAGTTAAAAGTAAGGTAGAGCCATTTTAACCAATGAAAGTAAAAAAATACACCGCCACGCAACCTACCTCATGAGCATGACGTCACATATGCCAAAATAGGGTCTATTTTATAAGTAATATATGTTGAATATAATCGAATTTAGCCTTTAATTAGATCATAGAAGAATTAATTATCACAATTCTATTAGAAAATGGGAAAAATAAATTTTGTGCGTTCTCATAAATTTTTGACTATTTAAATTTACTGAAACTATCCAAAATATTTCATGAAAAAGCAAACTCTTCAATCATTATATGATAAAACACATAAAAAACAACGAAATAAATGATAAAAAAACTGTTTATAATCATATATTACACAAATATTATTACAAACACTTATTTAGAAAAAATTATATAATTTATAAACTATTAAAAAAACTAAATACTGTTTATAATCATATATTACAGACATATTTATAAAAAAAGTATATAATTCATAAATTATAACAAAACAAATACTACTTATAATCATATTGATCCACTGTTTTATTTTTCGCCTCTCTCTTAAATTTTTTCTATGACTAGCTTTTTGCTCTTGAATGCGATTTTTTCATATTTTATTTGGAGAAATACACAAATTTTAGCAAATTTATTAATAGCTTCCAATGGAACCGACGGTACATTTGACATTGATTTTAAAACTCTTTTTAAAAGGTTGTCGTTCCTATAATATAAAATTATTTGAATTTTTTTTGTTCACATTTCCTCATAGCCTCTTAAAAAATCTTTTTGCTTTTTTAATTAATTGAAGCCATTTTTCGTAAGAATAAGAAGCACTAATGATAATTTGAGTAGGGATTTAATACTTATTATATATAGTAAAAGTGATTTGTTTATGTTTTCTGGCAGACGTGACGTCACACGAAAAAAAATTCGGAACCTAAGTTTATACATTATGAAACGGCGGGGTGTTGGGTGTGATTATGATATACACACTCATTTCTTTTCAATTAAATTAATGCTTTCCAAACTGGCTCGCGATGTACACATTCTCTGTACGTCTCTCCCTCTATCAATCAGTCCATGTCTCTCTCTATCTAACTGTAAGTCGGTCAGTCTCTGTAATGGAGCGTGGGCTGCTCATTGTCAATACTTTGTCAGCAGATACTGTTACTTCTGTGTGTGTGGGGGAGAGACAGGATCAATGGAAGACAAATGTATATAATGTTTCTCTTTTTCCTCAAAGTTACACCAAAATGCCGCCCAAAAAGCGACCACGCCTTTCACGGAAAACAGATTTAGCTGCAAGAGCATCAACAAATCGATCGGGTGAAACTCATGAAGATAGAGAGACCAGATTGTTGGCGAATCGAGAACGACATCTACAAACACATGCGGTAGAAACGCGTGAACAGCGTCAAGGTAGATTAGCAGCAGATGCCTCCAGGAATCAACAAACCCGATCGGCGAAATCGGCAGAAAGTTGGTCAAGACGCAACTCAGCAAATGCCGCCAGGAATCGACAAACCAGATCGGCGGAATCGGCGGAAAGTCGGTCAAGCGAATGTCCTCAAAGAGACCCGTCTGATTGTGTGGGACGAAGCCACCATGGCCCACAAGAATGCCCTCTACGCGCTGGACAAATCACTGAAGGACATTAGGTCTAACGATTCTCTTTTTGGAGGTGTAGTGCTGCTACTTGCTGGTGACTTCAGGCAAACTCTCCCCATTATACCGAGGGGAACTCCGGCTGATGAAATCAACGCATGTCTGAAATCGTCCCATCTGTGGCGCTTTGTGGAATGTATGCAACTGACAACCAACATGCGTTCCCGCCTGCTGGGAGCAACCACAGCGGATACATTCCCTTCAACTTTACTCCAGATAGGAAATGGACAGCTGCCCCAAGATCAAGATGGACACATCAGCATGGCAGGCATTGGCAACTTCGTTTCTACTCCTCAACAATTATGTCACACTGTGTATCCCAATCTTAATAAAAACCATGCAAACCACGAGTGGCTCTGTGAGCGTGCGATCCTGGCACCAACTAACGAGACGGTGGGCAACATCAACAGTAACCTGCTAAAGCAGATTCCAGGCGAAGAGAGATCCTACCGCTCGGTGGATAGTGTCACCGAGACAGACCAGGTGACACATTATCCCACCGAATTTCTCAACTCGCTTGACCCTTCAGGCCTCCCTCCACATGTATTAACCCTCAAACATGGCTGTCCTATCATGTTACTCAGGAACCTAGACACACCAAGATTGTGCAATGGAACGCGCCTCATCGTGAAGCAGATGATGGCTTATATCATCGAAGCCACCATCATCACTGGACAGGGAAAAGGGCAAAGTGTGTTCATCCCCAGGATCCCACTGATTCCATCAGATTGCCCTTTTCCATTTAAACGTCCCCCAGTTCCCTGTCCGTCCCTGTTTCGCCATGACCATAAACAAGGCACAAGGATCGCTTCGAGTTGTGGGGCTCGATCTTCACACACCATGCTTCTCACATGGGCAACTCTACGTGGGATGTTCGCGTGTGGGAGAGTCAACCAGTCTTCACATCCACGCTTTGGACCAGAAAACAAAGAACGTGGTCTACCCTTCTGTTTTACAATAAATGTATTATATTATTTTTATAAATCTTAGGGGATATATTTTAATGTAAAAAGATGACAATTGAGTTCAATTTGCTATAAATTGCATTATTTTTTTCACTTTGCCACTATTTTTAGCAGAAATAGGATTTATATGTTGAATAACAATATTATTGCATTTCTAATTATATTCGTAATGTGGACAGCCCTTCATCAATAACGAAACCTTTTTGTTTTTTTATCTCTAGGATCAATCAACAAAATAAGTTTTTCGTAATACTTTACTAACGATAAAAGTATCAAATGGTCGTTCCATCATTTGTTGCTTTTATTCTGGGTAAAGGTTTCGTGATTAATGAAGGGCTGCCCACATTACGAATAGAATTAGAAATGCAATAATATTGTTATTCAACTTATAAATCATATTTCTGCTAAAAATAGTGGCAAAGTCAAAAAAAATATGCAATTTATAGCAAATTCAACTCAAATGTCATCTATTTACAGGAAATATATCCCCTTTGATTAAAAAAATAACATTAAATTTGCTATTAAATCCAAACACCTATTAGTATATGATTAGAAATTGTTTGTCAGCTTTATGTTATGACTCATCAGTCATACGTCCAGACTCTCCTACTCTAAAGCACTTATATTACACTGCCAAGCCTCTTTACTGTGACGGTTTCATTCGAAAGGTCGGTTTGCTATCTCATGATAAAAGCTATATAAAAGTATACTGATTATAATAATTTATAAAAGTTATCGGACTTCCACAACATATAAAAATGGCCCGAGCAACGCCGGGTACATCCATCTAGTAGTACTTATAAAACCCCTTTTTTCTTCCTAGTCTACCCTTTACATCCAAGATAAACACTGACGCCATGAACCCTTTCAATATATTTTTTTAATGGATGAAACTGATATGTTCATATTTTTAAAAATAAACAGAGTGAATGAAAAATAATATTGGTTTTCATCAATTTTCAAGTGTTTCTAACATGGCCGAAATTTAGAAGGCGACTCCTGGGTTATGCTAAGTCCAGTATGATAAAAATCGATAAAAATAAGGAAAAATCATGTTTGTTTTATTTCTATTGTTTTTATTGATTAGTGTTTTTTGTCTATTGGACTTTCCTATATATCTTTGTCAATTTTAATTGCTCAAATATGTGTTTGATGTTGGGATATATGGACCTAAGAGAGTAAATGAATACAATCAACTAAACCTTGCAGATATTTTCTTAATATTACTATCCTACCACATAGGTATTTACATTTTTTTAATATTAGAAAACTTTTATGACTAGGAAAAATAGTATACAAATAAACAAACATTTAAGTGTAAAAATAGATCTATAAACTGAAGTTAAAAGGGTAAAAAATAAATGTTGAATATATATATATATAATCAAATATAAATCACAACTTTAAACAAAGAAGATATGCACTAGTAATCTACACAAAAAAAAGCAATAACACCTTAAATTGATACTATATCATCTTAAATATAAAATACATAAAACAATATGATTTTTGGAGCTTATTTACAGGCAAGATCAAACATAATTCAGGACATTTTAACATAAAATTAGATACATGATAAAAGCTTTTTTAATGTTTCATGGCATTTTATTGGATTTTTTTAAAAATATAATGTGTTCGACAGCACAAAATGAATAAAATAAACTAATTGACCTGTATAATTATATGAGTCACCGTTTGAGTTTGGGATTTTATTGTTAGAGCCGGGAAACGCTCTGTGGTTTTATTATATTTTTAAATTATCAATTTTGTTTTAAATGTAATATGCATTTTTAAACAATTTAGGACATTAACATACTTTATAAAAGTTCCGAATCGTGTCACATAAAAAATATTTCCAGATCTAAAAATTCAAGTAAGAGAACACGTTTGAATAATCCTCCTACTTAACCTTTTTTATTTGGTATCTATGGATTGTTTACTTAGATATCACTTATTAGATTCCAAATTATTTGCTGGTGACAAATTTTATATCAATGCTAAAACACAAGAAGACATATTTTTATTATAATATACGCCATGAAGTAAACTCTTAGTCAGAACATTTAAAAAAATAATTATTAAGTTATGTAAGCAAACATTAATCTATTGATATCCAGTCGAAGTATTTTTATTGTTACGAATTAGTGAAACATATTTTACACATTACTATCCTATTAAGAATAATTTTGAAGGATCCTCCTATAGCCATCATTTATTTTTTTTGCAGTTATATGTTTAAAAGTTACCTACGATTAAGTGTATATGTACATTTTTTTATTACTTCATCTGGACTTTTTAAAATAATAGATCATGTATTTAAAAATCAGTTCAACAATAATCAATAAAAATCGAAAGGGGGGTTGTGATAAGACACTCATAAATAAACATTTTAGTCTAAAATTAATCCTCTAGGCAAGACCCATCATATCATTCAAACATCATCGTATAAATTATATTAAAATGGAAGGGGTTACACGAAATATATAATATTTTTTTAAACGGTGTAAAAAAATAATTTATATTACAGAGCTCCATTGATGATATCATTTGAAGTTCTCGTTTATTTGACAATGCATAAAAATATACAAATATAAGAATAACATATATTAAATGATGTGAATGATTTAAAAAATGCATAATTAAACATTGTTTGGACTGTATTGAAATCAAGCACAGCTATGTATGTATCTATATTTTGAGATATTTAACAATATATACAACTAGAGGCATGTATACACTCAGAGAGTGTAAACCTCCGCCGTCACGGGGTCCTTATGAGCCTTCCGAGACGGATTTTCTACGACTGGGGCGGCGTAGAGGGACGGGGGAGGGTTCCCTCGACGGAAATTTCGAGAAGAAGACGCTCCCGACACCCAATTTCACAGCACAGCTACATCTATTGGCAGAGTAGGCTAACTTGAAATATTTATTAGTATTTAGCTCATTTGGCATCTTAAGAAGCACTCAAAGATGTCAAAATTTAGTCACTTGTTCCTTTTGGCATTTCCAACAACTCCACAAAGTTTCATCCGAATCCGCTCGGTACTTTTTGAGTTATCCTGCTGACAAACCAACCAACAAACAAACCAACAAACAAACCAACCAACAAACCAACAAATAAACCAACAAACAAACCAACAAACCAACGCCAGTGAAAACAATACCTCCTTCGGCGGAGGTAATGATTATCACATATTCCAAACGAAGATTTGATTGTGCTTAAACTTATAAATTATTGTATCACATGATTTATCATGCAATAAAAAAAGATCCTCATTGACAAACAGAGACCCTCAAAACGCAAACGCCGTTCTCAAACTTTAAGCAATACCTCCTATTATTCTCTGTAGACAAACGTGTACATGCCCATAGAAGAAAGCAGTCGATGTACTAAAAGAAGCATCCTTTTTTATCTTGTGCATTTTACAGACCATCTTCTTTTTCTTCAGAATATAACCCTCTCATGACTTCCAAGAAAGTTATTATTCCCTTAAAAGAACTTTTATATGGTCGAAGCCACAATTCTCATAACATCTTTATAAACCCTTATCAACAATACTTTACACCCTCTGTGTTATTTGGATGAGCAGCTTCCTATGAGCCGGGACGGCTCAAAGTAATACAGAGACGCTGCGGACACTCGAGTTCAGCGTGCCTCTCTCTTTTTCCCTCCCTTCTTTATAACAGGAAGAAAGTAACATAAAACGCAGGAGCGACGCCATGTTATGAGTGCCCTGATGGGGGCGAAAATAAATAAATAAAAATCTTCCCAGTTTTCCAGTAATCGTCCTGCTCAAAAGGCCGTTCAAATCTCATTGTTTTGAGAAAAATGTAACTTTTTCCCCACTTTAAAAGGAAAACATACCATTATTTATTAAAGTTTTAGGAGTGTGTTTGTCTTTAAATATTACTTATTTGTTTGCTGTTAGTTTTTAAGGAGTGTTTTGTAAAAATAGTAATTATTATAAAGAAAAGCACAAATGGAGTCAAATCGTGTCACATTTGAAATCGGTGGTGAAGTGTCATCATCGGATAGAGTCTCCTCGGCTCTGAGCAGTGAATTACCCTATAAATGCTCTGAGGCCTTCAAGCAGGAGCTTGAGCGGAATCAGAGTGACTCTACTCTCATTGGAGGTCTTCCAGCTCATAATTCGTCCGGGAATGGAACGGATTCAAAGGGAGAGGCCTCCTCCCCCAACTCTGCTCTACCTCGAACGCTCTCTACCTCCGTCCTCCGAATCAAAAATAGAAGATCATTTTGGGAAAAATTCGTTGGGTATATCTAAAAATCCTTTATATAGTTATTTTAAAGTTTAACCTCATATGGATTATTTTATTCGAAGTATTTTCCAATTGTTGAGTCTTAACAGACTTTATCTGAGCTATTACAACGTTCAGAATCCATGTGGCTATGGTAATTTATATATTTTAAATATCACTACAAATTTTATATTTTTTATACAAATACCTGTAATTTTGGTAAATTATAATTTTTTTATTAAACAAGGTTTATCTCGTATATTGTTTATAAATTGCGTAAAACACTGAAGAAGAATTGTAAACCCCAAAATTGGCATTCTAGTTAAAAATTAAATACACCCTGAGATATACCTAACAACGATTTAAAAAATAGAATCTGCTTCGATGGATGGGCTCAAAACTAAACTCTTTTTATATATCATTAATTGACTTAAATAACTTTCATGGCAAATATTTTAATCTTCCATTATAAGGTTAAAAAATATATAAATTAATGTTTCTATAAGGTGTCCTAAGAAATATATTTTTTTTTTTGCTAAAAGATGCAATCGTTCTTACAATGTTGAAAAAAATATATATTTTATTTGTTAAAGAATGGGTCTAAGATAAAAAATATCTCCAAACTATACACAGATTCTAAAGAGCATGTGATTATATTTTATTATACGTATTTTACGTCATACACATATTTATTACGAGTACAAATGTCGAGAAAAAGTTGTCAGAACGTAAATGTTAATCTCAAATAAATATTACTTTATAGTTGGCAGTTCATTTTTCCTATTTTTCCCAGTGGTATAGTCAAAGTTATGATCCATTTTTTGTCAGAGTTAATGGAACAGAAGAAATAAGACATGATGTACTCTTCTCTCAGTGTGGATTTCCTTTATTTGATCAATATTTATATATACAGTATAATCATAATGTATTCATAAGTTTCGTAAATTAAGGTGACTGAGTCTCATTATTGAATCTTTAAAGCATGATATTATTATCTCCGAGTTGATGCTTACATCTGAGTCGACTGCTTTTCTTTTCACCTATGGGTGCAAAAGGTTCAGGGGGTCTATCCCAGGGGTACGCAACCCACAATATTAAAAGAGCCAATATGGACCAAAAGAAATAAAAAAATATGTCTGGAGCCACAAAAACATTATCCCATATATACCCTTTATACGGTGAACATTCTGGTCCGTGTATATTTTCCTCCCCGATCTTTTTTTTCATTTTTTAACATTTTTGATAAGGCTCCAGGGAGCCATTAAAGCATGTAGCTTTAGAGCCGCGAGTTGCCGACCTCTGGTCTATCCTTCTATAGGATTATGCGTTTGTTTTTCAAACGCACTGACTTTTTCCACTTAAACACAAAAAAGGGTCCCACATTCTTTTCTACTCGAATGACTGTTGTTGTTTGTGCAGAAAGTAAAAAGTTATGTTTAGCATCATATTACCCAGCCCTTGAATTTTGACAAAACTTAATGTATGTTATTCTTTCCGACAGAAGATCATTGAGTCATGAGGACAATTTTACATAACAATATGAAACTCAATAATAATAGTGTCCTCCTCCTATATGTCTGCAAGGAAGGAAGGATATATAACGTGCGTTAAAAAGTAATTTGACTGAAAGGTAGAGTCTTAAGAGGTAAGATACTTGATTAGTTCTTTTTTATGTTTCAACAAAACTTCTCGATTTTAAACAGTTATTATTCGTCATTTATTATTTCAAAAAAAGAAAAATTTTTGATACATCTAATCTATATAGCCAAAAATATTTACTTTACGTGGAACATTCCTATGCTGTTTCTAGTACAAAAAATAGTTTATACCTTTCATATACTAATGGCTCGATTAAGTTGACATCCTTGTGGATATCAATAAAATGACTCCCTCAAAAATAAAATACATTGTCCATTGTGGTGGATCAATTGCGACCTTTTCTAAATATAATATCTTTTTGTAAAAAGAATGTTGGTCAGATTATTTTATCAATAAGTATAATATGGGGGAAAGAAGATAATTGATTAATGATATCATTTTTTGCTTGAAGAAGTATGATTATAATTAATAGTGGCTTATTAGAATTAGTCATATGTACACTAATATGCGATTTATAAAAAAAATAATCAAAATGCACCCTACATGTCTTTGCAAAAATAATGACTCATAATTAATTTGAGGGCTTCTAATGGGGAATGGCCGATAGGCATTTATTAATGGTGAACATAGTTGCACAGAGCCCCCAGAGAATGTTTCATGAATTTTATTTTTATTACTTCACCATACATTGTATTTGTATGGAAAGAGGTGATTTTATGTAAGGACACGTAATGGAAGTTTTCTTAGATGGGTTATCTAAATGTAGAGTACTTGCGCCTCACACAAGCGTCTTTTTTTATTAAATGAAGGCTTAGACACGTGTGGGACGTTAGCTAATATTCAAGCTTAAGTAAGATTGAATCGAAATGAGTTATGTTTATGTTTTTGGAACATATTTGATTGAATAAAATATATGAATTACTTTTTTATACTGAAGTCTCCAATCCAACCACTGTAAGAATCCATTAAATGTGACGTCAGATCTCATTAAAGTTATTATAAATGTATCTTTTAAGTGAATGTTTATTATTTTATCCAGTATTTAAATGAATGTTTTTTATTATTCATTATTTCAAAAAAATAAATGTTAGTTATCGAAAAGTTCAATCATAGGGTTCATAAATTTAGTTCATTGTGGCACATTTTAAAAAGTTACTGAGTCTTCTAAAGGATTATATCATTGGCTCTGAGTTTATATGTACATGTAAAGTGATGCCTCATTTCATAATTTTTGCTTTTTTCATTGATTATTCATATCTTATTTTTCTTACAACCAATCGCTATCAAGCAATAAAGAAAGCCCAATGTGGCATCCTTAATAATACTTGTTCCTGTCGGAAGGGTAAACCTGAGCCCTCAAACGTCAAAAGTTGAATTACCTACCACCCAAATAATAAACCCTTCGACATTCATAAACATCTACAAAATATAATAAAGGGCCCCTCACAAAAAAGGTGCTCATTTTTCTGCTAGATAAAAACTACATCCAAATGCTGTTTTCCCTCTTTTATACATTGGTGATAAAAATATTAGTTTTAGCTGAGTCTCCACATAAAAATATTTATATACCTATTCAAATGTATGTATACATGTATAGTGAAATGATGATTGCCAGTTATATTTTGTGGGCACTTATTCGTAGGGACAAATTGTTATTGCTAATATACATACATATATATATATATATATATATATATATATATATATATATATATATATATATATATATATATATATATATATATATATATATATATATATATATATATATATATATATATATATATATATATATATATATATATATATATATATATATATATATATATATATATATATATATATATATATATATATATATATAACTTGAAATGAAATGCGTTTTTATGTCATAGACGTGTGATTTTGGTACAAATATTTTTATTAATCAATCCTAAAATTAAAACTTGAAAGAGTAACTAATATATATATTAAATACTTAGGGACTATGCACAATATGGCCCTCTGCCACTCAGCGTAGAAGCCGAATATGTTATAGTTATAGTGATGCGAGATCCCTAGGACGAAGTAGAAAATAATCCAATGGTATATTTTTTTCCTAAAAGAAACTTAATTTTTTCAAAGAAATTAACCAAGTAAAAAAAAAAATTAAATATAGTTTTTATCAATTTAGTTTGAAATTAGATCCTTAAACAGAAGGTAAAAACATGTAGAGTAATCCCAATTATGAACAAAAAGAAAAGGCTCTAATGATAAAAACTAAAAACGATACATGGGGGCATAATCTTAAAATACTGTACTACATACACAAAAAGCATTATAAAAATAACGAACAAACGTAGGGTATTCATCCATACTTTCGCAATAGTTAATATATTTGTTGAAGAAACAAATTTGTCCGCAGTTTTGTTTCATATATATGCACAAAACGATATTGATATGTAAATAAGAAAACTTAAGTTACTGTGAAAGTAGGTTTTGATTTATGGAACTCGAAGACTATTTGATGTCATTTCAAAACTTCCAAATATAGAACAACCTCACCCCAATTTTCCATATTTAGACCTAAATTGCAATAGTTATAGCATATTCGAAGAACACAATTATTGTTCAATTTAAAAAACAGAATTGTTGTGTCGATATAATTATTTTCTATCAATATTGATTCTTAAATTAAAAGTTTATTTCAGTATTTTTTTGTAAGACTCTTTTTTAGTTCATTAGCTTTCAAAAGACTGCTTGGATACAATTTTGTTTGAATATGTGATCTTTCTTTGTTGAAAATAAATAGTGCGTCCATATTTCGTGCATATCTCTGGTTATAAAATCCTACTTAACATCCTGTATAGAAAGACTTACTCTACTTAATTGTAAAACCCCGTAATAATTATTTTCAATCGCTGCCGTTAAAGAATATTCAATGGAATTGGGCTACTTTCTATAGAAAATAAATCGTTCTCAACACTTTAAACTTTCATTCATGGCATTTTTTAAATTAATCACAAAAAGATTATTGTTGCAGAAAGATAAGTCGTTTATTTTATCATTTTTAAGATACATATTTTTGGATTATATTTTTTTCAAATTTTAAGTAATATCTGAAAGTAGATAGTTGTATCAAATACTTTAATAATTTGTAATTTGTAAAGATATCCATTATCTTCGAGATAAGTTTTAGTAACAGAAACAGTTTTCAGAAAAGAAAAGCTAACTTTACCGTATAAAAACGTTCAGGTAAAGGAATGAATTTTTTTGTGTTCATCAATTGATGACTTAGAAATCTCTATTCCAAATCGCGTAAGATAAAGAAAAAAAATGTTATAGCTCAAACTACCATATATATTGTTTTAGAAGATGGACCATTATATGTGATTCAGATTCTACAACTACAGAACCTCAGAAAAATAGTTCGAACTGAACTTATGTGCAAAAAATAACCAATGTTATATATTTAGCCCATCGTTTTGGTGTTATGTCAGTAGTCTTTAAATTATTGCTCTGAAGAAAACTAAAGTAATTCCATAAAAAATACTTATTTACATACTTTTACTTACGGTTAAATAATTGTTACCTCCGCCGAAGGAGGTATTGTTTTCACTGGCGTTGATTTGTTGGTTGGTTGTTTGTTGGTTTGTTGGCTTGTTTGTGAGCAGGATAACTCAAAAAGTACGGAACGGATTCGGATGAAACTTTGTGGTTGTTGGAAATGCCAAAAGGAACAAGTGATTAAATTTTGGCATCTCTGAGTGCTTCTTTAAGATGCAAAATGAGCTAAATACTAATAAATATTTCAAGTTAGCCTACTCTGCCAATAGATGTCGCTGTGCTGTGAAATCGGGTGCCGGGAGCGTCTTCCTCTCGGAATTTCCGTCGAGGGGAACCCTCCCCCGTCCCTCTATGCCGCCCCAGTCGTGAAAAATCCGCCTCGGAAGGCTCATAAGGACCCGTGACGGCGGAGGTTTGCACTCTCTGAGTGTATATATGCCTCTAGTTTATTCTGTCAACTAAAAGAATCAGTTTAAAGTAGAACACTATAACAAGAATAAAGGAATAAATAAATTATATTCTAGACAGTTGTGATATTAAAGCATGAATGTACAATACAGAACAAAATTGCTGTCTAAAAACTCTATAAAATAATTTAAAAATGTTAAAATGAAAACGAATGGATGTTGATTTTATATATTATGAGATATCAGTTTATATATATATGTATATATGTTTTGCATATATTTTAAAGTTAAATATTAATAGTATGTCAGTTTTAGTTGTATTTCGTTTACAAATAAAATAGTTCCTTAAGTGTTTATTTATGACATCATTATTAAAATGAAGGCACATTTTTCACATACCCACATATGTTTTGCAATGAGATTTAGGAACGCTAACATTTGTAAATCATTAAAGTAATCCCTCATTTATTTGTATTATTTTAAATCCATATGCCCTATGAGATTTCCCTATACGAGATCATACAGTCAAGTGTTTGCATCTCATTTACATAAACATTGTTTGCATAGCCCAAGAAGCGTGACATTTAAAGAGTAAACATTGTGTTGGTCATCCAGTTTTCATCATTTCTCTATCTGCAGAAATAATAATTATTTGTATAAAAATAAAACACTTTGGGTTGAATCAAATGCAAACTTATAAGCCTAAGCTTCTTTACCTAACAATTTGGAAGGGTAGAAATTTTATGATGGAAAATCCAATTACATGGCTTTGAATAGTGCAAGTAGCTTAACATTGAAACACTGTATTTGCTCTCCAAAAATTATTTTTCTTTGGAAAATATTAATAAAAAGTGGTAGAATAAAAGCCAACAATATAAATATAAGTATTTTTGATCAAAGTTTTTGTAACACAACTTTTGTTTAAATGGTACAAAGCATGAAGATTTGATCCGCTAGGTGAACATGTTTCGTTACAAACGGTTATTCAATAAAGTAAGTGTTGCACTAAATTAAATATAGAAGATTGCTATAAAAATATATGACAAAAATGCTTAGTAAGGTTGTTTATTCAGTTTTTTATTGGATTTAATAGTTGACTGCTGTAAGTCAATATTTTATTTAAAAAATAGCGATATATTTGCAACTTTGTTAGCATGTGCTCTTGCATTCACAGTCATAAATAGGGACATAAAGTTGTTGTTGTTTTTTGCCGAGGAATATAATGAACATATATATATACTGATTTGTGAGATTATACAAATAAGATAACTTTTGTAATTGTATGGTTCCTTGAGAGACGTTGCTAGGTGATTTGAATAGTAGGATAATTTTAAGCTAACGGAGCGAGTTAGTAGCTCGGTGGAATGGTACTTCACTGTCACTGTTGAGGATACAAGTTTGAATACTCCCGAAAGTTGAGGAGGATCAATATCAATGAAAAAAGATCCTAGGTTTGATAGACTAAATTTAATACTAAAAACGTGTATCTATTCGTGAACTGCAACTCCATTGAATAAAATAGGCCAAAAGTGTATGTAGTCTCATATGAGGGAGTAAACATTTAGAGCATTAAACTCTCTCTCTCTCTCTCTCTCTCTCTCTCTCTCTCTCTCTCTCTCTATATATATATATATATATATATATATATATATATATATATATATATATATATGTATATATATATGGAATACAAGGTTTTTTTCATGTTTTCATGGACAGTTCTATCTTGTTATTATTAATAAGTAATGTTATTCTTCCCGCCTACCTGTATGACGTCATAAAAACCACGGGCAAGCGAAAAGTCAGCTCTTAAAGCATTATGAGCATACTTTGTATTTTAATTTATATCTTGAAACAAGCGATATTATTTGATCGGAGAAAGGCCAGCCTTTCAAAAGGGTATGTTATCTGAACAAATCTAGTGAAAAAAATGATGACTCAGCATACAATGGTCATGCATAATTTATTAGACTTTTTATTTTCCGTTCTTTATACATTAGTCACTATATTCAGTGTTTATTTACAAACATAGTACTTTCAATGGAAGGAAAATGCTGATGCATTCTAGTTATGGATTTGTAGAACCTTAAGCACTAGGAGACTTTTTTTGTATTAAAAAGCATCTTTACACTTAGAGTCTTTATTTTAAGACAACATAATGAATTCAATTATCCTCCTGTGCGGAATTATCCAAATAAGTTATATAAAAATCCGGAACACACTCACTCAAACAACACTCTAAAAGGACTTCCGATAATACTACTAACTAGAGGACTCAGAGAGTGCAAACCTCCGCCGATCCCCACCAAATGAATCACTTGGTCTTTTTGTCATTTGCCTATAGATGTCGCTGTGCTGTGCTCTCCTCTTTGAGAGCACAGCACAGGGACATCTATTGGCAGAACAGGCTAACTTGAAATATTTATTAGTATTTAGCTCATTTTGCATCTTAAAGAAGCACTCAGAGATGCCAAAATTTAATCACTTGTTCCTTTTGGCATTTCCAACAACTCCACAAAGTTTCATCCGAATCCATTCTGCACTTTTTGAGTTATCCTACTGACAACCAAACTAACCAACCAACCAACAAACCAACGCCAGTGAAAGCAATACCTCCTTCGGCGGAGGTAAATATGAATGTAAAACCTTAAATAAGGAATCAAATAAAATATTTTTGAGCCAAAGGTAGGACGTTAGCTCAGTGGAAGCGTGCTCCATTCTCGTTGCTGAGGGCTCAGGTTCGACTCCGTATAGGGGAAGGACAATTTTGGTCAACCTCATTGAAAAGGTCATAGGTGATTTAGACGAATTTGAACGCTTTATTGTTTACTTACTACATCCACAGGGATACTTTTCAATGGAACCAAGTATTATATTATAATAAACTGTAAAAAACATTTCTATATATGATCAATTTTAAATTCATCTATTAAAAAAAGTATAGGATAATACATTTACAATATTATTGGCCACTAAGTTCTTTTGATACATTTATAATTTGTTTAATATAATAATGGCATGTAGTTTTTACAAATTTGATAATAATATTTGTAAGGATGAAAGCAATTAAATACCAAACCCATAAAAGTATTTTCAATGAGGTGTATCAGTATTGATATTTCCCTCTTGAGAGGAGTCGAATCCCCTCCCTCATCATTGAGAGTCGAACACACTAAGCTAACACACATATTTATTATTGTCTTGGTGTTGATTTGACACATTTAGTTCAGGCCTGTGGGCGTTCGCAACTTTAGCGTTCCCCCGTTCGATTTGAAAAAAATCCGACGTTCGTCCGTACAATTTTTCAGCGTTAGTCCATTCGTTTTGCTGTTTGTACTTTCGTTGAAAAATATCGATTAATTCTTATTTCAAATTCGAGAATTTTCATTATAAAAAACGTCCTCACTTTTATCCTAGAATGATTTGCAGTAATTTCAATTGCACTTTTGTATATTAAAAAACCCGTCTTCACTTTTTTTCTGAAATGACATAAGTAACATTGGTTGAACTTTTTTTACAAATGTCCACACTTTTGATAACAATATAAATTAAACGGACGAACGCCAACAAAAAATCCGTTCATCCGTTCATTTATATTCCGTTCAGTCGTTAAGTTTTGAACGTGCATTCGCAAACGGCGTTCGTTTTTTCGTTCTATGCACAACCCTGATTTGATTAAATTGCAGTCTCCAATATTTATTGATGAGTTTTTGAAAGATGACTAAACTCTAAAAGTTTATGCTATTGTACATTCATTTCTACAAAATAAACTTTTCAGAATAAGGGATATGTAAATGCTTCAAACATAAAAGATGAAATCTTTATGTCATAAATTCAAAAAAAGTTACGACTTTAACATTCAAAATATTTCTTAAGAATACTGATAACAATTGATGTCTTGTGTTTAAGAATTATATATATATATATATATATAGAAATAAAAATATCATGATTATTTAATTTATTCATGTCATTTAATTAAATTCTTGATTGATGAGGGTAAATTTTGGCAATCCAGTAGCTTAAGAGAATATTAATATAATATGCAAATTCATTATTTTTTCATAATAAAAAAAAGTGATTAATAAACCAAACTTTTTTCTTTATGGATGTTTGCAGATGGTATAAAGGTTCTGCAAGCGACAGTTTGATAAAGTTCCTCACTTTATTAAAATTTTAATATTTTGTGAAATAAATGTTTTGGTTTGTTTCTTGTTATTAACCTTTTTACATTTTTATTTAAATTGCAATTACCTTTTCATATATATACAAATGTTGTCGATGTAGTAAATATTTTGCTTTTCTCAACCATGTGACTATTAAACAATGAATGAATTACAATAATATAAGGATGATCCATGCATGTTATAAAAGCATAAATTCACACTATATTTGAACATTTTCAATATATTAATCTTCAATAATTGCTATTAAAAATATTACTCTATATTAAGACAGATATACTAACATTTCTTATAGCTATAATAATTATTACCTCCGCCGAAGGAGGTATTGTTTTCACTGGCGTTTGTTGGTTTGTTAGTTTGTTGGTTTGTTGGTTTGTCAGCAGGATAACTCAAAAAGTACTGAACGGATTGGATGAAATTTTGTGGAGCTGTTGGAAGTGCGAAAAGGAAGAAGTGATTAAATTTTGGCATCTCTGAGTGCAGAATTAAGGCGCCAAATGAGCTAAATACTACTAAATTTGCCAAGTTAGCCTACTCTGCCAATAGATGTCGTTTTGCTGTGAAATTGGGTGCCGAGCGTCTTCCTCTCGGAATTCCGTCTAGGGGAACCCTCCCTGTCTCTCTACGCCTCCCCAGTCGTGAAAAATCCGCCTCGGAAGGCTCATGACGGCGGAGGTTTGCACTCTCTGAGTGTATATATGCCTCTAGTTATTATTATTATCATAACCACCAATATGCCTTCATGCTTCATTTCAAAGTTCATTACAATCCCTGACACAATGAAATGGACGTTTGTAAAAGGTTTTTAACACATAACTCCATTATAATATTTTTCATTCCATAAAATAAAGTACCTTTTCAGGGCCTTCAAAGAAGGATGCTTGAATAGATAAAGTATTGTATTTTGTACAAAAATAATTACATTGTAGACTGTTTCAGCATAACTTATTTTTTAAATAAGCCTTTTTTTTGCATTTTCCAAATCAAATAATAAAAAACGATAACCAATAATGAAACCTATGAAATAGATGAAATTACTATTTTATGCATAATACTCTATGTTTATTGTTGCAAATATACATATGGAAGATAAAATTAGTCATTTATTGATACGTACTTATTTGTTTGTGCGAATATATTTTTTCATTATTAACAATAAATATAAATTAATGTACTAATATGTTTGAGGATGCATGATTGGGACTCCGACGTGATTGGATTGCTTTTTCTTATTATTTATTCATATTCACAAATAAATTAAAAAATAAATCAGTAAAACGCAGTAAAATACAGATATATTATTAATGGTGTCATAAATAGGCTTCCTGCTTCAATCATGGCCGATACAATATTCACATTTACATCACTCGAAGCACAAAATCCCCCCTATCGAAAAATGTTTTTAAATATGTAAATAGAATTGTTGGTGAGTTTTGATTTTATTTGTTTAATATTAGTTGTGTAAAATTTTATGTTTGTACGTGTAATGATTGAGTTGTTTTTTTTTATGCTTGGTAACATTCAAAAATAAATGTTGTACGAAAGTACAAAAAAAAAAAAAAAAATGTTTATCAGTAAAACGCAGTAAAATACAGATATATTATTAATGGGGTCATAAATAGGCTTCCTGCTTCAATCATGGCCGATACAATATTCACATTTACTTATAACTTGATTTTATACAGTACAGAACCCCTTAAATAAATCCAATATCCCTATAATTAGATACATAATTGTAGAACATAGAGGAAACTTCCTTAACACCCAAATATAAATAAATTAATTTATCTTATTGGTGCTAAAAATATTTTAACAAAAGAATGAAAACAAATGTTCAAAAATTAGACAAGGAAACTTTATATAAGATATGAACTAAGGCTAACAAAGAACTGGTGTATTTACATAGTTTTTTATATAGCTGAAGTAATTTATATATCAACAAAAATGATAAGATAAAGTACGACCGATGCCAATTCATCAGGGAAAGGCTAAAATCTTCCAGCCTCATGCATGAAATAGTCAAGCAACAATCAAAACAAGAAAAAAAATTAAAGAAAACTAATGTACTTAAAGTCCTTTAAAGAATTTACCTAATAAATAAAAACGTTATTAAAAGTGTATCTATTTCCTTATGAGACATTCTACCAGCCATTCACTTAATAAGGCAAAAGCATTAAAGTTCACTTCCAAGTAGTTACTGCCTTATGTTAGAATATATAAAAGACTTTCATCTTTATGTGTGAATGTTTTTTTACAGCTTCTTTGATGCTTCTCTTTGATGTTAAAAGTATGTAGTTTATTCATCTTATAGAGTCCTAGGAGTAGTCATTTTAAATTTTCTCAACATACCTGTAGCCCATATTTGAATTAACTGCCTGACGTTTATACAAGAAACAATGTAAATTGGAATGTGTGCTACACAAAGTATATATATAAAAGTTCTCGTAGAAGTATGAAATGCGTATATACCTATGTACATAATATGGATTTGTAATATAAACATGTTTTCTTTCTTTTTGTAGTCATTGATTAAATAGTGTTGCTTTTTTAGAGCAAGGAAGAAAATATAATTATAGATAAATCTATGAGAATAATAATAATAAGTTTATACCTCCAAAAAGAAAGGGATTTATCATATTTCTTTTATATAAGAAAAGACAACGTATGCTTCTGCGAAGCTTTATAATTATTTTCAGTAACGGAATATCCAAGATGTTATTCCATTGATTTTTATATTATTGTTATTCAAGAGTAACTAAATTAAATCAGCACTTCTATAGTATGGCATTCACCTAAGATGCATTCTATAACGTCCAGCATTCGGAACATAAATATTGCAGCTAAAAGGAATATATAGTGGTTCCTTGACACTTACTTACATCAATATAAATAGGCAAATCTATTGGGTAGTGCAATAAGTGGAAACAGAGACTCTTCTAGCTAAACATTAATCCTTTTAAATGTTACATGCAGCCTACAGGGCAAGAGAGCTCTGTAATAAGTTTAAATGCCCAGCCTTAAGGAATAGAAAATGGAAGAAACGGTAATGAAAAGGCAATGATGACTTTTACGGAACTACTTAAAAATGAACAATAACATACTAGGACATCACTAGAATCTTTCTTATGATTTTTGATAATCCAAAGACTATTTTATAGTTGGATATATATATATATATATACATTAGAGTTGTCCTGATCACGTTTTTTGGCTCCCGATCCGATTCCGATCATTTCTTATCATTTTTTCCAATCTGTACCATCCTGCGAGTTACTGTATGATATTTTTAAAGCGAACACCAACAAAAATTATTATCGTTCGTCGTCCATTTAAAAAAAATCATACAATAACTAGCATATTTATACTTATTCAAAATATATATTCATGAATATGCAACCCTGTTGCAAAAAAAAAGCATTTTCATAGAACGGTAGTGTTGTACTTTTTTAATCCTTTTTGATGGGGAAAATTCCTTACAAAATAAAAACTTCGTCACTTAAGAATTTCTAACGACAACTTTAATGAGCGACGAACGACAAGTTTTCGCGAACGTCAACAAGACGACATATATTTATATTGAAAATGGAAAAAACATTATTACATTTATAATTAAAAAGATATCGGACAAAGCCGATACGATTCCGATTTTTGAAAATGACGTGATCGGCCCCGGGGGCATCTCTATATATAATGTATATATATATATATGATATATATATTACTATATATATATATATATATATCATATATATATATATCTAATAATATATATATATAAGCGGCGTTAGGGGAGATGTTTGGTTTGGGGGGGGGGGGCAGCATTCAATTTGCCCGAATTTTAACAAGAACTGTTACATCGGTGAAGAAATAATCGAATGAAGAAAGTTAAGTACATTAATATTTTCATTATAGTGATTACATACTATTCATAAGATTATATAAATTTGGTTATAATTCAAAATCCGGTTGCTTCATAATTTCATATTTTTATTGAACTTCAATGCCCGAATATCTCAACCAATTTGCCGAATTTGAGAACTCACCCGAACTTTTTTTTTTGGGGGGGGGGGGCAGTTAGCCACCCTTGCCCACCCCGTCTCCTACGCCTATATATATTATATTATATAATATATATGTATATATAAGTTTATTGTAAAGCGCTGCATTAGTCAAATATTAACCTCCATTAAGCGTACTCTCCAAAATAATAATGGACATAATGAAATGATTGAACAGTGGGAGCTACATTGTTTGCTTAGGAAAGTGAGGCCACCATTATGAAGGAACTCCCTTCTAATGTATATATATGTGCTTATAAACTGCTGCATACACATTTTCAAAGACATCATACTGCGACAAAAAAGCCTGCATACATACCAATTGGAATTCAGAGGGCATTAATCATATTGTTGAAGTAAGTGACCAAGATTAACATCCCTTTTTAGCACGATAATATTAAATGCAATGTTTTTATAAAAATGATTTAAAAACTTTAATGTCTTTGTAAATACAGTAAAAAGAGAAAAAGGTATTCGATCCGACTTTTAAAACTATTAAAACAAATGGCAGTATATTATTATTCATAAAGAAATCATTTGGCCTGCATATGCTTTTGATAAAAAACTCAATAAATGTTAGAGGATTTTTCTTGTTGCTTTTAAGTACTATTTGGATATTTAATAAAAGCCATGATTCGAACGCCTTAAATATAGGTCAATAAATAAGGTGGATAAAAATGAACTATTTGTATTTTGAACTACATTCATGGTGTTACTGTTCATTGAACATAATTAGATAATTATACATTCATCATAGGAGCAAATGTCCACAATTTTAAATATGAGTTGAGCTCCCTTATTGATGTAGGCAAAATATTTCTTTTATTTACATTGTCATGGTTGAATATGTTATATAAATGACATCAAAATAATAAATATGAAATTTTCGTTGTTTTATATGCATGTACATCAATATAATTTTCTCAGGTATATATTTTGTCTAAACACTATTTGGGACTTAAATAATATTTTCGATATTTTGATTTCTATTTATTTTAGTTATATGTATATATATTTTTTCATTTAAAGCTATTTAGTTATAAGAATACACACACCATAATGTAAATAATTACAATAGAATTAAATTGTGTTTAAAATAACATTAAAAACATTTGAAAATAAGATAATTTCCTTTTAAACAAATATATGGGCCAAACATTAAACGTTCTTGAAATAAACAAAAAGATATTGTGTATATATATAAAAACATTTGTAAATTAGATAATTTCCTTTTTAACACATAACTGGCCAAAAAATTAAGCATTCTTTAAATAAATATAAAAAACAAAAAAAAACCACTGAAAAAAGATCAAATATAGCAAATATATCTTAATATAGCAAAAAAAATAATAAGCATATCCTAATTATAGCAAAAAAATATAACAGAGATATATAAATAGAGCAAAATATCTAAAGATATAAAATAATTCCTTCAATTAGTAAAAAGAAAATTTAAGTATAACTAAGATAAATGTACAGTTTTCCATTTATGGTCGTTTTGTATTTGTTATATGAAGAAAATTGAGAGTCGTTGCAAAGGGAGGTGGAAATGAAGGCTTTGTTAAAAGTATTTGCTTAAATTAACTGAAGTGACTCACGTATATCAGCCAATTCTATCAATATTTTTAAAAATTCATCTTATATATTTTCAATCATTAGAGCCCTATTTGAAAATGAAATGGAAAGCCAATATTTAAAATGACAATAAGTACATTCCCTTTTAACATTTTTATATACATATTAAGGTATGGTCAAAAAAAAATGTTATGACGCACGTATGTACCTTAAATAGTTCAAAAATTTTTGCCTTCAATTATTTATACACCTGTTAAAAGAGTGTCCTCATTTCGATCCATACTTAGTAATGGCAAAAATATTTAAATAAAATATTTGATATGTTATAGTTGTCATAGTCAAAATATAAATTCTAAGTAGTATTAAGAAAATATAACATAATAATTCCTAATCATTAAAATTTGTTAAAACCTTAAAATATTCTCTTTTTTTACTAAATGATATGTAATCAAAAAATAAAAATTAATTAAATGCTCTGACCAAATTATAATTTAACTTTTTAATCATTTGTCAATGGATTTTATTTACCTCCGCCGAAGGAGTATTGTTTCACTGGCGTTGGTTTGTTTGTCAGCAGGATAACTCAAAAAGTACGGAACGGATTCGGATGAAACTTGTGGAGTTGTTGGAAATGCCAAAAGGAACAAGTGATTCAATTTTGCATCTCTGAGTGCTTCTTTAAGATGCCAAATG
>CP045895.1:9571982-9666514 GCA_013387185.1 Caligus rogercresseyi | reverse complement strand
TATAAATTACTATAAAAAATGAAGAATGTAATTATTAAAAAAATTAAAGTATACAGTAAAAAAATCAACGTTTCTTTTGGCAGTATTATTTTCTAAATAAGTGAAAATATTATTTTTAATTTCCCATTAATTATCAAACACTCTCATTTCTTTAATTCGATGAAATGAATAAAATTCATTCAAGAGTGTATGAAATACATTAGCAGCACTATTTTTGGTTCACTGAACAACGTAGAAGTTCAAATATTGTTTATATTTTCAAGATGAAAATCAAAGCTGGACAAAATATAATGTAAATATTTGTCAAGCGTCCACCCACGTGATCAAATATTGTATGTACCATATTTCTATTTTTTTTAAGATTTCATCTTGACATTTCGTATTACTAGTGAAATTTTAAAACATCAATTGCCTTTACCTTTGAATAAATGTTTATTTACTCAATAATACCCACAATTGTATACTGCCACAATGTAAGCAAATAATGAGCTACATTTACGAGTTCCTTGAGAGATTATTGGGCAAGGTTTTTGGGCAACCATTTATATATATTGACTCAGAAATAAGTATTCTTTAGGACAACGCCAATATAATATAATGATAAGTGTTTTTCTGGGCCAGCCCCATAAGAATATCAGTGTAAAAGATATTTAAATAGGGGAAAGTTGGAGTAATAACGTTTATCACTTTTCACAACTCATTCCTTCAATTGTTCAATATTATGGAGAAATAATATAATTGTTTTGCATGTTTTTTTATTGCTCAAAGCAAAATTAATTATGGCATAACATAAACCCCAAATATACTATTTTAGTAACTTCTGTCGTATAGTACAACTGGCTTCGTTAAAAAACAAGTTTTATGGACAAACAAGAGGCAAAGCCAGTAAATAGGCATTGTCTTTTAATAATTTAACCCATCATTATGTAATTTTGCTTTATAACTGATTTAGCATTTGAGAAAATCTATACAATAAATGATGTTAATCATAGTTTAGTATTGATTTCAAAAGTATGGTACTATTTATATGAGCTGAAATAAAACAGGCTTGACGACTTTCCGTTAATTCCCCAAGAGAGAAATGTATTGGAAGTACTCACTCACGCCAATTAGTAGTTATATTGATTGTTTTAATTAAATAATAATATTATTGTTGATATACTATTTACGTCACTGTAATTATATATTCAAGAAGCTAAATAATATTATAAGAGTATGTGTTTATTTTTGTCAGGACTTGAAAGTCATGACTATATTATCATACTTTAGTTCTTTGTTTTTTTAGAAAGACAACAAAAATTTGAAATATCATAATCATAACTCACTTTATAAACTCATTATATGAAGAGTTTGAAAAATTAATTTGTTAGAATATAATATATTTAATAAGGTACCAAAGCCCTACAATGTTGTTGGAACTTTTGTTGACATAATGTTTTATTATAATTAAAAACATTGTTTATATTTTTTTGAGTAATCCGTTTTCGATGGCCTCTACAAACAAAAAGTTTAAATAAAAAAATCAGAGATGATACATAGGATTATAATCATTGTATTCAGTGATTGTCTTATATATTATAAGAATATATTAATTTACCAATGATTGAATATTCTATACAATAGGAAGACATTATAAGTTATTAATTATTATTTTATTAGAAAAGAAATAATCTCCACATATAACATATAGAGTGATGAAGAAATTCCATGAAGAAAAATATGTTCTTATGGATATTTGAACATTGAATTATATATTCAGTAAAAGAACATGCAAGTTATCCTTAATTCAAGAGTCATATTAGACTTATATAGCCGTTAAAGAAAAAATCAAATATTAACTTAGTTCTCAGAAGTAAGATCATCAAAATAATCATTGGGTAGCACTTTGGGAGACAGTTGAGGTACATTTTTTAACTGTATGTATCTATAGTTCGTAGATGAAACATGCCGGAGTGTAGTCAAGGATAATGTAGTGAAAGGAATAATAGTAAGTTAGGAGGAAGAAAACAGTTATAAAGTAAACCGGTATTAAGAAGTACAATGATTCGGCAAGACGATGATGGAGCAACGATATAATAATACTCTCCCTAAGAAAGTGGGGGATGATAATTGAGTGAGCCAACGGAGCATTACAAAAAAAGGACTACGGGGATAAAGTGTGCGATGAAGGCGTGTTATAAAGGCGTGCGATGAAGGCGTGCAATGAAGGTGTGCACGAAAATTATACATACCATAATATTTAGGAGTAATAATACAAATTGTGTTTTGAAGAAACGTGATTGGTTAAAAGAACAGGAGTGAGATTAAGAAAAAATAAAGTTGATATTATTCTACAAAGTTTATTGTCCCTCACGGCTGTTGAAAAGTAAACATTGATTCAGACTCTATTAAGACTATCCTTCAAAAAAATAACTATCTCTTCTCCATTGGCCTCGATCCGTATTATTTCCGAATGATTTGAATCCATTTATCCTATTCAACATCTTGATATTAATGTTATATGGTATTCATATTTATTAATATGGAATATTTTCATACCACAAAACTTCAGTTGATTTTGCTCCATTACTATGTCGATAAATAAATAAGCACTATCAAGAGTAGAAAAATAAATACATAATTGTTATCAAATATATATAAAAACATGTTGATGAGTTTTGTCATCCAGTGACTCAACGAAGAGTCATTTAGTCTATTCACTTTTTACTCTATTAAATGCAAATGGCCTTCACAAAATAAATATTGATGTTATATGTAAAACCAAAAAAATGCCTCTTGCGTCACAGTTTATAGTTAAAAATTATAAACGTAAGTTGTTTGTTGATATTGTACTATATGCTATTAAAAATACAAATAAATACTTTCTCATTGTACCAAATATATAGTTTGAATTTGTTGAAATTGTTTAAGCTTGTTGTTTTAACAAATACAAAACTCTGCAATGCATGTACATGTCTCAAATGTAAAAACAAGTTTTTCAAATAAAATAGGCAAAGGAGGAAGGGGGCGGACTCTACGTGAACTTAATTTATAAAGTTTTTCGTAAGTTTTGATTTGTCTTCTTATTTCAGAGGAACAAATAGTGGCATTATGGAATTTAAACTGCTTGTAAAACTTTTTATCCTTTCTATTAACTGAAATAGGTTAAAACTTTTGAGAAAGGATACAATGAAACCGCATGCACTTCAGTTGAGTGTTACTATATGCAAAAATATAATATATACATATATATATCTATATATATACAGATGGTTATTGAATCTTAATATTTAAGAAGCATTTTTATTATCACTTTAACGTAGTTTTTTGTTATTTCACAACATGTGCATCAAATAACCTAAAAACACAAAAACGTAAACGAAAGAAACAAAACGCAAATTGGTATAAAATATAGCTGAACAAAAAAAGGAGAGAAACATTAAATCAAATGTTGAAATCTTAAAAGGATAGTCCATAATAATATCCATTGTTGCAAAGCAAACCAAAAGCCGAAAAAAATATTTGTTCATTATTTTTTCCTTTGGTAAATCAACTTCGAGTTGATATATTTGGTCTTGAAGAGATCGAATTTGTGTTTTGTTTAACTTATTATAGTTTATATATATATATATATATATATATATAATATATATATATATATATATATATATCTATATATATATATATATATATATATATATATATAATATATATATATATATATTCCTTTACTTAAAGCTGACTTAGTAAGGAATGTTCGGAACAATGAATATTCAATTAATAACACTCTCATAGATTGGTATTGAAAGTTTTTTATATGATTAGTTTAGAACTTCAACTTTGATAGATTTTTCACAAGATAACGTTAAATTTAAAAAAGCTTATTTTTTAATATGAGATGCTTGTTAGTACATCTAATATGTTCCATAATGAACAAATGCCGAGGGGCTATGCACAATAGGACATTATTGCAATTGGCTTGAAACCCTAATTTGGCATAACAGTAATACATGGAGGAAAAGGTATTGCTAATTTTGATACCCATTAATGGTATAACTGTTATGCTACACGTATTTTCACTTGAAGATACTAACAGCTGTTAGTGTTACCTGGATAGAAAGAGAAGGGAGAGAGTATTTTGCCTCACTTCTCTCCCTTCTTTCTTTCTTTCTTTCTTTCTATCCAGGTAACACTAACAGCAGTTACCAAATGGTAATCGTCTATTCTCATATCGAAAGATCAATTTTTGGGGAGAGTACTTATTTGCTTATATCTCTTTAAGTATAGCGATTTTTAGAACACCAAATATATCAAATGAAAGCTTGGTTAACCAGCTTTAATATTTTGGTATACTAAATCATGTCAATTTAATAAGTAGAGAGTTATATGTACATTAAAAAAGCCTATCTCGCGTACAAAATGGCGCATATAATGGATTATGTATGGGTCAGAGACAAAGTAAATTTTTGAGAGGATACCTTGACGCAAATCTAAGAAGCACATTATTTTTTATTTTTTTCATAATCGATTTCTTATAGGTCGATACAGGCTCTGAATCATATGATGTAAACTCAGATTGTACTGAATTCTGAATTGATAGAATGCAACCAAGGTCATTTTTGGATTTATCATCCAAAAGTTTACTAAGTTTAAAAGTACTATTTTACTCTGAAGCGAACAAATCATCTTCAACAAGCGAGTGAAGTTAATTGATACAAAAAAGCTATGAAATATGCTAACAATACACACTCCATTTTTTTTTTTTTTTTTTTTTTTTTGCCTATATGGTTCGATAGAATTGCATCCGATAGGATATAAATAAGCATTATAGCATTATAATTAGTCTATCGAACCTAGGATCTTATCAATGAGGTAGACCAAAAATGACCATCCCCTCTCGGGATTTTTTTCTTTGTTTTTACTGAAAACTTTGTTTTATTAAAAAACACTAACATACGTCTGGTAGTAAATTAGATTTTCTTTAAATTAATAATTATTATTGAAGTCTGTAACGTCCACCATTTTGAAGAAATTTGCGGAAAACTATATTTTACTAAATTTTTAAAACTTTGACCTCGTTGCGCTACCTCGTAATGTTTACCGATTTTGTTCAAACTTTGTATGTCGTCTTCTTTTATCACCAAGAAACAGAAAATCCACAATGTTGCTAACATTTCAAAGATTTGAAAAATAAGAACAACCCTAATGTATATATATATATATGTATATATATACATATATATATATATATATGTACTATTGATTGATACCCGATAAAGTTACGGTGAGTTGTGGCCCTATCTATTACCTAAACAAATGATTTAATCGTTATACAATAAAAAATATATTTCTTTGATTTTGAAAAAATCTTAAAGAATGTTTAATATATTAAGATAAAACTGGTTTCATCTTTTAAAAACAGTTATTTTGAAAGTTTAAGCTAAATAAAGACATTGGTTGTATTGGTTTTAATGTGTTTCTTTTTGTCCCTAAGCCTCCGCAATTGTGGGAAACGAAAAAGTAAAAATAAAGCTTGCCTTTTGGCCGAAACAAAACTAAATAAAGACATTACTGACTATAATAAAAAATTATCTAATAATCAAATCAATATATATTAAAATAACATGATTCCATGAATGTAGACTGACACTGCATATGGTGAAGTTGATGAGTCCTTTCTAGGTGGTAAACAAGCAATATATTCGATAAATAAAAAAATATTTTTATACGTATATATTTTAAATCCTCGTACATAAAAAAGGCAATGCAACAAATATATATGTACTTTAACTCGTCATGCACCTTAACATAATCGTTTCCTTCCCTTTTGGCACCATGGCTATGGCCACCACATGTACCCAAATATTTATTAATATCTGCGTTTTATAGGACCTTATGATATTATATAACAGCTTTAGATAAAGGAAAAAAAGAGGTTGCGCCCAGGTGCTTGGAGCAATTATTAAAAAAATGTTCTTCAGATAACACCCCATTATGTAAGACAATCATTGTATATATACATACAAGAATCCATAAGAAAACGTACAGGAAGTGGTCGTTGTTTTTATCGAGTACAAAAATAAGGAAATTCATTTATTTCAGGGATTTTTCCTCATTTTTCCCATTATTTAGGTATATGTAATAATTCAACTACGTAACAATACCTTTTACGAAGAAAATATTTAGGGTTTTTTATGTATCTCATTCTTAACTAAATGATAAATTAGTTAGAGTTGTATTATTATATTACCCATATATATATATATATATATATATATCATATATATATATATATATATATATATATATATATATATATATATATATATATATATATATATATATATATATATATATATATGTATATGTATAGTATATATCTATATATATAGATAGATAGATAGATAGATAGATAGATAGATAGATAGATAGATAGATAGATAGATAGATAGATAGATAAATAGAAGATATATCAATATATACCGGGTGCGGGACGGAAATTGCAACACTTACCTAGTATATAGTTTACACCCCTTTGTGTCTGTTAAAAGGATTCGATCAGAACAATTTAAAAAATATAAGTGTATATGTAATTGTAATTTATTTTTTTATTATATATATTTCCGCCCTTAACAGCAACAACAGCCTCCATACGGGATCTAAAGGCCTGACAGACAAGATATCTAATTTCGAATTTTTAGATCCGTATTTAATGATTTAATTAAAATTAATTTGGAGTCTTACCCGTGCCAAGAAAGGTCGACACTTGAACTCTACGGTCTCGTTCCATCTCTCTACGTATTCTTAGAGGAAAACGATATGACCGTAAAAGCATAACTAAACACTGCTACCGAAGTTATTTAGCGGAACATTCTGTTCGACACCTCTCATAATCTCTAATCGAATTTTTGTAAGTGTTGCAATTTCCGTCCCGCACCCGGTATATATGTACAAACGAAAGTAAAGAACGCTATGTGATACACATATGTATTACATCAGTAATGTAAAATACTTTTTTAAATGCAAGAAAATGAATTATATAATAATAATGGAGAATTAAAATTCATAAATTGCATTTATAAAGTCTAATATATCTCATGAGAGTCAATTATAACACCTGCGTTCATTCAATTATTCGCGAAAGAGGGAATCAGGAGGGTTAATTTAAAAAAATGAGTTCACTGACATATCATTGGCCGCATTTTCATAGGACATGGATTTAGTCGACTATAAATTTAATACACTTAAAAAATAACGCATCAATATTTCAGACGCTCAATTCTTCACTCTATAAATATAACGATTAAATGTAGACGGTATTCAATAAGCTCAGTGACAACGTGTTTTACTCAGGATGTTGAGGGTGCAGAGAGAAGATGGTTCATATTGATAAATCTATTTGAGTATCCAAGGTTTCACAGATTTAAATAAAAAAGTTATAATGCTTATTCATATCCACGATGATATTATAATTACATCGAACGAAATAGACAGAAACAGTAGCCAAGGAGTTTGAATATGTTTTATATGCTTTTTTGAATATAAGGGTCATTTTAGACTTTGCAAGTTTGTATTCATTCTCTTTTTTTATCAAAACCAATTTTTTATTTTAAATCTAAAGACTCCAAGTGTAACAGCTCAAGTCTCTTAAAAAGAGAAACCACTTTTGACTGACTCAGTGAGTTCGTGGAATTATGTCATAATAAATTACAAACAAATATTCTGCTGTATTCTTATATTTTTAATATTTAGGTTGTTGTGATGGCTTTCATTGCTCACATTTTGAAAAACTTATCTTTTTTCAAGCATATTTTATATGAATTCACGAAATGTAAATTAAAAGTCTTTAAAAACTGTTACTCTATTTTCGCAGACAATCTAAAATAAATCATATTTTTAGCTGAGGGATCACTATAATATTGCTGTTGTACATAATTCTCAACAGGATAAAATAATCAAACAAATGAGCACGTAAGAGGACTACATAAATGCAAAAAAAGATGGTAGCAATTTTCCTTACAATTATTTGTCAAAATGTATTTGTAGTCATTCAACCTTCTTTAAAGAATAATGAAATAAAGGGCAATAGGATTAAAAATGATATCAGCCTTTATGGTTATAGTGAAATTACTGGAGAGATAGGGCTTAAATTATATTCCAGGCTTTAAAGAGTCCTTTTTATTATTAAAAAAATGAAATTACAAGATAATTATCAGAATTATAGAGCAGAATAAATTATAATTTAATGATATAACTATTTTTTGTCTCATGAATAGAAAACAAAGAGACGTAATTCCACATAATTATTTATAAAGGCTGGTTGTTTTGTGATTTTTATTTGATGGTTTATATATTTTGGTTATAGGAAAAGAGAAACATATTCAGTATATGTTAAAGATATATCAAATACCATATTATAAAAGAAATATAATATAAAGAAATCACATGAATGTCAATGATTAAGCCATTTTTGCAAAAGTAATTGCCGCACTACCAAGCACTTGATAGTGCAAGCCTATCTCTTGGACGTATAAGGATCATGGGATTGTTTGGCCTAACGAGCCTCCAAAGCAATGTAATGTAAAAGCTCATATGATGTAAAAAGGGGGGGGGGGGGAGAGAATAGATTAATCTTTTATATCTATCGGTCCTTTAAGTATTTTCTTTTGTGTTACCTCCGCCGAAGGCGGTATTGTTTTCACTGGCGTTGGTTTGTTAGTTTGTTGGTTGGTTGGTTTGTTTGTCAGCAGGATAACTCAAAAAGTGCTGAACGGATTCGGATGAAACTTTGTGGAGTTGTTGGAAATGCCAAAAGGAACAAGTGATTAAATTTTGGCATCTCTGAGTGCAGAATTAAGATGCAAAATGAGCTAAATACTAATAAATATTTCAAGTTAGCCTACTCTGCCAATAGATGTCGCTGTGCTGTGAAATTGGGTGCCGGGAGCGTCTTCCTCTCGGAATTTCCGTCGAGGGGAACCCTCCCCCGTCCCTCTACGCCACCCCAGTCGTGAAAAATCCGCCTCGGAAGGCTCATAAGGACCCCGTGACGGCAGAGGTTTGCACTCTCTGAGTGTATAAATGCCTCTAGTTTGTATTATTATTTAAAATTTAATTAATTAAACAAAAGATATATAAAAAGTATATAAATTTTTGACTATACAAATTAATTGTCATTGGTACATTTCATAGGTCCTTTTATGATTCCTTGTAGATTTTTTAGTATTATCTATTACGGAGTCAGATGAGTCAAGACATAATTGTTTTGTATTTTTGATTCCAGCAATAGTGTTCATTATATTAGAATATTAATACAAACTATATTTCAAAATATTTGTGTCCATATCACATAATATGAAACTCATTTAAGGCAGTTTGTTTGTTAGAATATCCTTTTCAGTCGGTTTTTGTAACTCAGGCAAATTTTAGGATTGTAAGAACCCGCCCTCTTTCTGTCAGGGCAAGCGATTTAGACGAATGAATCAATTTAATGATCAAAAGATTATTCGAGAGATAATTATGTTCAAATGGAAAACATTTAATGGAAAAAATAACAAGCAAGATAAATCATAACAGTATGCAGATATATATATATACTGCAAGCATTTTGTATATTTTTGCAAAAAGTAGCCCGTCACTTATTCAACATCAATCAATAAATTTTAAAATAAGTCCATATCAATATGTCAATAAGATTATTAATTATTCATATCCTTCATCTAATGTATATATGACCTACTTGAACATCTTCATAAATCTCTCCAATGCACAATTTTGGTGCTCAAACAAAGATTGAGTAAACTTTTTATGTTAAATAACATGATCACAACCATGTTATAAATACATATATATATGTGAAAAGCTAATAGATTGGCGTTCCTATAATTAATTCTTTGGGTATTTTTTGGGTTCTGGTGTCCTAGAAGCTAAAGTTACAGAGATGCAGACGCTTCATATACTGTCTTACAGGTAAATATCACAACATTCCGAATATACCAAAAACAACATTTTAACGCAATTATTAAGTTCAGTTCTTAGAATGACATAGAAAAATTGAATCAAGGAAAATATTACAAAGCCTATTTACATACATATATTCACTGTATTAGACCCCGAGGAACAACAATGGGTGTAGAAAAGATTGTATATGATTGGAGATAGTTGCTATGAAAGGATAAAGACTCTTTGATAAGGTTCTCAGAGAATCAATATTCTTTAATTAAGAATCTCTTTGTAATGCAATGCAGATAACGAGGTATTAAGGTATCATATGTCATTGTCTGGCAGCTTTCTAATCTGTAAATGACGTTTCTTTTGAGCAGATGGATGTGTCTTGCTTTGCCAATGAATTAGTAATGAAATACCACCAATATAAATTCTAAAGGCTTAATAATTGTTAGACACTTGCAGTAGTCTATTCTCCAAATAAATAGATATTTGTGGTGAATAGGGTTTATTTACGTTCTGCATATGGATTTTCTATATATGTCCTTGTATCTGTATAAATGCAGTTTCCAGTATATAAAGAAACTCAAATAGGATTTCTTGAAGTTAGAGTATAAGACTATATTGAAAGTATTATTTTCGTTGGAAACACATTTAATATATATTTTAAAAGACTCAGTTTGTTAAGACATGTTCAAATGACAATGTCGTTGGCGCTGGATCGACTCTCAAGATGGGAAGGACAGCTTGGTCAACCTCATTGATAAGACCCTAAGTTTGATAGACTAATTTATACGCTACAATGCTTATTTATTTTCACAAGAATGCAATTCTATAGGACTAAATGGGCAGAGAAATGCTCTTACGAACACAATTTTTTTTTTGTTAACCACTATAAACAAGAATTGAATATTTTAAGTCCAAGTTAATATATTTAATAATTGTGCCGATGTTTTCAAATCCCGTTTCCTTCATATTTATTCCCTTTTATAAAATATTTTTTAAAGAATAGGCTAAATGATATCCTCATATTTTAAGAATAATCAATATTACAAGTCATGGGTTTACATCAGCTGCATTCGGAATTAAGAATCCTTGGTTATTGGTTATTAACAGGTCCTTTTTTATGGCGATAAAAAGTAGCAAAATAAATAAGTAAACGTTTCCAACAATGATTTATAAGTGAGCTTGCGCTATCCTTAATTAAATAATTCTTCTATTTTTCCTAAAGATAAGGAATTATCCAAGTCAATTCCTTTAATAGTCTAAAACTGCTCCAAGTTTTGAAGGTGCTATTTTTTTCTTCAGCATCCAATTTTTGAACTGTACGTTCTCCACAATCACAAGCATATAGGAACTTCTATATTCCGGAGCATACTTATCGTTAATTTATATATTGATTCGTACTGTAGATTGTATGATTCGTTATGACATATTTTCTCCCTCTCATGAATATGTATCACTGCACCATAGGACAATATAAAGACAAATAAAACATTAATGCCAAGAACAAAAAATGCGGGTATGTTGCCCTATTAATTATGAGAAAGCAATTTTAGGGCAGTACCAAACAAAATTAGCCAGGCCCTGACAAGTCAGGATTTATATGAAATAAAATAAATTCTTCTAAGTTAGAAAATATAGTCCCCTTCGGCTACGATGACGTTCTGATAGTCTTTTCGGAACTTCTTTTGTTGGTCGAAACGCTCTTCGTTCACCCTCATTTCCCCCACACTCGTCATTCTAGAGTAAATGCTTTAACTTCCGAAATAAGAATGGGTCTTTGAAGTTCAAATCTGGGCTGTAGATGTTCTGTTGGACCGGTTCCATGTCCTTTCGGGACATAAGCTCCATAAACTTCACTCACTGCCATTCTTGGTTTCAGATGAGTTGGTGAGGGACGATGAAACGTCAGATGTTAATGAGTCCAAGATTCTTCTTGATGATCCTGGTGACGGTTGTATGTGGAAGGGAAACCTTAGCAGCAACCTAATGAGTGTTCATGCGAGAGTTCTGTTCGTTCAGAAGTTTCAATTAGGTGGTATTCTCCTTTGTCCTTTTCTCCCGGATACGTCCTGTATTTTTTCCTGTGCAAAACTCACACTATTGAAGTCTTTTATCCATCTTTTGATAATGGAAAAATTCGAGAATGTACGGTCTGTGTGGATCTCGTTGACTGTCTTATCGAGATTGTACCTAATCAAGAAGTAGAGCAAAAATATGGCATCCTCATTTACAGCGGCCGGAGTGTTGACTGATATAAATGGCGCGATCATCAACTATTCATATCACTTGTGTGAACTCAATCAGCCTTTTCGTATAGAAAATTTGCGTTAAAATTAGGACTTTGGAATTTATGATTTATCTTGTGGACTTTTTGAAATAAAAAAAACTGGTTCATTCTGGTTGGTACGCCCCAAATATAAATTTATTACCAAATAGTTATGTAGCATGTATGTTTAGCAAATATGTAAGATGGTTCTTGATCCCAATGCTTTTCAAGTGATATGAAAAAAATATATTGTATTTTGTAGTATTTTTTATTTTTTTAGTCATTGTCTACAATAGTGAATTTCTAAGTTTAGTTCAAATATCAACAAAAAACTAAACTTCTTCTGCAAGACAATAACATTCAAGAACTTTTATTCACTATAAAGACTTATATATACATATATATATATATATATATAACACTCTATTATTAGGTGCATACGAAATATCATGTAAAATAATAAAGGAAGTGCCATTTAATATTCAACCTTAATATGTTTTTTATACAATCTTAGCATATGCTTAAGCAAATCCTAGTTTTCATTATTATCCTTATCATTCCTATTGTATTCGTATTCCTTAATGGTACTTTTCTTGAGAAGAAAAAGAAGAAGAAAATCAATATTTTCTTTCATATCACGAGACTTCCTCACAAAAAAATATGTCTAGAAGTCTTGAGCAAAGCTCTCAATAGAGGGAGGAGGATGAGTAATACATATGTGTGCTTGTGCATGCGACATCTATAAACACTTGAGAGAACTAATATCCTTCCATACTTTATTGAAACAGAAATGGTATAATAGTGATGAAATAGTTTTTTTACTAGATTAATAAAGAACATAGGGATAAAAATTAAATTATTTTCTAATTTTATTGTTATGGATGTTCTTTCCCCTAATTTTAATGTTAATAGTAATTTGCGTATATAATGCAATACAGAAAATATCTTCTTTATACTTTTTTGGATTAAATCGAGCTACATAAATATGTATATATGTACCATCAACTTAGTTAATAATACACCTTTAAACAAAAGAATTAAATTTTTTCCATTGGTTTCTCAAACAGGATTTCAATTGCTTAAATCCACATACATAACAAAAGGAAACGATAAAAAATGAATTTTACACATATATATATATATTTATATATATATCAGACTAGTTTGTTTGTGTGAAAATTCCTTATCGTTCGTTTTTGGCGCCAAAAAAAGACAAAGATTTTTCATTTTCATGGGGAAAAAATTATTTCTAAAAAACGTCACTTTTTCAGAATGGCAAAAAACAATTCCTCTCTAAAAAATCGTCAATTTTATTAGAATGACAAACGACAAACGAACGATGAAAGACAATTTTGTGCGAGCGTCAACAAATCATATATATATATATATATATAAAGATCTTTTGACTATATTTGAGATTTAAAAAAAAAATATTCGTTTGGATATTTGATCTTAAAGGAAAAAAAGTTTTAAACTAATATGTTTATATATATACAGGGTATAGAAGCAAAACGTGGACTCTTAAATAATGCTAATTTTCTCAAAAATTCTAAAATTGAGTGTTTATATTTGTAGAGATTCCAATTTATTAGACTTTTAAGGATAAATGATCAATAATAAACAATCGTCAATTCTCAAAAATGAGCGCGCAGGACGCGAAAAGGATGAGGATCTCAGATCTGCTTGACGCGGAAATTGAGGTGGCAAAGATCATAGACATTGTCAAGTGCTCCAGGAGCCTCATTTTCAAGGTTGCCAAGATGAAAAAGAACGGGGAAGGCCTCGAGAGGAAAGCAGGAAGTGGAGGCTACAATTTAAAGAGGACTCCCGAGTTCCTGGAGAGACTGGAGAAGAAGGTCAAGGAGGACCCCACAAAATCCATGAACCGCCTCTCCGATGACTTTTCTGTGGACCCCATGACCATCAACCGGGCAGTGAGGGAGGATCTGGGGTTAACCTCATACACGAGGACTCTGAGACACTTGTTGAAGGAGGATATGAAAAGGAAAAGGCTCACAAGATGCAAGAAAGTCCTCGCTTGGTTGAAGGGTAATGGCTCCTTTGTGAAAATCTTCTCCAACAAGACGATTTTCACCGTGGACCAAGTCTACATCAGGAAGAATGACCGGTGGCTTAGGGAAACAACAGAAGAGGTACAGGGGGTGGACCGAATAAAACATCCGGCACAGACAATGGTCCTGGGAATCGTGGCCTCAGACGGGAAGAAGATGCATCCCTTTTTTTCAAGGCCGAGGAGAAGATTCGCAAGGAGACCTACTACAAGGTCCTCAGGTACACAGTTTTGCCATGGCTGAAGGCCAATTACCCCCAGGGAAACTATGTGTGGACGTAGGATGGTGCTCCATCACACACGTCGGACCTGTGCCAGAAGTTCTGCACTGCCAACATGGCTCATTTTTGGCCGAAGGAAATGTGGCCCTCCTCCTCGCCGGATCTGAACCCGTTGGACTTTGCCGTGTGGGGCGAATTGGAGAGGAAGACCAACAAGATTCTTCATCCAAATGTGGATGCTCTAAAGGCCACCATTAGGACGGAGTGGGACAACATGCCGAAGGAGTTCCTCATCAACTCCTGCAAGGCTTTCCGGTACCGTGCAGAAGCTGTCATTGAAGCTGAAGAAGGCCATATTGAGTTAGAGTGCTCACAAAGGCCTTGCCTATAAGTTATGTTAAAAATAATAGTTATTATTTGATTAAAATAAAATTATATTATTAATTTTCTAAAATTTTCTCTCGAGTCCACGTTTTGCTTCTATACCCTGTATATTTTTTGAAACACATTCTCAGAATATTTATTTACAGTAGATCATGTAGGTTTTTTTTATACAATACAAACTGTGCTGATGGAAAATAAGTTTTGCCATATTTTTGCAATCATTACACTCTACCAATCACAATGTACTTACATAAACAATTTTTTGTGGTACCCTTTTTAATGAAAAGAAGTAGGTAATGCCGACATACAAACTCTTCTCTAAAACTGTTGAATTTTTATTTGTATACGTAATTAAGAGTTATTAGACAGGAGTTGTGTGTGTTTTGTTTGCTTTTCATTCACAAATATTATTATTATTCTGGTTTGTTGCCTTACTCCATAATAATTGATAGGGAATAAAAGTGTAACTTTTTTTTTCGTCATTAATAAATTTTTGCATGAGACAAAATAATTGTAACAAGTAAGATTAATCGGGGGCTGATGGGTTGTACATATGAAGAGTTCATATATATATAAGGCATAATTAATTAGTCCCTATATGGAATCCATGACGGGAGGATATTAATTAGCCAATTTCTTCAAACTCCATTATCTTTCCTGCAATATAGTGACACCTTCCATTCCTTCTTGGATTGCCAGGTTGTCTCTATGTTGAAGAAGTTCGTTTCTTTAAACCTTAGAGGTCTGTATAGTTGTGGAGATGGATGTATAAAGACAGTCGTGCTTTTTGAACTGCAAAATGTTCCAACAACACGAAAGCTATAGACTATGTCTTGCTGAACGCGAACGGATTACCAGCTCTTTAACAAAACAGGAGTGTGTGAAGCCAACGGAACCTACAAACAATTTTGCTATCAGCTTCACCGAGATATAAAGCTTTTTCTCTGAAAATCCCGTTTCTTTGCAACGATTCGTGGGCCATTTTTTCTGATGTAGCCATATTTCCCATCAAGTTATCATTTAAAGATTTTATGTCAGATTCCGAAAACTTTTAAATGATATATTTTTTTAATAATTAAGACTTGATTTTTTAAGTATAAACTTTATATTTTTAAAGTTATTCATAATATTTTCAGTCTCTGTTATAATAATTGTCATTCTTCTCCAAAATTATAATTTTAGACTACAATGTCTATTTATGGTTTGTTTCTAACGCAATTACAATGGAACTTTTTAGAATTGAAAAAAATGGATTGTCCTTGGGCAGATAGTTTTCCTCATTGTATTCAATGAGCCCTTAGCTTTGAGTTCATCCACACATCACACGCCATAAACACAACATTTAAGACATATATTCACTAATTTGAGTGATCGGTTCGGAATTATCGTATTATTATGGAATGTTCAATAATTTAAGGTCCTAGAGTATTATTTTAAAATACAGGTGTAACTATAAATGAAAAAGGAAATAGACTAGACTCTAATTTAGTGACTTCATTAGGACAAAAAATAACTTCTTAATAACTTCTTATAACTTTAACTTAAGAGAAAATATATCCGTGTCGAAAGAAGATATTGACAAACTCCTTATGCAAAATTCTTTGAAGATTATCTATACTTATAAAAAAAGAATTCCGTTCGTTCGTTCGTTCGTTTGTGCGTTCGTTAGTGCGTTCGTTAGTGCGTTCGTTAGTGCGTTCGTTCGTTTCCCTATATCTCCCGAACGGGTCATTAGATCTTGACGAAATTTTCAGTGAATAGTTTTGGGAGCTCAGGGAGTGTTTTAGTGGGGTTGTCAACTCCCGAAAAATTCGTCATCGACATGCTTATTTTATTCGCCAAAACGTTGTTTGTTGATTTTTTAAAATTTGCAAGTTATATTTTGCCCAAATTTTCTGTGCATAAGACTGAGGTACTAAGACGTGTTTTTGTTTTATTGAGTGTTTCCCGGAAAATTCGTTTGACACCTTGAAAAAAGGCTTGAAAATTTTGGTTGTCCATAGTTTGTAAGTGAGATGTTTTAGAGACAGAACGCAAACTAAAAGTTATCTGCATCTCTACTCAAAGAACCTAGATCCGGAAAAAAATTCCGGATCCAGAAACTCCCGGACCCGGATTATGTCATTTCCTTAACTTTTGATTCTTTCCCATTTCAAAAAAACGTTACTCTAAAAGTACATCAAGAATAGAGTTTACAATCGGGTCCAAAAGAAATTTCCCGGAAAACCGGACCGGCCTGTCGGGAAATTCAAGAAAACCTCCGGGACGACTTTTTAATGCGAAAAAAAGTTCAAAACAAAACATACGAAACGAAGGCCTTGCAAAATAAGCCTAGGTTGGTTAAGTCAATGTCCGGCCTCCGGGACATATTTGGGCCGGGATCCGGATTTTTTTCAATTTGCAAGTTTTCGCAATATACTTTTGCACAATCATATTCAGCTTCACAAAGGGAGCAACTTTGATGTTATCAGTATCCGGATCCGAGGTCATTAAGAGCCTCAAATCCGGGGTTGAATATTAGGTCGAATTTCATGGACGAAGCGGAATATTTTTGAAATCCTAAATTCTGGAGGGCCTTCTTTGGGTTGTCTGCTGAGTTAATTGCATCAAGTTATAAAATAGTATCTATAGAGTTTTGCATTTCTAATACGTTCGTGTCGGATATAAAATGAATTTTAGTTAATAATTTTTTGAGTTTTGGCATAAAAACTGGCAAAATGGAAAAGGGTTGTTTTCTCCGCTCCTGGGGAACTCACAGATTTCAACTTGAGTTCATAAGAAGGAGCTTAAAAAGCCTGGCAATACATTATAAAAAAGTCCTTCTCAATTGTTTTATATTTTTTCAGAAAACCCAAAAAACTGATTTTTTCAAAAAACTTAAGGGGGTTCCCCATGATTTTTGGCATTTTTTATTTTTTTATTTTTGTTAATATAGTTGTTCCCAATTGGGAAGTATAATGTAAATGTGAAGAAATTTTTAAAATTGGATGAAAAACAAAAAGTTTTATTTGTAAGCATTATTTCATAAGTACATATGCTACATATATATAGCATAGGAGTTGGTTATAATGTTAGTTCTTTTTTGCTCCCTAGGGGGTGCTTATTAACTTATGAATCTAATGTAACCTCTAGGGAGACTTTTTACTGCATAAGTGGTTTTTAAATTATAAAATGCAAAATGAAGCCCTGACCCAATGACACCTGTAGAAGGAACTGATTTGAATATGAAAAGAAAAGCGATGACATCAGTGAAATTAATCGTATGATTTCTTCATTTTACGATGTTTAAATTCCCAGCCTTAAGGAATACAAAACGGAAAAATGGTAAGGAAGACCCAATGACCACTGTTGAAGGAACTTATTTTAATATGAAAAGTCACATGCGATGACATCACTAAAATTATTCATCTTCTTTTTACGATGTTTAAATAACCAGCCTTAAGGAATATAAAACGGAAAAATGGCAATGAAACCCAATGATAACTTTTTAAGAAACTGATTTTAAAATGAAAAGTCACACGCGATGACATCACTAAAATTATTAGTGTGATTTTTTTTTCATCCAGACTATTGTCAAGTTGGAAAATCCCGGGCAGCGCCGGGTAATATTCGCTAGTTTTTTATATAAACAAACGACCTCTTAGTCCAATAAAGACATGGAATAACCATATCTTATTAATAAATTTATTATTCCTTCAAGTGTGTGTTTTCGATCAATTTTTTTCATAACATAATTTGATATCCAAAAGGGAAATTAGACTTGTATGAGATGAAGATAACTAAATAATATATTGAAGGATGAAATGAGAGGGGCATCAAGTGCAAAACGAGTACTTTGATCTACAATTTATTAGTACAAGTTCGAATTATTTCGAAAGATATATAAAAGTATCACAAAATCAAGTAGGCTGAAATGTAATTCACATTCATAGAGAATTTATTTCTATACGAAGTGATATTTTTTTATGGTCCCTTTTTTGTACAAAATACAATTAATAAAAAGTTAGGAGGAATTGCCTAAAAATATGCATACGTATATTGTGTTAAGTGACTCCGTCGATTTAATCTGATTTCTCCGGGAGTATACGCTTTTTGGAGAGAGATCTGTGGATTTGTCTACTTCTTGGGCTTATGGAAATTGGGCTCGAGACTATATAAGTCTATTTTGGTCCATTTTTCAATTGCAATTGACCATTTTATGGTTGTTTTGAGGGCTTGAGAGTAGAGTATTTCTTCTCTCTCGCCTTTGCTTGTTATTGCGTTAGCGTAGCTGGATTCCCTTTGAACCGTGGGGTGGTCTTGTTATCTTTCGGTTTGATTTTGACCCTGCAAAGTCGAATTCAAGTGGTGCAACATGTCGTTTCTCCCAACAGATAGACCCCCTGACTGGCAGAAAAGAAAAATAAACTTACCTAAGATCTACTGCAAAGTTTTTATAGACATCTTGTCATCCTGGAATTGAATGGAGGGCTACATTTTCTTTCTATCCCATTTAAACGTGACTTATGCTTGGCACAGATTTTATTAATACTCATTTAGGAGAATTTTTTCCTGTTTAGCATCAGCCCATAGAGTTTTATGGAATGGAACTCCATTTTTAACGCATCTTCGACCATTTGCGTGATTATCAAAAATCGGTGTAAATCATTTTACTTTAAAAATATTTTACATCCTAAAGAATTGAAGCTTGTTGCCTTCAAATACTAAATTTTATCATGCCATGATTTGGAAGGCACCATTTTAAATTGTGGAAAATTTTACTACCTTCTAGAAAGATCTGCTTTGGAGCATTAAATACCACAGACTTGGCAATTGAAAATGTCATTTGAGGACAACTTTAAAAGTGAGGCTTTGGAAATGTGTAATAGGTTTTAGCAAAGTTAAACCTTCCCTGTTCTTGAGAAAAAATAATAGTATCATCTATGACAAAAATTAAGGGTCCGAATATATTTACGGCGCAATTACAAATTTCGACTGGTTGAATATACTTCAATGCTTCATGAAAGGATTGCAGAAAATTATTTAGCACCGTTGTTAATACCTTTGCTGACTGCAAGGGACTTCGCTTCCTAAGAGAAGTAACTACCGGCAGCATTGGCAACGTTGGTGATAACTTTGTTACGGCGTTAATTTTGTTTGGAATTAATTCAAATTTTACAAAGGCCTCACTAAAACGATCTCCATTGAAATGGCTATTTCTAATTGCAAAAGCCGAATTGCAAAAAAACTGGTAAACGCGATACCGGTCCAAGTTGAATAATTTCGGGCGATTCTTATTTCATAAGCTGCAAGATACTCGGTATTTGGCATCAAAATTCAAAACGCGGATTGTTCTTCGTGGGAACATGCGAGGACTATTATCAAATAGTATCCCTCAAAGCAATACATAAAATTTCAACGCTGGCTTTTGTTAAGGCATAAAAAGTTTTTCATAAAAATAAATATTTTAAAGATTGTGTAGCATAAAATGTTTAGCTGTAAAGACATTTTATTTATTGTTTATTTTATTTATAGAAGAATAGGTAATATATTTATATGATTTGGTTGCGTGTGTAATTTTTTTGTTTATTCATGTATTTATTTCTTTGTTATAATGTAAGGAATTCTGTTCGACTTATGTTTACAGTATTAATGTTAATCAATAATGTTTATTAATGTATACTGTTATATAAAGCTACTCTAAATGAATAAAGTCAAAATATCATTATAAGTTTGTGATAGGATTTTTTCTAGCAAACATAAAATTAGAAAAACATATATAAATTAACCTTTTAATTGATATTGCATGATCACTCAAATCAATATATATTAATTTATGATAAATCAATAATGAGTAATGAGAAATAAGGCATGCAATTGAAAACCAAACAAACAATACAAATACGCCATTAATATAAAGTGTTTAATAAGTAAAACCAATAAGAACTATAAGAAATGGTTTTTGAATTTTTTTTTAAATAATAATTTTGCTGCACTGTGCACAAGCTTATTACCTCCGCCGAAGGAGGTATTGTTTTCACTGGCGTTGGTTTGTTGGTTTGTTTGTTTGTCAGTAGGATAACTCAAAAAATGCGGAACGGATTCGGATGAAACTTTGTGGAGTTGTTGGAAATGCCAAAAGGAACAAGTGATTAAATTTTGGCATCTCTGAGTGCTTCTTTAAGATGCAAAATGAGCTAATGTCTACTAAATATTTCAAGTTAGCCTACTCTGCCAATAGATGTCGCTGTGCTGTGCTCTCCTCTTTGATGACGTCAGTTTCTTTTTCTTTCCATGTACCTCTAGAGTGTAAATAAAGGAACAGTGCGTAGAGGGTTGGAAATGACAAAAAGACCAAGTGATTCATTTGGTGGGGATCGGCGGAGGTTTGCACTCTCTGAGTGCTTTTAGTTTTAGTTTATTGATGATAACAAATCAATTAGCACTATCTTCCAAATTTATTGTCAAGTCAAAAGCTGTATATAGTGTCACTACCGATATTATAACCGGGGTTTTTCTTATTTGGTTCGATAGGATTGCAGTATCCGTGTGGATATAAATAAATATTTTAGAGTGTTAATTAAATTCGTCTTAATATAGGATCGTATCAATGAAGTTGACCAAAATTGACCTTTCTCTCTCGGAAGTCGAACTTGCGCCCTCAACATTAAGAGTTTAGCACTCCTTAACACACCGAGCTATTGTTTTCCCTTTTAACCGTTTTTATATCATGAGTAAAAGGGTAAAATTGTATTATATATATATATACTGGCTGTTTTTTGAGCGCTACTGGCCCGGTGTCCCAGTGTTTTTAAACACCGGGCCGGGACTTAATATAAATTTTCGTTCATTCCACATTCTGAAGTAACGACGTTTTTTTAGAAAATAATTTCCCAAAAAATAATTGACGACGTGTTTTTTTTTAGAAAAGGCTTTCCAAAAAAGTGAGGACATCTTATTTTTAAAAGGCTTTCCAAAAAAAAGTGAGAACGTTTAAAAAAAAAAAGACTTTCCAAAAAAGTGAGGACATTTAAAAAAAATAATATTTCGAAAAATCCTTTCTAAAAAAACGTCGTCACTTTATGAATGACAAACGAAATAACATATTCAAGTCCCGGTCCGGTGTCTAAAAACACCGGGACGCTCAAAAACAGCCGGGACCTGGGCCGGGTACCCGGTCGTTTCCTGATATATATATATATATATGCCTTATATACATATTTCCTTTTTAAAGGATTTTTAAGAGGTCCTATAACTTTCTTGAATTATGTATATCAATCATATTTGTACTAATCAACAGCACCTGCCCTTCTAACAACTATACGTGTATTATATTTGTGTGTCAGTCCCAAATCCCATAATAATCGAATTATTGTATACAATATATTATAATATTTAAAAAAAACTTTTTGACTAATAAAAATTGCATTTATAAACATTTATAAATAAACATTTCAATACATTTTTTCTCTCTCTACAAATTTTAGTTTAAAAATAACAACTATAAGTTAATTATATTTGTATGTCCGTCTTCAATCAAATATTACTCGACTTACTGTATACAAATATATTACAATACTAAATTAAAACTTTTTTGATTAAGAGAAATTGCATATATATAAATAAACATTTCAATACATTTTTGCTCTCTGTACAAATTTTAGCTAAAAAATATGGAGTGTTTATATATGTCTTTTGACGCGTGCGGAAGTATGATCGGCGTGCTGAGTGATAGTTTTGTGAATTATCAGTGTTTGTGCCTTAAGTGCAGGACTTCATTATAGTTTGGACGTCTTCACACTTCGAGGAACTAAACCATGGACCCTACATAATATTCAACCGGAGTTTTACCCCTGGGACATTCTTTGTCACCCAGGATTGGAGATCTACACCGAAAATAATAGGGTGTTTGTTTATAAGACATTTATAATTTGCCCTGCGTAGGAGATACTCTCTCCTTCGGATCGCTCTTTTCTTTTTCTCCTCTGTTGGAGGAGCACTCTCTTTTATTTGAGCCCTTAAAATATTATTGAAACACTTTATTTCCTTTTGTTTGTATTACTTGATCAAGATACATCCTTGATACTCTCCAATTAATGGGCGAAACCCTATCAATTTAACAGGCAAAAGGCCAGAAACCGATTTTTCACCTAGAAAAGGGAAGCAGGCAAAAAACACTTGAGCATCCTAAAATAGTATTTTAAAGAATTGTCCATTTTTTAAAAATGGAGATAAATTTACCGATTGAATATATCACTCTTCGATACACAACTTTTTAACTAAAAGTTATAATATATTAAGTTATTAATGCAGTCCTATTTTTTCTGTCAATTATACATGAATCATATAGAAATAAAATTATGGATTTTATTCAATACGACTTTACTTTCGAGATCCTATCAAATATGGGGATAAAAAGAATTATCTTTCGTTATACTAAAGGCGGATTGGACAGAAGATCTCTCCATGGGTTGCTGAACCGTTTATTGGAAATGAAACCCAAGCTTGATTTGACAAGACATTAAAGCACAAGTTGCATGAAGATGCAACTTGAACTGTATTTTAGGTAAGCCAGGAATGTTTCGATGCTTTTCACTGGGTCGTACTCAAGAAGAAAAGTTATAATTTTGAGGAAGACTGGAAAAGCTTTGCTAGTAAGAGAGCTCTCATTCATAAATGAATGGTATAAAATTAATATGACTATAAATGGAATCTCAAGCAATGTAATAAAACCAAAAATGCCAAAACCAAAGATCGGTAAAAAAATATCCGCCTCAGGAATTAAAAAAATCAATGGTAATGGAACAGTGCTAATAAAGCCTCATGACATTTTAAATTTATTCGCTTCCAAGAGACGGCAAATCTTGATGTTTACAAGTTTCCCACAAAAATTGTCTAAAGATAACAATGATTTATTCACCAAAGAAAATATGTAAAACTACACCTCTAAGCATTCCAGAGATGATAAAGCTTGTGGTCCTGATGGGATCACTGAGAAAATATTCACACATTTCACTAAAGAACCCTACCTACAAAAAATCGGAAGATACATGGAAAAAAGTAGACTTCGAAAATAAATTAGTAAAGGACGAATAACTCTCATTCCCAAAAAAGGGTATGGTTCTGACTTTAGTCAATGACGCCCTATAACGGTGCTCAATGAGTTTTATAGAATTCTCTTAGGTGGCATAGCTCAGCAAATGACACCAATACTCAATGAAAGAATTGGAGTCGACCAGAAAGGGTTTTTAAAAAGTCGTAAGATTTCCGATATATAAAGAAACATACAATCTTTTATTGAGTCAGTTCATATGAGGGAAAATATGGAGCAGTGAATGCAGTGGATTGCTCTAAGGCCTTTGATACCATTATACAGGACAAAGTTATGAGGACTGTGAAAAACCTCCTACCAAAAAAGTGTTTTTAAACCGGATGTAAACCTTATTAAAAACAGAACATCTACAATTTCAATTAATGGTATCGAAAGTAAACCTATAATCTTCAAAAGGAGCTGCCGGCAGGGGTGCCCTTCAGTCCTCTTACATTTATAGCTTCTGTTGAAAATCTCGTTATGAGGAATTAATTGAAAATATGGAGGATTTGGCGTTTATTTTGGTGGATTTCCACATTTAATTGACCTCTATGCGGATGACGTTATCCGAAGCCTTGAAGGTAGTGTAGGGGCACAACTCATTGCAAGAATTAAAAATCTTGTTAATTTTTTTGAGAAGTTTGAAAAAAAGCTTGCTGATAATAGAAAAGGGACTTCCATTATTTCTCTTGGTGCATGGAACCTTCAGGAAGGATTTAGTATATCATACAGGGATATTTTAATAAAGGAAGGAAAAATATCATATCAATACTTCATGAGTCATATGATCACACCGATTTAAGTTAGCCTTGTATATTTGTAAATAAATACATATTTTTGCGCTTTAAAATGTTATTTCTTTTGCAAATAACAAGTGAAAAAAGTCTTCCCTTTTAAGTGCAAAAAAGCCATATAAATGTAACATTTTTTGTTTGCTAACATTTATGGAGAAGCCATTGGAGGAGATAAATTTGTAAGTGAAATTAGAAAGGGGGTTCCTTTTATATGTTGAATTATTGGCAACTTTTGTAGGGAGACACTCTATGATCACGTCTAAAGAAATGAGTGAAGTATAGAGTATAATTAAATTATTTATTACACGCAAACTTATGGTCGGCTCCATTCCAACTACTTTTAAGAAATAAAGGACACATTAAACTTTGTTTTATCAGTATATTTCGTTGCATGAGACTTTGCTCGATCACAATTTTGACATCCTTATCGACGACTTATTACTTTAAGAAACACAATATGCCTTTTTCCTTTTTGAAATATGGGGCTTAAGAAAAAGAAATTGAAAATCGAATTAATGTCATCTTGTGGGCCAGACAAAAAAGATGGCGGGCCAAAATTGGCCCGTGGGCCACTATTTGCCGACCCCTGCACTATGTCATTTATCAAATTAATTGTATTGATTTGAAAGACTAAGAACAACAAATTATTTCTACTTTTTTTAAATATCAGGAAGTATATTATACCTATACTCATTGATATTTAAGGGCTAAATCGTTTTTATTTTATGGTGCTACCGTCAATTTCAGAATACAAGTATCTTCGTATGGACATCAGTTATACTAATTGGTTGATTTAAATTAGTCTTACATACTTCAGTTTTGATATATATATATTTTATTAGAACTGACACATTTTTTTTTTTTTTTTTTTTTTGCGTGACATGCAAAAGGTGTTTATTTCATTCATTATATCACACAATATTAATCATATGAATTAGCTCCAACAATAGTAACAAAGGAGCACGGGCAGTGTTGTAAGTGGATTATTGTAAAAACGTATGATCTTAAAATCTGACGTATTATTAAAATAGAATGATATCTAGATTACAACGGATTGTGATTTATATACACATTGACAATAAGTTTTCAATAAGTTTGATAAAATTATCGTAGGTGATTCGAATACAAATACTCTTGCAGGACTTTTCCAGATCCTTCTAGTTCTGCAAGATCATAGAATGTTAAAACTTTCAAGTTCTCCTTTGTATATATGTATATATATAAGGTTCTAAGTTCTATATGAGACCATTAGAGTGACAATTATTGTTCTCTTTGTTTTTCATTCTACATTTTATTCTTTAGGTATTTATATAGAAGTAACCAAAAAAGGCTAGAGTTCTGTGAAAAAATTATATATATATATATATATATATAGAGAGAGAGAGAGAGAAAAAGATAAATAGATAAATAGATATACAACAACAACAAAATATCCAAAAAAATTATTTATAATATTTATCAAAATGTAACTACGTAAGAACAACAAACTGATACTTATTTTATTTATATCAAATTAAGGCTGAAACTGAAATAAATTATTCAATAAGAAGAGAATAATTAAAATGGATGCCATAAAAAGATGAATTGAAATATACAAAAAAAGTATGTGTGATAGCTCAGTGTGTTAATAATATTGAGGTCCAAAGGTTTGACTCCCTATTTGGGAATGGTTAATTTTGGTCAACCTAATTGATGAGATCCTAGGTTCGATAGACTAATATATATATACATATATGTAAATATATATGTATATATATATATATATTCAAGGTTATATAATTGTAATCCATGTAATCTTATTCATTTTTTCTAGGGTTTTAGTTCTAACAATGTATTTATTCATGTTGTAATATTGGAAACGGATAACTAAACATTGTTTAGTCGTAGACTTACAGTACCAAATAATCTGATTTATGTGAAAATATATGAGACTTCCATGTAGTACATTACATATAGAACATTCCTTTAATGAATAGGAAATAAAATAAATTGGTTATTGATTCCTCTTCTTATTCTTGTTTGCATTGTATAGGTATGTAATTAATAAAAAATCGATGTGTTAATGAGCAACACATAAAATAGAAAAAAGTGATAATATCGGTTTCTAAGTAGAACCTCGTTTATTTTCTTTGATGTTCTTTGTTCCCAAGGGAGTTATAATGGCATGAGGATTGTCTAAACATGTCCGCCACAACGCTCCATATTTTCTTCAATTTAAAATATGTAACTTAGAGAATTATTTGTATCTTATAGCTGAGAATATAAGTGCTTTTACTCAACAAACATTTACAGATGTGTGCATCTAGGTTAAACAATCAGTGATGTGAGTTTAGCAACAGCAAATGCAAAGCTTCTAGAGTCTTGGTTGCAGGGAAAAAACCTTCGTTTTCTTTTGAATTATGTCAAACAATTCTTGAACCGACAAAAACATAATCAGAGCAATAGCTTACATTAAGGGCGTTTGAATTGTTTCTGAACTTTATCCTTTTCGGTATACCTCTTTACATTTGTTGTATTTTCTACAACATAAGAAGGAACAGTCATCTTTTATTATTAATATTCTTTGTACATCTGTCATCGTATGGGCCTTAAAGAACCTTTTTAAATATGTTTGTGTGCTTCAATGTAAAAAAATACACACAAGTAATCTGTATTATTTTTTTTTTAAAGAGGTAGTAGATATATGTGGATTAATTCATTTAATTTGGGTATATTTTATATATTTATATAAATATTGTCAAACCATAACTATTAGGATAATAAATGCAACTATTTAGTTCATTGCATCATTTCTCTATTCTCAATGTTGAAGACAATGTTGGGAGGAGAAGCCCAATATTGAGTAGCCTTATAGAAAAGAGTAACCTAGGCTATATTAATCAAATTTACATAATTGCTTTTTCATGTCAAAAAGGGAGACTGTTTACATCGAACTAAATTGACATAGAAACATAATATAAGGAAATTCAATATTAATTGAGATCGTTAGCTCAGTAAGCTACTATGAATCTGATAGGTCCGATTTCTCTTGGGGGGGGGAAGGTCCTATGACCTATTTAATAACCGGATGCTAAACTGAGAAAATACATCCAGGGTACTTAAATAGCTAGTTGATGACTTGGTGAATTCATTGAAGTATCTTGGAATAAAAAGGAAATCTGGCAATCAACGTCAAGTGGTGATGTCACTGGGTTTCTAATTTGGTCAATTATCCTTTTTTTCTATTTCTTAGGGCTCAAAATAAAAACGACTTTTGCTCTTCAAGGGATAGTATTTTATCCTTCTTTTTGATATAGCATCAACTTCAATAATATATTCATATATGTAGCTGGGATTAGGTAGAAATATCTACGGCCGGTTCGGTATTCGGTAGATTTTATTATATATATCTAACGAATACCAATATCAATCGGTGCAGTAGATAAGAAAGAAAGAAAAAATATTTATGTACCTGCTCTGTGACTTCTTTATATGCATTTGTATCGGACAATTTATAAGAAAAGACAATTAACTACATAATTTGTAATAATTTGTCTTAGATTTTTTAAAATTTATTACTTTTTAATTTTTATATAAATCCTTAATGCACTCGGATTTTTAAGGAATTGGAAGGCAGTAGAAAACAAATTATTTCCTTAACTATCCTTTGTTATACGTTGTCCGATATTAAATGCGCTTTCAGCTCCAGAGTTGCTTATTTAATTTGCAAAGTTCAACTTCTTCATACCAGGTAACGCTTCTAATTCTAAATAACGATTTACATTTGGTAGAAGCAGCTCTGTGTGTATATATATACCTATATATATATATAATATATATATATTCTATATATATATATATATATCTTCTTAAAGGATATAAGATGGCTCTCATTAGTTGTTGACTCAGTTATTGATTTTCCTGCCTTTTATTCAATATTGTGTTCTTCTGTAATAATAAGGGTCGATGGGAAGGTTAATATGAGGACAAATACTAAAATGCTTACTTACATACACAATTACCAATACACAAAATATTGTAAAAAAATCATACTTTATGAGTTTCGTCATCAAAGACGTAAAAAATGGTTTTACGACGTATATTTGCTGAAGGATTTATCTTACCTTATTGTAGGAGGAGGTAAGATATCAGAGTAACAGATGAATTACGAGACCCGGATTTGGGGGAGGTCTCAGTTTCATAATCCGATCTGTACAAGAATGATTCTCTTCTTTGTTGAGGTGGAAGAGTCAAAGAGCCGTCGTTGACACGATTAGGCGAAGATATAGGACGATCTCCATCAAAGCTGGAAAAAAAAACGAATATAAGAATATATTATTTTATAAGCTTAAGAAAAACCAATTCATTCTATTAAATATAAATTACCCGATTGTTACAAATATACAAAGAATTTTGATATAAGTTTAAATCAACATTAAAAAAACCTTAAATAATTTTACCCAATTTGTTAGAGCAATTGAAGAATAATCTTTTAATAACTCTGCTGATCCACCTTCTGTTACAAAGTAATTCAATGTATTTAAAGATGCTCTACATATAGTTTGAAACATCTTTTCTTGATTTGTTTATTGTATATATATATGTTCTATTACGATTTCGAGTACTTAGATTGCGTCATTTGATTTACTTCAAACTTTTAGAAGTCTGAACTTCTTACATTTTTATACATCTACTCAGGTTACCAAAAATTACTAAAGCGTTTGATTTTTAAACCAATAATATTAGTAATGGCAGGTAAATTAGCCGTGATGAATGGAGTTGACTTTCGCCGCATGGTCGTCCGTGACTTGGAGTCCTCCCAGACCCAAATAAAATCTTCTGAGGATCGATTCCGACTCTTGATGCTGAGGACATCAGAGAAAATTGAGGGACTCTCTAGTCCATTCTGTGAGGCCACAGGGGACAGCGTCCCTCCCGTCGCAGAGAGAGTGGCTTGCCGTGAGAACTGACCCAGGCTGGAACGTCTGAGTGCGTTGTCGTCCGATGATTGGACTCTTGCTGCTGAATGGAAGAAGGAATTTCTATAGGCTCGATCTCTTTGGGAGCACTGCATTTTAAGTAGGTCAGCGTTGCCCAGAGGACATGGACAAGGGTTCGAAGAACTCTGTCACGACCCTCGGAAAAAAGCTGACTAAAGTTCTCCAGGATTATGAACAAAAATAAACACTTTAACTTATTGACGGCATTGCTTTAACACTGAATTTGAAATATGTAAAGCTGTAGAGGAAGACACTCTATTGAGTGTCTTATTCACAATAAATGAAAGCTTGTCCAACAGTTATTGGATAATTAGAGGCAAAATCTTTAGGACGTTTAAAGAAATACAGCAAAACATATTGCCATTGTTTTACACACTCATTTCAAATATTTAACACTGTTTTTTCATTGTTTGTTTTTCAAAAATTTGAAGGGTTTTTAAAGTAATATATAAAACTCTTCGTTAAGATATAAATCCGCACATATAAACCAAGGGCATAAATAACAGACACTTTAATAGATTTTTTAAGCTAGTACTGCATTATTACTGTGGTCGCTTAGGGAAATATTTCCTGTTTATTTCTCTCATAACTTAAATCGACGAAGTCCTTTGAAGGTTACCAAAAAGAAAGAAATTTTATTTCTTCAAGTTAGTGCTGCACTTTAAGCTATGTAATTATAAAACACAGAACGTTGTCTCTACACTTTGGCACAAATCGATGAAGACCTTCAGTAGTTACACAAAAGGAAACACTTAAACTATTATATTCAATTAAAACAGTGTATTTTAAATAAATAAGTGAATCAATTAATCAGACCCTCAGTCCGTTCATTAGGATAAAATCTTTTTGAGCTACAAAAATAACAACACTCTAAAAAAACACTGCATCTTAAAACTGTATTATAAAACAATAAAAAGGATTCACTGAACTTCTTCCATCACCAGACAGAAATGAATGCTCTAAAGAGAAATAAAAAGGCCACACTTTAACTGATTCTTTTTAACATTTAAGACGTGCTTCTCTTACATCTGAACGAGGGCAAAGGTAGACAAATAAGAAAAGTATACAAAGGCTTCTTTTTTGTACGCCAAAGTATGAAAGTGCGCTTTTGTGTGAGCGAAAAGGGATACAGGTTTTTTCCAATATATTTTGACAAGGTTCATTCCCGCCTTTAAGCATTCCTTAATATAATAAGAAAAAACAAACAAAAAGAATGCTACTTTACTCGAAGCTGTTAAAGATTGAACATCAATTCAGAGAGAGGAATAGCATCCTTAGAAATAATAATTGGCTCCTCTTCATGGGCTTACATCCATGACATTTACAAATACTTGGATGGACTGATCCTTAACTTATTAATATTTATTCAATTAAATATCTTGTCTTAATCAAGAAACAAAGAATGTTAATTAATGTTTTCTTATATTTGTCGATAAATGGAGCGTCTCTTGGAATATCGAACGTTGAAAAACAAAGGATTCAGTGTTATCAAATGACCAAATCATGAGCTTCCAAGAACAAGCTTATTATTATCCCTTACCCTAAAATCATAACAGGTCTCTTTACCCCCCACCCCCCTTTTGTATTGGCTTGGAATTTGATTGCAGTGAATGGGTCCCAATCATGTCGTCAGATATTAAAAGACTTTTCATTGGTGTCGATGTGCTTTAAACATTGGAATTATTCATATGTTTCTTTAAATGTGCAATTATTAAAAAAATTATTTTTAACTATTTAAGAAGTTGCTTAACGTTATATAATATATACATATATTATATATATTCCAACGACTATTTAATTTATTAAAAAAACACATAATACTTCAATCTTAATATTTTTTCTCAGATGAAATGTGTCAATATGTTTCTAACTTATCTATATAAAAAAGTGCGCAATATTTGAAACTTCGATAAAAACAGATAAGTTAGCAAGTGTTGAAAAACCTAACAAAGTTTGTAAGAGAAAATCAATATCTTTACAGTTTAAATACAGTCAAACGTGTAATAGTGGTCAATCAAGAGACACAAAAAGGATTCCGCCACAGACAAATGACTACTTGAATAATAGTATTTTTGTTTCTGTTAAGGATTTTGGTTTGGCTGCAAAGGGTAAGTGACGGCTTATATAATTGGTTCTAACACATGTTAGACATTATATATGATTTTTCTTCTTCATGATGTTCATTTGTCATTAATGCCTTCATTTGCATACTTGACCCATATGTTTCTCGACAATAGGAGTTGGAGTGTAGAAGAGCGGGTTGAAGGCTTGCCTACGACGAATGTTGCGGCCATAATTAGCTCCAAAAGGACATGAGGGTGTTGTTGTGAGAGGATAGAGATTGAGGGGAGGGATACTTCGGAGCTGGTCTCCGGAGAATCGTCATCCTAATATAGTTTTGGTTATGGGTTAAAGTGCAATGATAGAAAAGTCAAAACTCTTTTTGGGTTCGAAAAAGATCATCAAAAGACCTTCTATAAACACATTGATAGCGACACTTGAAATTGAAGCGACTACATGACCTCAGAAGTTAGGTATCCACTTTTAAATTGTAGATATTAGTGTATGAAAATTCAGCTCTCGATATGAACGGAATAAAATCCATAAGCAGTGCTGAACATAAGCATTCTTAATTTCAATTATAATTAATATGTTTACAAATTTTGATTATATTAAATTAGTTTTATATTTGTACGATTGAATGACAGTCTAATTTTTGAATCCTCTTATATTGAATTGTATTCTTTAACAAGCTATTATCTTAAGTTATTATGCTTGTTTTTGTATTACCCTACGCAATCTGAAATAAAGATTGTAATAAAGTCTTGTTGAAATGCTGTTTGAATTGATAACAATAAATATTTTGAAGAGGCTTTAATAAAAAAGTATAATTCCTTGATCCAGATTCACAAAGTGCCTCTTTATAGACGTCTCCTTATAATCCTTATGATAGAGTTTTTGACATATTTCAAAGAAAAAGACTGGCTTCTTTAGTAACTGAAAGGCAGTTTCGCTCATGAAAACTTTTGTTCAAAGGTTCCGTTGGATCTGAATTTTTTGTTTTGTTTAGCATTTGATCTGAAAGTCTTGCATTGAAAAGATTTTTTTGTTTTATTGAATAGTGGTATTTGTTAACAAAAAAAAATAAATATATATATATACACTATGGAATTTATTTCATAGGTTAGATTTAAACAAGTGTTTAGCTTAAGCCTTGTTATTCAAGGAACAAATCCTCGTAAGGCAATGGTATCCATGTTTATAAGGATTTAAATATATACATATATACACTTATATTCACCTTAAATGTGATATTTAAAATATGAGACATATTTAATACATATTTGTGGTGTTTTTATAAATTTATTTATCTCGGAGGAGAAGAAAAGAAACGTAATTTATTGTTTTGCTTTTTTTGCAGTAATTTTTTGTAAATAGCCCAAGCTATAAAAAAGAGACTACAAAAAATATTATTTAAAGAGAGCCCTCTCTTAAATGACACTTTATTAGAGTTCTATTTCGAAATTCCATATGATTTAAAAGTTTTGTAATTAATATATATATATAGTAACTTAATGACACTTAATTTTGGGTTAAATCAACCCCCCCGCCATTTCATAATGTATAAACTTAGGTTCCGAAATATTTTTTGTGTGACGTCACGTCTGGCAAAAAACATAAACAAATAACTTTTACTATATATAACATCTCTACTCAAATTATCATTAGGCATCGTACTCTTACAAAAATGGCTTCAATATTAAAAAAAAGACAGTGTGCAGTTGCGTTTGTCCTTCATTGGATCACAATGTATTGTATCAACCAACATCAAACAAAGAAAAGCTTGGACCATCGCATGCAAAAGAAGAGATTCGACATTTCAGTATTTATAGTAAATGGAAGGATTGATAGGAACGACAACCTTGTAAAAAGAGTTTCTAAATCAATGTCTAAGGTGCCGTCAGTTCCATTGGAAGCTCTTAATAAATTGCTCAAATTCGTGTATTTCTCCAAATAATTTTGAAAAAACCCGCCTTCAAGAGCAAAAAGCTAGACATAGAAAAAGTTTAAGAGAGAAGCGAAAATGAAACAGTGGATTAATTAATGCTCCAATAAATTATTTACTTTTCCTAATATGTATTTCTAATAATATTTATATATATGATTATAAACAGTATTTTGTTTTGTAATAATTTATAAAAAATATTTTTTTTAAATATGTATTTCTAATAATATTTATATAATATATGATTATAGCCATATTTTGTTTGGTATTAATTCATAAATTATATACTTTTTTCTAAATATGTCTTTGTAATAATATATGATTATAAATAGTATTTTGTTATAATTTATTTTGTTGCTTTTATGTGCTTTAACATATAATGATTGAAGAGTTTGCTTTTTCATGAAATATTTTGGATAATTTCAGCAACTTTAAATCATCAAAAAAATTTGATTACTCACAAAATTTAATATTTTTCCATTTTCTAATAGAATTGTGATAATTAATTCTTCTATGATCTAATTAAAGGCTAAATTCGATTATATTAACATATTTTACTTATACAATATACCCTCTTTTGCCATATGTGACGTCATGCTCATGAGGTAGGTTGCGTGGCGGTGTATTTTTTATACTTTCATGGTTAAAATGGCTCTACCTTACTTTTAACTACCTTGGGTTAAATATTATGAACTAAATAATATTTAACAATCAGGAAACTAATGAATTAACATTTGGACCAGAGGTCGACGGATACATCGTCACCGATAGTACATTTAAAAAACTATTGGCATCAGCGAATCTTGGCATCGATATTTGTCTATATAAATAAATATCTTGATTGTTATATAAAAATTACTTTGAAATACTGTTGATTGCATTTCAAGGTTTTAAATATAGCGTAATTTATTGATTTAAATATACCTTCATATATAGATTTTGATAATAATAAGTTCGGTTTTCTTTTCTAGTCTAGTAATAGAAGACACAAAAACTTTAAATACGGCTTTTGCGTTGAACTTTTCATTCATTTACATCTACAAATGACAACAAGATGTAATACATAAAATATAAATTAATTTATATCATATAATCCAAATTGTGAATTTATTTATTTCCCTAATAATTAACAACAAATATTTAGATAGGAGGAACTATAAGCCCGTAAATTGGCTATTGGCTTTCTAGAAAAATAGTAATATTATATCTGTCTTAAAAGTCCTCTATTCCACTATTTTAAACAAACATTACTTTTTGAAATATAAATGAAAATTAATTAACAGATTAAAATTAAAAGCCCACAAAAATAACTATTGTAACGGGTCATTCATTGGCGGTAAGGTTGTACAAGGAATACAAAACACATGAAAGGGAGGCTTTCATGAATAAGATTTTTCTTCTATTTGGTTCGATAGAATTGCATCTGTGTGAAAAAAAATTATGACGTTCCAATTTTCGAACGAACCTAGAATCTTTACAATAAGATATACCAAAGTTGACCTTCCCCTCTCAGTGTGATGACATCACTGAATAATTAACAACGTTTATTCCAATTTGTCTAGTCATTAAGCTTTTAGAGAAGTATTTCTTGCACGCCAGTGCTTGTTTAGCAATGTTGCATTTGAATAATAGTTTCTTATGAATGAGTCTGTAGTTTGGACACTTATACAATGATGTATCATTTATTAAACCCGATTTCATAACTCAAAGAAAAATTACATCTTTTAAATATGCAAGTTTTTCGGAAGTAAATCAAGTTTAATAGTAATATTTGCAACAGTTGCAATATATTCTTTTGATCAAAGATTCATTTGTATGCAATTTTTGGAAAGACTTTCAAATTACCAAGAATCAATACAAAATTAGCCAATATTTAAAGTTAATAAATATTTGAAAATAAAAATTAAAAATCAGTGTCTTTCATTCTCTTACATAAAGGAATTTAAACATATAAATAAACATAATTAGCCTTTGTTCAGGCTTATTTATAAAACAATCAGTCAGTCGTGGTACTGTAGGGAAGAACATTATTTTAAAATAATTATCAGTATACAGCATACTATTTGATCAAATTGATACAATTTATATCACGTGAAGCAAAAGAAAGTTCCAAATGATAAAGGCAGTTCATTACATATTTATGATTATATATATATATATATGAATATATCAGACTTGTTGACGTTCGCGAAAATTGTCGTTCGTCGTTCGTTTGTCGTTCGCCAAAAGTTATCGTTCGTCGTTCATTGTTAATTTTAAATTGAATCGTTCGTCGTTCATCGTTCGTTTGTTGTTCGCCATTCTGAAGAAACTGACAACGTTTTTTTTAGAAAGACATTTCTGAAAAAAAGTGATGACGTTTTTTTAAAAAAGAAATTTCTGAAAAAAGTGATGAAGTTCTTTTTAGAAAGAAATTTCAGAAAAAAGTGATGACGTTCTTTTTAAGAAAGGAACTTAGTCCCATGAAAATTAAAGACCTTTGTCATTTTTTTTTTGGCGCCAAAAACGAACAACAAACGATAGGGAATTTTTCTTATCATTCGTCAAAAAATTTGTCGTTCGTCGATCATCGTTTGCGAACGACAAAAAATTAACGATAAATTAACAAGTCTGATACATGTATATATGTATATATATTTATATAAATATATATATATATATCTATCTTTATTTGTGCCGCTGCCCAGTGAGTTTCATGTTATGTGCAATAATTTGACAAACTATTAATGTTCAATATTTTTTAATATCGAAAAACAGACATCTAAGGATTACAAGTTATATGGCTACTGGTGGCTGTTCAAGATGCCCTTATTGTGGCTTGTGGGCTTTTCGCGAACTAATTGGTTTTTATAGCCTCAAAGTGATATAATTGTGACACCCCAAACACGATGCATCTTTGAAGGTACTCTCGACACCCAAAACTGCCATAATTCTGATATGTAGAAAGTGATGGACAAGTGAAGCTTGGTTTGAAACTCCAATATTTAAGTGTCGTGACTGATAAAATCTAAGGATTCCTTGGCCGTAGATTTGTTCTCTCTATAATTACGACATTCAAAACTCAATGTTTCAAAGAGTGCATGCAATCCATGTTCACACAATGATATTATTATATTTATATATGGGGTAAGGTTATTAAAATATCCGATGCAATGACTGGTAGCGCTGAATATATAGGTATCTGTTAGCTGTCCATTGTTAGGAAAAGACAGCAATACAAAGGACTAAAAAGAGAGTAAGACTTCGTATATCTCATATAGTTTTTCTATGAAATAGGAAGCGCGATGATGGCACATAACTTTCCATATTTCATGATAGGAATATAAAGTCTCTCTCTATCTTTAGTGTTTTTTCTTTTAGTTCCTATCTTTCCCTAAAACTGGAGAACTAACAAATACCCGATATGCAACGCTACCATATATTGCTCGGGTACTCTATATTCTCTATGAGTAATATATTGTTCTTGCCAGCAAAATATTGACTGCAGCTTTAAATCCCCTTTACAAGTGCTTTCAAATGAACTTCTCTTTGTACTTTGGTATATATTTAGTAATATGGATATTTATATACTTGATTGCATTTTTTATAAATATATTTACAATGTCTATAGCTTAAAAAAATGACAAAAATATTCCTAGAATTTAATTAGAAACTAAAGATAATGATCCTTATTTCCTGAGCAAAAAGTTTTAACAATTTTGCATACGTTGCATATAGACATATTTTTATCAAAGCCATGTACTTTTTTGTTCAAGTAGTGTGAGGTTCACTTGCCACCATTTTAATATTTCGGATATATTTTATAACAGAGTAAGAACGTGTAAACTGGGGTTTTATGCAACCATTCGGATCACCCGTCACAACGCCATGGAATATTGGATATTCCAATTCATGCATCGTTGGGATCTCTCGAGTTCTATATATCACAATTATGGGGGGTTACATATACATATGTCTATCGGAAAATCGAATTCCTTTTGTCACATTTTTCGAAATAAGCATCTATTGGTTCTGGGATACCAATGTCATATTTGGTTTTCGAATAAACTGGTCTATTATTAGAGATAACGAAAAGATCGTTTTCACAAATTCATCAGTAAACTTGACTCTTCTTTTTTAGTGAGAATGAGGAACTCTTTTAATTGATTAATATTAATGAGTTGAAGAAAAAAAGTGTATTCAAGGGATTCGTAAGTGACGTGGATGTTTGCCTATGAAAAGGAGACAATTAAGGGTTTAAGAATGAATTGGTATCCGCTCTTCAGCAGCTGCGCATGAAGTAATACTTATAAGCATAATGCCAACAGCTTTTTTATTACTTCCTCTTCTCTTCTATCAACCAATCACGCTTCAAAAAGTACGACTTATTCCATATCTCTACCCATTAGGTGCATTCCCAATTCACTGTTTTAATGTAACAGCTGATTTTATATGGAAAATAACTGTTGAAACAAGGTATATACAAGATACAGCTTTGAATGTTATGTGTATTTATGTAATGGGATATCAATGAATGTCTCATAATGCCGGATAGTATTTCATTCATTAATCACAAAACAATAGAAAACTCCACAATCAATGCACTCATGTGAATATAAGAGTTGCAAGTTTCTTTGCTTTTTTGGGTCATTTATTTAAAAATCATACATAACATATACAATAATAAATAAAAAGAGCAAGAGGGGCTGTGATAATAAAATCATAAATAAACATTGTAGTTTAAAATTAATCCTCTAAAGCAAGACCCATTACATTATTAAAATATCATAATTTAAATTATAAAAAGTGGAAGTGAGTAACACCAAAAAGAGAGTCAAATTTTGTAAATAGTATATAAGAACATCTTTTATTGGACGGCTCCCTCGATGATGTCATTTGAAGTCCTCTTATATCTTCTAACAATGAATATCAAACGAGAGTTAAAATGACAGGGTTTCTTTGCTTGTTTGTATAAATGCAGGGACTCCAAAGTGAATAATAGATGTCCCAGTCAATTGTTTGGGAATCTTAAAACATTATTTCAGCAGAACCATTAGTTGATCCAGGAAGATGCGAAATATGAGAAGTTAACAAAAACTAATTATATTTTATAGATCCGTTACTTATCTCCATGGGAATATACTCAAAAGGACTAATAATGTAATCAAAAAGATATGGTTACTTAGGTGAATCGTCTGACAATTTCATTTTTTAAATAAATTGTACTTACTACTCTAACAAGAGCACATATCTCAAAGAGGGCAGTTAACTTATTCATATGCACACAACTATTATATGTTATGTTTTCATACACAATCAATGTTGTAGTCAGAGAGATCTGCTAAGTATATAATTAAATCCTTTGAGAATTCAAAAATATAATGTGTATTTCAGGAATAATATAGTTTAAAGAAATTCTATCAAAGAGAAGAAAAAATTAACCTTTGATATTTCTTACGGTTTAAAACTCATATTGTTTTGTTAATATTTATCGTTTATATTAAGAGTCGAGCAGGCTTCTACTGAGCTAGCACCCTCCCTTCATTTTTAAATGTGCAGAACTGATGCTCCAATGTATTCTAATTATAGTTGTGTGAAATAAGGCATGTCCAATTCTCAATGTTGGGGGTGCAGGTTCGAATCCCGAGAGGGGACGGTCATTTTTGGTCTACATCATTGATAAGATCCTAGATTCGGGTGACTAATTGAAATGCTATAACTCATATTGTTTTGTTAATATTTATCGAAATATGATTATATTCCTAAGGTTATTCTAAATGTAATTTTATGCACATATATATAAATATATACATATATATCCTAATAACTATATACTTTTTCAATAGAAAGCTTGAAAGTCGTCATAAATTGTCACGTTTTCTCCAGCTCGAATGCTCGAATGTTGTTGCTATCCCTTTGTATGAAAACTCATTTAAGTTTTATGAACAATATTTCTTACAAAACAATTTTCAATATAAAATACTATTTTTATCCTTTCCTTTAAAAAAGAAAAAAACAATAAAGAATGTTCAAAGCCGGTAATATTAATTCAATATAACCAAATAACGTTTTAAATTAGTTTTTTTTTCAATTAAGTGAATGGAAATATGATTTTCTTATTCAGGTGGGATATCTTTATATTTTGGGCATTAAATACTGTTGGTGAATGCATACTTTTCACATAATATCTAGTCTACGTATTTAAAAGGTATTTTTACTTCATTGTCAAAATATTCACTAATAGAGGATATATACAATTCAATCGAAGCACAAAACAGTGTGCGGCGCTGATTAGTCGTCTTTCGTTCCACCTCCCACGCGGAGTATATTTGCAACAGCTGGCCAAAGGTCTTATGCTGGGTCGAGTCAGCTACGCTGCCGCGGTGACCAATGTACCTCGACTAAAAATCGACGTAACTGGTCCACCGAAGGCTGCAAGATCGATCCAGGTTTCCATAAATAACGCAGCTAGGTCTTTACTTGGCGTAAGGGCTAGCGTTCACATGCAGATCGATGATCTGCTCCACAAGGCCGCACTTCCATCCCTTAATGGGATATCAGTTCGGGCTGTGGCTATGGAAACCTGGAAATGCTTTGCAAGCCGGGATGGTAGCAATGGCGACCGAAACCCGGTAGGCAAGATCTTATTCGGTGCCCAAGGTGGGGTCAGATCGACTCGTTCTCGGACTGCCGGCCTCATCCGATCTCCTCTCCCTAAGTCGGTGGCCACATTTGTCACCAGTGCTGCAGCTACTTGGAATAGTAGTCCTAAGCTTCGCAACGCCAAAACCATGAGGGAAGCCTATGTAGTTGCCAAGTCTTTGGAAAAATGTGCCCTATATAGTAGACGATAGTGTTTTTTTTAATATTTTTTTTATTTTTGTTTTAAATTTAAGGTTTTTTTTTCTTCGAAGAAACCTTTTGTTTTTAATTATATATTCTCCAGAGCAGAAATAACTCCTTGTTAAAGCATTTTAAGTTATTAAAGCCATTTATAATATTATTTTATTTTATAACTCTTTTGCCTATCTAAGTAAATCAATAAAGTAAAAACTATAAACTAATAAAAACTTTTATATTTATTTATGAATATAATCTTAGTTTATGCGTTGACATATAATGTTCTTATATTCATTTAAAAGGAATCAAGCACTCAAAGTTCAAAAGAATGGGCAATTTGCATAGCGATCCTGAGCTCTAAAACTCTCATCGCTATAAAAAATCACAATTAGAGATCTCATTAAAACCTTGTATTGACGAACGACGAACAATAAGGAAAATTCCTTAATGTTTATTTGGAAAATTCCATATAAATACATATATAAGTAAGTATATGTATATAATTTGCGGGTAGATATGCGATACATTCCACCTAAGGGGCCTTGAAAAACAAGATACGTCAATATTGCAAAGAGACTTTCAACTTGCTGGAGATTTTTTTTATTCCAGAGTTCTTTAAAAACATATACAAAAAATATATAATATGTATTTAAAATTGAGGTAAATAGGTAAAACAATACACAAATAAACATTATAGTAAGAGGTTTTAATGACGTCACACGGGCAAGCGGGAAGAATAACATTTTATAATGGTATTCCTCCCGCTTAAGACATTTAAAATCTATTGCTACAATACATTTTGGATTACGTAAAAATACGTTTCACCATTAATAAAAACATGAAGTTAACGTATCTGGTACTTAACATACCTTTATTCCACCCAATACTGACTTTGGCGCCAAAATAAATTAACTATATTTCGTCCTTCGTTCATCAAAATATATAAGAGTTACATTTGCTTGTATGTCCGAATTGAGTTATGAATATAATTATATTTTCCTTGATGTTCTCTGTTCGAACCACACACAGCACTGAGCACCTTAACACAATATGTGTCTTGCCTTATCTACCGAAAGACACACTATAATTCTAAAAAGGATTATGAAAACAATAAAAAATTGTGAGCTGTATAAAATAATGGATATTATAATAAAAAAGGAGGTTTAAGAATGATTTCTTTAATCGTTTTTTTAATATTTGTGAGCCATAATGTAGTCGTGTTCTAACTCAACTTGGAAAAATTCTCTATCTCTCTGTAGACCAACAAGCGTTTAAAAGTCTCCAATTAGTGGATTTTACTCTTCACATTGCATCAGCAGGGAAAGTGCGCTTTCAAGACCCCCGGGATGCTCCGACTGTTGAAGAAAAAGAAGAAACTGTTGAAAAAGACGACAACGAACTTGATGATAATAAGGAAAATAAAAATCAACATATTGACAATGATAGAAACACCACAGAAGATGGAAACAATACAAAATTCAAGGCACTGGAAATCATGACAAGAACGACAGAAAAACCTATGGAAAAGAAGCGGAATATCCTATTACTGGATTATCTATCGGATTAACAGGAAGTGTTCCCAAAGACAATAAAAAACATCAAAAATTAATTGTTTTTTCAAGAAATTGAAATGATTGTTAAGAAAAGTAATTGATCATGTGGTCATGTAATCTATATTCTTGTACTATTAAAATGTAACTTCATATTACTGTTGTAGCACATATACCCCGTTGCGTGGTCGTGCTCATTTCTTTAGTTTGTATGTGTGTTATATATATTCATATGTATATATATATACGTATATCTATTGTGATGCAGTAATAAACTTCTAACTTACTAAAAAAAAAAATGTAGTCGTGTTCTTTACTTTAATGAAACATTAATTAAATGTTTTTTAATTGTATAAAAAAGAATCAAAGAACCGGTTCGATAAAGTATCCTTTTAATATTATATCGAAGATAAAACATTGGACTGTACTCTTTACTTATATGATTCATCAAACACTATCTTGGCTATTAATGTACCTTTTACATACAGCAGTACACTCGCATCATTGAAATACATTTAAAAGTTAGAGAAACATGCGTGAGGAGCCTACAGTTAACAAAGTTACAAAATGAGATTAAAACTATATAGGAAACCATAAATACATTAACGTTCTTGCAAAAAAAGTGGTCACTTTAACTAAAACACTACAAATTACTCCTTCATTAACCAAAAATGTAATTTAAGTAATAATTAGGCACGCTTAGTGATTAGCCAAAGTCATTTCATTAATGGATTATAAAAACTAAATAAAAATAAATACAAGTCGTTCTTACAGCGATTAACTTTTATTATACATTATCTTAGCTTTCATTATATGTTTTTTCTTTGTTAAAAACTTGTAGAGGTTAGGAGTCAAAGAGGTTTTTCACTATAAAGGACATTACTTTTTGGGCGTACTTCTTATCTAAAAATAGCTTTTATATTTTCCAAGACTGTTTCATTGAAGAATGAAAGACTTGAAAGGAAAAAAGATGCTGGTTTCATATACCTACAGAGTAGCATTATACAACTTTTTTGAAAGACTAAATATATGTGAAGCCATGTAGTTGTTTATAAAAATATTAATTTTCCTAAGATGTGTTGATATTTTTTAAAATTATATTTTCAAATCAAAAACCATAACATAATTAGTTTAATTTTTTTTCATTGTATTATGATTACACTCAGCATATAGAAACTAATTATAAAAGGGATTGTACAATAGTTCAGTGGAAGTGCACACAGCCCTCAACTATGAGGGCACAAGCTTAACTTTTCCTGAGTTAAGTGGTAGATCTTATTGGGGTTCAATGGACAAATTGAATGCAATTATGTATATTATATCGACACATATTAAGTCATTTGCAAAACCTAATAAATTGGGTCAATTTGTATATGATTATGTATATTATAAGCATTTTATTGAAATATAAACATAATCTGTTGTTTTTAGTAAAAACCATGTCTGATATCCTTTTGCATAATTGTTGAACCAATAGCGTATACTATACAATCAGCTCAACGCTAAGTAAATCATACAACATGCATTTGGACTCGACTACTTAAGGAAATATATGTATAATAATATATATTTTAGATATTATATATTTTTTATTATATATAATTATATAAAATGACATATTAATTGGAATATCTTCCAAAAGAAAGATGTGTCAAGAGCATTTAAATAGTTTGAAAATACCTTAGTTTTCCGATCCAATTACAACGGTTCACAACATTTTTAGGTATGTAATAAGATATTATCCCTCGATGAAACTTTTCATTATATAATTTTCCTTTGTTGTTCGATTTAGCTTATAAAAACCAGCCTCAAATAACCTTTTGAGAGGAAATACCTTGGCAAATACATGAAAGAAATAGTTTAATCGTAAAGAAAAGGGAGAAACATTCATGATGTTGGAGATATATATTTAGATCAGTGTAAAAAGGGAATATCATCAAATGAATAAATAAAGTGCATGAATATATGTAGGGCACCAAAAACTTTCATAAATAATAAAAAAGTATAACTTAATTATCTTTTTATACTTTCTTAAATATGAAGACGTAAAGAAAAAAGTTATGTTTTTATAATTAGTGAGGCAAAATACTCCCTCCCTTCTCTTTCTCTTTCTATCCAGGTAACACTAACAGCAGTACCAGATGGTAATCGTATATTCTCATATCAAAAGATCCATTTTTGGGGGAGAGTACGTATTTGCTTATATCTCTTAAAGTATAGCGATTTTTAGAACACAAAATATATCAAATGAAAGCTTGGTTAACCAGCTTTAATATTTTGGTATACTAAATCATGTCAATATAATAAGTAGAGAGTTATATGTACATTAAAAAAGCCTATCTCGCGTACAAAATGACGCATATAATGGATTAAGTATGCGTCAGAGACAAAGTAAAATTTTGAGAGGATACCTTGACGCACATCTAAGAAACACATTATCATTTATTTTTTTCATAATCGATTTCTTATAGGTCAATACAGGCTCTGAATCATATGATGTAAACTCAGATTGTACTGAATTCTGAATTGATAAAATGCAACCAAGGCCATTTTTAGATTTATCATCTAAAGTTTTACTAAACTTAAAAGTACTATTTTACTCTGAAGCGAACAAGTCATCTTCTACAGGCGAGTGAAGTTAATTGACACAAAAAAGCTATGAAATAAGCTAACAATACACACTCCATTTTTTTCTTTGTTTTTACTGAAAACTTTGTTTTATTAAAAAACATCAAACATACGTCTGGTAGTAAATTTGATTTCCTTTAAATTAATAATTATTGTTGAAGTCTGTAACATCCACCATTTTGAAGAAATTTGCGGAAAACTATATTTTTACTAAATTTTTAAAACTTTGACCTCGTAATGTTGACCGATTTTGTTCAAACTTTGTATGTCGTCTTCTTTTATCACCAAGAAACAGAAAATCCACAATGTTGCTAACATTTCAAACATTTGAAAAATAAGAACAACCCTAATATATATATATATATATATATATATATATATATATATATATATATATATATATATATATATATATATATATTATATATATATATATATATATTATCTGGACCGATCTTGTCATATTAAAATAATCGGAATATCTTTTTTAGATATAATAATGTGTTTTTCCGTTTTTAATATATATATCATACTTGTTGACGTTCACGAAAAATTGTCGTTCGTCATTCTAAAAGTGAGAACGGTTTTTTAGAAAGGAATTTCCCCATCAAAAAGGATTTAAAAAAAATTAAAACTCTACCTGTCTATGAAAAATGAAGATATTTTGAATAAAATAAAAACCTGCAAGTTACTGAATGATTTTTTTTAAACGAACGACGAACGATAGGAATTTTTTGTAGTTGTTCGTTTAAAAAAATAATGCAGTATTTATCTAGTAAGTATCTGAGTAGGAAAAATGATTAGAAATGATCGGAATTGTATCGGGAGCAAAAAAAACGGTTTCGGGACAACGCTTAAATATGCCTTGAGTCCTTCTTCATAATATTGATTGGTGTCAGCTGATGGGCATTTGCTAACGATGTTGGCGATATTTTGCCTTCACAAATTAAGGATTCTGTTAATTTTTTTGTAAATTCTTTTAGTTGAATTTTGTTACTAGACGTTTTCTTGTAAATAATCCAACTATTCAATATACTAATACTTATAAGTTAAAAAATTATTTTTTTGTACCACTTGATACTCTTTCGAGCGGGGCTATAGTATTCGACCATTTGGTCGCTAAAATCGACACCTCCTTTAACTTTGTTGTAGTCCAAAATAATCCTTGGTTTTTTGATAATCCCTCCTTTCCTATTTCTTTTTTCAGAACTAACAACGTCGTCATTATGAAATGTTGAAATCATTAGAATAGGCCTCTTGTCTTGGTATTTAAAAATAGAAACACCATTCGTGCTATAAACTCCTCGGATTTCCCCATTTCCGATTTTAAGGTTCTTCAGAGTTGCTGGGATATTCCTCCTATTTTTCTGAAGAGTTTCTGTTTTTTAGATAATTTGCGAGCTCAATGCTTGAATACCAATTATCAGCTACAATTAGCCTCCCACAATCCAAGAGTTTTTCGCTTAAGTTGACAACAACTGATCCGCTGTAACCCAATTCGGACCTTGTTGGATGGCTTGTGCGGGCACCGGTGTAAACAGAGGCATTCCAAACGTAGCCAGTCACATCGCATAGTTTATACAACTTTATTCCATATCTGTGCGTTTTTCCAGTATTATATTGGCGAAAAAGGAGTCGGCCTCTGTGAGCTATCATAGTTTCGTCGACGCATATATTTTCTCCAGGTATATAAATTTTCTGACAATTAGAAAAAAAGGCTGACATAAAGTCTGAAATTTTATGAAGCCTATCGCCAGACTTTGCCTTTTCATTGTCACTGAAATGCCAATTTTTTAATATCATTGAAAAACGATTATAAGACATTTGAATGTGATGAAAAAGTGGATGAAAGAAAATTTCGTCCTTTTTCCAATAATCCTCAATACTGGGATACTGGATGAGGCCTGTTATTATTATTATGCCTAAGAATTTCTTCATTTCTTCTAAGCTAACTTCCTTCCATTGATGCATCCGTGAATGTCTCGAAAGATTGTTATTTTTTTAAAATGGATTGGCGTATCTATTTGTTTCATTTACCATGATTGTCAATAAATTTTCATCCAAAAAGAGATCAAATACTTGAATAGGACTAATGTCGACTGGTAACGGCAATTGCAGTCCACATTGTCCATAGAATTGATATCTTCTTCTGGAGTTTGATTTCGAAGTCCAATTTAGACCTGATGACTGGGAATCCATTGATAGAGAAGCCTGGAGAGAGTCATTTTCTGATTCCTCAGAGGAGTCCTCTTCTTCTAAAATAAATTCCTCGTCTGAACTTCCACCATTATCAGATAAATCTAATAGGTGTTCGTCTTCACTAAGATTATAATCCTTTAGATGTGCAGTTAGCTCTTCGATAGTATATCTTTTCTTGGACATGGTTATTGATTAACTGAATCTTTTAGATGCAAATGAACAAAGGATGCGTTAAAAAAATAATGCGTTTTAAAAAATAATGCGTATCCAGACAAATATTTTTTTAATATTTCAACAGAAATACATAGTTCTTTGTCTTCTATTATACACTTTTTGTGACGGTTATTTTGGTCATTTTTGGTACATTACAATCCAAACATAAACATTTTCTGTTTGAAATTAATTTTTTAGAACAATATGAATAAATCTAACATATATAAAAATGTTATTTTTAAACTATATGATATATTTATTAATCCTACGTCTGTGACCCATATATGGGTCACGGCTTAAAAAAGTCATAAATCAGCTGATTTTATTATAAAAAATAAATTAAATTATGAAAAAAGTAGTTTAAAAAAGATTAAGCTAAAAAAATGTGGTAGACGTATGAGGCATGTCTTCTAAAAATACTCAGACAGGCAAAGGGATATATATATATATATATATATATATATATATATATATTCAATTTAGGGTCTTTATACATAGAATCCTGATATATCACGTTCCTATAATTATTAGGATGGGCAAAGAATATAGAGTGCCGAAGCAACGTATGGTATTGATGCATATCAGCGTATTTGTTAAATACAATCCATTGTGGGGAAAGGACAGGGAATGAAAGCATTTTCGGGAGAGAGTGAGACTTCATATTTTTATCATGAAATAGAAAGAGTGAATTGACATTTTTGCACTGTCATGGAGAAAAATATTATTAATAAAAGGCGTTTCCTCTTTTTTAGTTACATTTTGTCACTGTCCTTCCCCAATAACGAAGAGTTAAGAAATGCATATTCAACTATACCATACGTTACTTTGACACTATATATTCTCAATAGATGATTCCTAGGCTTTTTGTTTTCTCCATTTTTCTTTTTTGTCTATATACATAAGGATACCAACACCCCATTTTCTTTAACGTGATATCCTGAGTTAAGCATTTTATCTTAATGATCCTCTAAGCTTTATCACATCGTCCAAGAATGATAAGAGCAGCTCTAATGCACCTTTAAACATATTTTTCATTATTGTCTGAAAAAAAATTAGGAGCTAAAAAAGACTTACCGAAACAGAGGCTATGTTATTGACATAAACCTATATGATAGTTTATGGTAGTAGTTAGAACTTTGGGTGTATCATCTAACTCTATAACTATATGATTGTACACAATGCTCATGTCCAAAATGGAAAATATTTTAGACCTTTTCAACGTACAAATAAATCTTGGATTATGAAAGACAAGTCTTTGAGTAACTATTTATTTGTGACTAGTTAAAGGGAAAACTTTTGTAAGGAAATGCAAGGGCTTTGGTGAAACGTGATCGACTCTCAATGTTGGAGACGCAGGTTCGACTCCCCACTTGGTCTACCTCATTGATAAGATCCTAGGTTTGATAGATTACGCGCTAGTATACTTATTCATAGGAATGGAAATCTGGAGCTTAGCCTTGGTCATGAAAAAGAGAGAGGGGTTAAGTGAGGGATAGAAGAAAAGAGAGAGATATACTTTTTCATTATCTTTATTTCTCTCTCTTTATTTCTCTCTCTCTCTCTTTCTCTCTCTCCCCCTCTCTCTTTACCCCTCCCTCTTTTTCACGACCTAAAACAGTCATGTAATCTGTAAGCACCACCAAGGCTAAGCTCCAGATTTCCATTCCTACTTATTCATATTCACACAAATGCGACTCCATCGAACCAAATAGGCTGAAAACTTATGATAATGAAACACTATTGACATTATCCACCGACCCAATATATTATTCCAAATATTACATCCATCAGTTTGATGTTGTTTAAGACTTTAAATAAATCTAAACATGTTTTGAAATATGTTAAAGGCTGGCGTTTTTGTAAATGGATTACTTTATATATATATATATATATTTCTGGTCTAGCCAATACAAAGTGTTGACGTCTGAAATTTCCTTAGGTAAGTTTTGAATTTTTCGTAGCATAACCGTACATTCAATGACCATCATTGGTGTTTTTACATTGACTAAAAAAATGGTTTGACAAAAAAAAATACCAGTAAATATTTTAATGTAATTACTTTTCCATACTGTTGACATGTATTATGACGTCAAAAGTGCATATAAATGCACTTAAATCTTTGTAAGACGATGAAGCACCACCCATCTGGTCATGTAAAAAAACTGGTTCGTATTTTAACGATTTATCATTCTTAAAAGGACAGCTGTGAAAAAATAAAAGTTATGAAGTCCTCGATAGTTTTTTTCCTACTGGTGTAAAAGGGTCTTAAAGATTAAGTTTTCTCTGCTTTTGTCAGAAGGAAATGAAGTCTAATGGTTTTATATTGCTATGCTCAGAGATGTATAATATATCATTTTAGACATAATTGTTGTTATTTTGATGTTCTTTTAATCGTCAGACATATATGTTGTATACATTTTTTTAATACCTCATAGTATAAACTGTCAACTATTATGTATTCTGCCCATAAATAATGTTTTTCGCCCTCCAAACGAATAAATTATAATAAAAAGTTATTATATGAACGGTATATCATTCATTTCTCTTTTTCTAAATGAATATATGGGTTCTTTATGATTACACCCACATAAATGAGATTAAAGTTTAAATTATGATATAAAACTTCATATCATACCAGATTCCATTGAACTAATAAAAAATCTAGCCACCCTCCTTAGAGTATGCAAAATGGCATACAAAATGAATTTAAAATCCGTGTAAATAGGAATAAGTATAAAAGTCGTGCAAATGAGTCTCTTGCTCCTAGGATATTTTCAGTTAGACGGAGCAAAACTAATCCTCGTCTCTCAGGAGTCGAACCTGCGTCGTTTAAATTAAGAGTCGAGCAGGCTTCTACTGAGCTAGCACCCTCCCCTTCATTTTTAAATGTACAGAACTGAGGCTCCACCGTATTTTAATCACGTTGTGTGCATTAAGGCTTGCCCAATTCTCAATGTTGGGGGCGCAGGTTCGAATCCCGAGAGGGGATGGTCATTTTTGTTCTACATCATTGATAAGATCCTTGGTTCGATAGAGTAATTTTAATGCTATAATGCTTATTTATATCCAGTCGGATGCAATTCTATCGAACCATATATGCAAAAAAAAAAGGAAGCAAAATGTGGAAACAGACAAATTAATTTGGAAATAAGGGTTGATGAGGTAATCTTGGGTTTGCATCAAAGATATTTATTATTTTACTGAGTTTCTAGCCATACAAAAAAAAACACACATATATATATATATATAAACCACTACGTACTTCTTGTGCTAATTTTGTCTGAATCATTATGTACAAGTATGTTCTTAGGTAAGTAGTAGAGGCATAATTTCCAAAAGTGGTGTGTTAGTTTTAGGATATAACGTATATTTTATGGACAATCATTTTTATTCATCTTTGTGTTATATATATATATATATTCCTATACTGAACCAATGTTCTTTTAAACCACAAGGAATGAATCAAAAGGATTGAAAGAAATTTCAACAGTATGATGTTATAGATTTTCTTTACAAATTAACAGCAAGTACTAAATTCTTCATCTACATGTTCTGCTCAATTAATGAGCACGACAAATGCTTAAAAATTATGATCAAATTGAAATAAATTCCATATATTCCATAGAGATTTTTTTAGAATAATTGTATTTTAATATTTAAAGAAAGTATTAAATATCCACATTTATACTACATAATCCTAGGATCAAATAAACCATTAGAGCTTATCTATTTTTTTTATTTTTGTTACATAGAATTTCCATACAGCAAAAATCAATACAACATTTTTCAATGCACTGGATCATAGATCTTACTCTTATAATGCATTATATATTTGAAAGAAAAAACATTAAATTAATGTGCCTCTCGAATCAGAATGCCTACCCTTAATCTTAAAGTAAAATTAAGCTATAGAGACACCAAACAATGGACTTATTTGCTTATTTAAAATAATAAAAATATGAATTAAGTATTTAAACTATAACTGAATAGTTTTCATGCATGTTCAACATTCTGTTAATCATCCTCCCAAAGGAGAATTTAATTTGAATGGAAGACTAGCACGCCCTATATGCTTCTAAAAGCTCATAAAATAATCCTATACAAGTATTTTTAGAGCATAACAGAGAAGAGCTTCAATTTCTAAAATTTGTACCCGGATTAGGTAAGGTTATCATTAAATCACGTATATGTTTCGTATCAAAAGTGTATTTTTTCTCCAACTAGTGTTATCGAGCACTATTACGCCAACAATAAGATAACTACCCATGTGATATAGATATATATGTACCAATAAGAGCAAGTAGCAAAGGTATATGTGGTTTGAAATCAAAATATGTCATACCCTTGACTTGTGGCACCTGAGGGTCCTTAGAAGCTTATTTTGAAATACTAAATATAACAAAACTGTACGTTGGGGTAGAGTGTTTACCCTCAAACTACATGAATGTGGCATATAAAATGCGATGCCACGTGATGCCATATTTCAAACACCCAATATGTCAACGCTGTGACTTATGAAACAAAAGAGCCCATAGGTCTTGAGGCTGGTCCCTGAGGATACCTGATGTTTCAAAAGCTTACGTGTAATCCCTGGTTATGTATTATTGCTATAACTTATACAACAAATAGGAAGATTAAAAAAAGAGTCGAGTCAGTTGGTAATAATATTTATAAAAGGATAAGCAGACTTTCATATCCAATGAAATGAAATGCAATGAAATAACAGTATTTTCATCATGACATGAATAATGATTTATAATAAGGAAAACACAAATTTTGTATGATGATATTTAAAAAACATCTTAAAGCATTTTCTTTTAACATTTTCTCTGTTTTAAGCTTTTATGCTCAGGCTCTGAATTTTAGACAACTCTCCCCTTCCTTAATTTTTGTACTCAAATGAAGACGTTCTTGTGTATGTATGATTTTATCTTATACTTTATTGAATTTATACAATTCATGTATCGCACATTACATTTTTAATGTATATGATTTTATTGTAGGTGTTGTATTTCTCTTGAACAAGGATGAGATAATTATTTTCCCTTTATTCAAGTATATCATGATGTGCGAAATGAAATATTTCAGAATGGACTTTATTGATCTATTGTCTCAATTCTGGAATGAATGTAGGAAAAGGAATATTAATATAAGTGTCATCCAAAATAATTTAAGAGTAGTCGGTTTTAATTTTGTATCTAAAAAGTAAATATTTTTTATATTATATTTATTTTTGGAATATAAAAGGGTAACATAAAAGTGTAAAGACAAAAGTAAAATAAGAAATCCTTTATCGCTAACTTTTATAGGCCTCCAAATAGTAAATTGATATTTATTTTAAACATGGGCTGGTCGTTAAATAATAAATTTATATTGCAATTTTAATTGACTTTCTTAATGATGAAACATAAATAAGTGGGTTTTTTTTCCAAAAAAATATTTCTTTGGCAAAATTTATTTTGGGCTTTTTAGTTTCAAATATCATAAGATATTTCCTTCGCAATCAAATGCATTTGTTTTACAAAATTGTATATAAATATATGTATAATTCTAAGAATCTTTATATAATTGTTCGACTATTTAAAAAATAAAAATCAACCTTACTTTTTTGACGTACTAAAAATCAAGGTTGAATCTGGACCCACCTATGTGGCAAACGAAAGTTTCACACGTGCTCGACTCTCAATGGCGACTCTCAATTTTGATTAACTTCATCTTAAGTTCAATGGACTACTTTTAGCGCTATACTGATTATTCATTTACACACATAAGATACAATCCCTAGAACCAAAAAGGCCAAGAAATATGTGCTTTACTGATTATCAATATCCATACGGCTGCAATTCTATGAAACCAAATGGTTTGGCCGGCACCGAATTTGACTTTTCTATCATATTAAGAACCTGATCATCTTTTACAGATGCCGTGGAAAGTAAGGGCACTCCTCCTCCTCCCCAGAGAATCCGGATTCTAAATTTCCTTTCGGAACGTTCTTTTCTTCTTCTTCGTCATCCTCTTCTCCCTCAACCTCTCCCTTTTCCGTCTCATCCTTCTCCACTGAGCGTGCTGCTTTTCTTAGTTTATCGGGTGGGTCTCTCCTCAGTCGAACGGGTTCCTTCTTTGAGACAACTCCGGAATAGGTGGTGATCCCACTTCCATCAAGGGATGTTCTCCGAGGAAGACAGCAGCAGATGAGGGAGAAACGATCACAGCGATGAGGTTTGGACCGTGACTCTCTCCCTAAATGAGCCCCTTCCCCCTGAAGATCCGTTTTGAAGTCTAGCTAATCCCGGGAAGCTAAAGATGCTAATTGGAGGGCAATGGATGTTACACATAGTATTTGTATACTTTCATTATTAATGAGACTTTAAAATAAAAATATGACGAATTACTTAATTTAATATTTTTTTAAATAATTATATTTCAAAAGTGTATATTGAAAAAAATAGTTCAATATTTTGTTATAACCAAGGTATATTAGAAAACTAGGTAGGTGTATAATTCCAAGAGAGCTGACTTTTATCGCCGATGATTTTTAATGACGTCACACTGACAAGCGGGAATAACAGAATCTTGTAATGTTATTATTGTCTTACGTCGTCAAAACTCATTTCTATAAAAGACTAGTGATGACGTGAAATTAATTATCAGATGAATGATGCTTAACAATAAATTAAATAAAGATACTTGGCATTCTATATACCTTGGATGTAATCATCGACCTAGAAAATAACTGGATGCACAATAAACAGAATAACAAATGGCAAGAGTAATGCCCAAGTAAAGAACTAATGACACAAAGAGTTATTGATATCCCTCCAGCACTCTAAATGTCATCTCTTAATGGATAGAAAAAGGGATAAATGATCAAAGTAGTTATTTATGCCCAGGAAGTCTCATTTTAAAGTGACTACGTTGAATGGAACAGAACATAGAACATATTGCAAATTTTAATTCTTCTTTTCCCAAGCTACTGAATTGTTGAGCCATATGAAGCAGACATTTTAAGCCCCTATTTGAATTCAAATAATTATTTAAGTGACCTGTGTTTTTCTTTTCGTTCTTATGTATCCAGTTATTAGTTGTGGGTCGGTAGTTATAGAACATATGAGCCGTGTTAGGGTCGAGCTATTTACTTTAGTTTATAAATTCATTTTTATGTGTACTATATTCGAATATTGTAGCACACTTTTAACTAAATACTTTTGTGTCTTACGAATGTGATGGTTGGTATTGCAACGCAGGGATTTGAAATAGTATATTTATTATATTGGATAATTGGGTTTTATAAATGGTTAAAGTGCATATAATTAGACTCAAAACATGACAAAACTTTTCATATTAGGAAAATGTTATTGCTTTAAAGTTTATTTCTTTCAAATCATTTGTTTCCAGTAAATATTACAATCTTTTTGAGTGCATATTAAAATGATACTCGAAAAATATAATTGGTTTTTCTTAATCTATAAATTTCAAAGAAAGCCTTATTCTTTAAAAATGATTGATAAATTATTATACATATATTCTAATATCCTTCAACTACCGAGGTTATATTCAATTCTAGAAAATTAAATCAAAAATTGCAAAGGCATAAAATGGTGTTTTAATTTGCTATTAGTTATCGAATTTTCCTGTATGGATAAACATGGGTATTTACTTATACTTTATTCCAAATTCAATATCATTCAATAACGAAAACGGTAGAAATATTATTAATCAAAAAGATATAATCTTATATAAATATAGGTATACATATAAGATATAAAGATATAATTTTTAAAGTCAAATTTAGAGGAGGAAAGAAGATGAGAACACCATAGATATATTAATTCATGGTTTAAAATCAAAAATGTTAAATCACTCTCTCTATTGGTTTAAATACAGAGTACTTACCAACACATTGACATTTGGTAGTATATATGGGAATACAGCGGAAGAAAAGATTATGCTTTTTACGGGGATTCGCTGGAGACATCAAAACATTTTTTATTAGAGTGCATAAATGTGGTAGAAATTTTAGAATAACTAAATTGTTATTTGATGATTTTTTTAATATACAATTACGAAGTAAGGATTTTATTTACTTTTATACTGGACCGTACCAAGAAGAGATAAATTTGATTGCCACTAAAATTCAATATTTTATGTATAAATGAGATCTACTCGAGTTCTTTACCTAAAAAATTTACTTTTTTTGGTTGAGCATATTGTTAATAACACGACGTTTTAATGCATTTTTATGAATATTATAAGATATAATATCATGTGAATAAAGTTTCACCTGGTATAAAAAGAGATATAATCTGATTATTGTTTTGGCTGAAATCTATTTTCGAATCGTTATAGGATTTATTTTCTATTGGTTATTTCGTACAACAAAATTATACGTTATGAATTAGTATATCATTTAACATAAGCTAAGTCTGAATTTGATTTTTGTATACTTCAAAAAAAATAATTTGATTGTAATCATTAGAATGAAAAGATTATTTGATATATTCTTATTAGAGACTGACCGATGATGTATTTCAAAGATTGATAAATTACCGATCCATCAGTTGATAGTTTCTTCACCAGTTTATACAAAAGCTTTTCGGTCGTAATTTATTTACCTAAAAAGTCCAAATACATTTTTTTTTAAATTGTGTTTTAATTATTTGATGGGTCTTGCTTTAGAGCAGTGGTTCCCAAACTTTTTCTGCTGGGTCCCCCTTTGGTACATAAGAAATTTCTGCGCAAAAAAATAAAGGACATACACACATTTTGTTCTAGAGTCCATTGCAGTTTATTTCACACATTTTAATTAATACAAACCTCAACCTTTTTTGTTTTTTTTCATTTTCGAGCAGTGTTATTATTCTACGGTATTTATATTTTCATTCATTCGTTTTTCCCGCGCCCCTCCCCCTGCAATTGCTCTGCGCCCCCCCCCCACTTTGGGAACCACTGCTTTAGAGAGTTAATTTTATACTAAAATATTTCATTAAGATTTATTTCAACACTCCCCGCTTGTTATTTTTATTCAATATTGTATATATATTATATTATGTATGATTTTTAAATCAATGGCCCATTATTTGAAGAAAAATAATAATATTTCAAATATATAATTTAAAATGCTGTAAAAAACTCTTTGTTCACATTATTGTGACAGTAAATTATTGCATAGACCTACGCACCAACTTTTTTAAAGAAACAGCGCCTTGTTTTACATGTATAACCCCCAGAACTGAAAATAGATTTTTTATTTATTTAATAGTATGTATTTAATTTTTCTCTAGATTAACCTACATTTAATAGCTCTGAATGTAATCATCATGGGAAAACTACTGAGAACATCAGAATTTGTTTAAAATGTTCGTTCAAGAAGTAGTTTTGTTTCTAGAGTAACCCTGACAAAGCGTCTTTTGACTATTTGATGTGCTTGTTTAAGCTATTTTTAACATTAAGTTTATCGTTGAATATATAACACATCCGGACAATATATTACTACTTCAATTTTTGAAATATATGATGAGGGATTGTTAAAGTTAAAACTTCTCGTAATTGCAATGTGAAAGTCCAATATAGCTTTAGGAATAAATGTCATAGCATCGACCCTACCTTCAATTTAGATATTGGAAAATGGCATTTGTTTATCATGCTTTCCATAAAATAATGTATTTTACAGTTGAAAAAAAAAATATATATATATGAGTAAGGGAATATTTTTAAACGAATAGAAATCTCTGAATAGCTCCCCAAGGGTTAATAATATATAAGGGTCTGGTTATAGGCGACAAGAAATGGTTCAAACAGCAAGTAAAAAAAAACAGTCATATTTCTATTAATTTTGTCAATCTTCCTATTCTGAAATTAAATAATAGAAATAAATCATCCTACATTTTAATTCAAATAAATAATTGAATAATTGGAACAAATTTGCCGTGTTCAATTTTCAATGTTGAGGGTGGAGGTTCGAATACTCCCACGAGGAGGAATCAATATTGAAAAGATAATCCTTGATTCGAATGGGTCCTTTTAGTATATCTATTTATACTCTCACAGAAACTCCAGATCAATCGAGCCAGTTATGTTTGAAAAAAATCGCCAAAATTTGTCTGTATTCTTCAACCTTTGTGTTTGAGAAAGCAAAAGTCTCATCATACAATCAAACCTCCGAGCAAGAAACCGATTCGAAAAACGAAAGAAAAACATTGATAAGGATAACGGCAAGATCATTTTAAAGAACTATTAACCCTCAAAAAGTCCGGAGGACATAACAAATAGTTGTAGAAGAAAGAAAATGAACTATTACACAAATCGAAGATAAGAACTTCAAAAAAAACTTTTTCATCCTATATTGAAAAATGCAAAATACTCGCCTTATAAGTTTTATGACGGAATATAATATATAATTTGAAAAAAGTCAACAATATTTATGTATATACTTTACGCTTAAGTAAACAAAAACTCATACGAGTGAAGTAATGCATCACACTTGCTACGAGATTTTTCCCCAGACAAGAATACTTAGGGCTAGTATATGTTATTCTCAGGCTTGTGAGCGTTCAGCTTTTTTGCGTTCAGCGTTCAAAATAAATTAGCGTTCCGTTCAGCGTTCCGTTCAATGTTTTTGCGTTCAGCGTTCCGTTAGCGTTCAAATATTGAAAAAAAGTGACGACTTTTTTTTTTTTTAGAAAAGAATCTCCAGAAAAAGTGATGACGTTTTTTTTTAGAAAAGAATCTCCAGAAAAAGTGGTGACTTTTTTTTTTAGAAAAGAATTTCCAAAAAGAGTGATGACATTTTTTTTTTAGAAAAGAATTATCAAAAAAAGTAATACGTAGTGATGACGTTTTTAGAAAAGAATTTTCAAAAAAAGTGATGACGTTTTTTCCGAAAAAAGTCCAAGAAATGTTTAAAAAAATTGAACGCTGAACGCAAAACTCTTTTTTTGCGTTCAACGTTCAGCGTTCAAAAAAAAGTTGCGTTCCGTTCAGCGTTCCGTTCATTGAACGTGCGTTCAGCTGAACGCCGTTCAATTTTGCGTTCCGTTCACAAGCCTGGTTATTCTTAAGTTCTGCAATGCTTTCATGCGTCTTGACGACGCTTTTACTCAGGTTGTGTTATATATTGTTGCGTTATAAATGTTGGGATTGTAGAAACAAAGAAACTGCATCCGGTATTTTAATGAGATTAGAAGTCATAAAATATAGAGGGAATTAATGAGAACTTTATGATGTGCAGGGTTTACCATATATACCTATAATTAAATGCAATAATTGCCCCTGTGCTTACTACAATTCTCAAAATAAATACACGCAAAACACGGAAACACACCCCGTTGGAATTACAATTATAAAAATAAAAATTTATATGAGGTTCCACCTTCAGAGAGAGTCAATTTCGGTCAACTCATGAAAAATATTAAAGGTTCAACCGACTGATTTTAACACTATAATGCTTATTCATATTCACACGAAAGCAATTCTATCGAAACAAAGAACCAACCAGATATAAAAAATACCTTAGTTTTGCGCTGTATTCAATGTTTGATTATGCGATCAATAATATTTCATTGTGTTTGATAACTTCTTAAAATAAAAATATATTGATTGTATATTTTATTATCATGCAAAAAATACATTCAATTTCTAATTATCTTTGATTACTGTGTTTAGAAGACCAAAAATACAAACATTTATCATATTTGGGTTCTAATTAAAAAAATATAACATTAAGTGTTAATAATGTGTTAAGAATATACCATAAATAAGAGTTAAAATAGTATCTCATAGTGTATTAAGTCATAAGTCATATACATAAGTATACAATCCAAATTCCTAAAGTCCCAAGACTAATTAATACGCATATTTCTCAACACTTAGTTATGGCTTCTATAAAAGTGTATTATTTCTTTAAGATAAATACTTATATGGAGTTTGTTACCATGCATTTATTTTTTAAACTTTAAAGAAAGTACATTTCTAGTATCACATTATCATCAAAGTTATATTGATTTATTTTTATTTTGTAATTTGTGGCAATCACTTTTATTAAGAGCAAAAAATCAAGGAGAATATTTTTTATATATGAATGTTAGGCCTTCCACTAACTCATGAATATTATTTTTCATTTTTACATAAATATTTACATATCAGACATACTTTAGTTTGTTTAAAAACTATCAGTATGTAAAATACCTTCTCTCTTAATGATAAGTATGTATTCATAATTACCCTTTAAGTAAATAATAATAAAATAATTTTTTAGATGTTTTTATTTTTGAAGGTTATAACTAGCTCTATACACTAATCACAAAGTTAAAACAATATTCAAATCCTTAATCAGGAAAAGAAAAGTATCTTTTTAAACTATATTTTCAAATTAATAATATGATTTTTTATAAGTAAAATCAACACTTTAAAATATTTTTCAAAGCATGAAAACATTGGAACAATTGTTTTTCTTTTAGTTAATATTTCTTTATACACAACGACTAGTCTCAGGAAAATATCATTCTTTATAATTTTATTATTAACCAGTTGATTATAAATAAATGTTTCAAATAAATATATATATATATATACAGAACATTGTTGAACTATTCATAGGGACGTGGATTTGGTTGCGTTCACATAATTTTCAGTTCAAATCTCTTCAGATCCCTTCGTTTTTTTCGAAGATTCACACCTCTTTACGATATAAACTGCTATGGTCAAGATCGATTTTAAATTTGGACATGTTATTAAACTCAAATGTAGAATACTGACTACGAGTTAATACAAGGGTACCCACAGAGGGATTCCCCTTGTTTTCATCTTTTTTCGTGTGAGGTGTGGTATAAAATAAGTGTAACTGAAGCCACATCCCTAACTATTCACATAGACCATTCAAAAGGTGTCATTTGGCTTAGTATAATATGATCAAATTTTTTCCATACTAGTCCAATTTGGCTTTGTTTTTTTATGGGCCTGTAAAGCATACTAATTTATAATGTTTGTTGGAAAATTTAGATTTATGAAAGAGTTATATAAAGCTGTACAATAAAGAACGTAGCGTATTGAAGTCACGTATGGCTGCACTGAATATAGGGGTATTTTCTATCATATCATCATTTAAAAAATATGAAGTCTCACTCCCTCATTCGGTGTCTTTCCCCAATAATTAGAGCGAAATAATACCCCGATATTCATCGCTAACATAATTGCTCTATGTTCTCCGTGAGTTGTACCAAAAATTAATAAAAATAATGGCATGTAAATAGTAATTCCCTCATTGGCGTATTTTTAATGGGTGTTTTGTGTGCCTCTATTATGTGCATCTACTATGAATAATTTAGATATATTGAATTAAAGGCTTCGCTTAACATAGAAGGGGTGGCTATCCCTATGTTATTAATATAGGAAATAGTTCTCAAAATATCTGTAGAAACAATCTCTTTAAATATTGTCAAGGCTAAAAGTGTCTAGCAAAGGCAGTAAGCTAATAAAGCTAATTAAAATAATATATTAATAAATAATATAATATTTAGCTGTTTAAAATAGTTGTTTATTATAAAGTCTTTTAAATATCTGCAATTATTGTCTCTCATACACATTCTGGGAAATTCCTAAGTACTAGATAATACACTTTGGGCACATATTACATTATATACATATGTAACCCTAACGTAAAAAGGCTGAAACACTGTCCAGCGCTAAATTCTTTCTTAGGAGGTTTTTTCTCAACTGCTGAGAGAAAATAAATAAAAGAATCATGAAACAATTTACATATTAAATTGGATATCTAAACATTTTTATATATCATTCCATAAATCATTATCTCCAATTCTGTGATTGAAGATTTTTTCATTTAGGGCAAGATAATTGGATACAAGTTTAATGGATATTTTTTTTTATACTACGTTACTTATCTTGTTTATAAACTAATTATGCATCATATATATTCCAATGAATAAATACAATGGATCTTGGACAAATAAAAATCCTTTCAAATGATAAAGTTCGATGGTGTAATTGATTATATATATATATATAATATATATGTATATATATATATATATAAGAAGTAAATAATAAATGTAAGCATAACAATAACAAAAATAATGCTGCTTTCCAATGTACCAAAAAGCTGTCCTTTGAGAGGGAACTCTATGGCTTATGTATTCTATTGTAAATATACGTGTTTTTATACTTAATATGAATCATCTACAGATTATATATATATATATATCGCAACTGTATAATACCACTTCTTTTAGTGAGAAAGAAAAACAAACATCCTTTATTAATTTGGTTTTAGAAAATAGTTCCCTAGAAACCAGTGACAATATTTTTTAGAGTACATATGTGATCCTTAAGGAACTGATTCTTCTATTTATCAAAAGACTATTGGTTTTTAATTCAAATTAAAGTTATTGTTTGTTGACATTTCTAGCCATATTTTCTTTAAATTGTTACAGAATTATACTCTCGTGAGATATCAAGGACATATTTGAAGAAACTCTCCTAGTAGTTAAATGATTCGGCTGATACACAACCATAACGGAAATGTCAGTTTCATTTGAAAGGTGTCGTCGTACGTCGGTTTTAATGTGTTTATACACACATAGAAAAAGGTTTTTTTTGTTTGCAACGTTTCCAATACCTCATCTGCAGTGAATGGGTCATGAACTATCTGATCTTATCATTCAAAAATAACTTTTATTTATTGTGCTTTTGATTATTTTCTGAATTCTTGTATTAAGGTGTTGCTTTTTATCTATTTTAACTATTTTGTTATTGATAAGAGTACGAATTTAATTTTTAATAATTTTTTTTTGTTGATATAAAGCCTAAATAAAACAAATCACAGAAAATATCACAAACTTTTAATAAATTTAGACTTTTCGGCTGGTGTATTTATTTCATGGATGGCATGATCATGTTCATTATTAAAATGTGGAACGATTCCTCCTTCTCCTTGCATAGATGAAATGTACATAAAACTGTGGATTTTCCAATATTGAATAATAGTATGTACCTGTAGTTATATTTTTTATATATAATCAATGTTTGATTTATAATAATTTTAATAACTGAATATATGTATATAGTCGTATATTAGTATTTAAGAAAGTTAAAGATACTTTTTATGCTTATTAAAGTAAAATATCACTATTTATAATGAGATATAACTTTTGGAGTGAGAAAAGAACTATTTTTAAATTAAAGTATTTACATAGCTCTGCGAGCTTTTGTCCATTTTTGATTTATTTTTACTCTAATGAATTTTCACAAATTGAAAGAGTAGTAAATTATATCAATATTAATTGAATATATATATATATAGCTTTCGATGTATTTATCTTCAGATAAAAATAATAAAAATATATTGTGTATAAATATTTGACATACTCAAATTTCTTTTGAGTTAGGTATTTGAAGACAACAGCATTTCCTCCTTAAAGAAGTTGTCTTCAATTATAATAAAGTTATTTCTAACACTTTGTTATCTTTGAATTATATAAGTAACATAATATTCCACAATATTTAGGCAATCTTTATTATATTCGTTTTTGATTATAATGTTCTTAAAATTAGATAAATACATATTTTCTATAAATTAAATTCTTTGAAGTAGATCATAATCTATATTTGAAAAATGACATAATTATTTTTTAAACGTTTTAAATAAGCATTTTTGAAATAATATTTTACTCTAAGAAATTTTAATTAATAAAATTACCTGAATACACTTCCATGAATGAAAAATCTCGAGGCATGACGTATGTTATTTTCTCCTAGATAGAAAATTAATTTAACAGTGTCCTAGGGATTTAATATAGTGGTGTGATATATCAAAGTGTTGGATACCTCACGGTGCTCATCCTGCACAATCATCTTTGCACCCGTGCGGATTCTAAGATCGTCTTTTTACACTTTTCGTAAATTGGCTGATTCATAGCTGATAATCTACGTCAAGGCTATGACATCACTTTTCATATATATTTATATAGAGAGAGAAGTGATGAGTGAACCCCCTTCGAAGGAGCCCCCTGATAGGGATGATAAACAGGCCCGGAAAAGAAGAGGAGGAGGAGAAGAAGAAGCACATACCCTGCTGACCTGTCTTAATGACAATAAAAGAAGAGAAGAGGGATCTGTCAAGACCTCTTATTCAAGTAAGACGAAACAAACCTAAAGGAATATGAAAATATTGACTTTAACCCCTTTTGGGAAAAAGTCTACATTGATTGGAAGGACCATGAATAAAAAACTTAAAAGGGTTTTGCCCTGTACAAAAACACTATAAGAAAATATTTGAGGCGCTATCTCACACTGTGAAAGATATATTGACAATGACCGACTGCATGTCTGGAGCAGGTTTCATTGTTCTCACATTTAGACAACCAATAAATGTACTTACCAGATTCTCAGGATTGAAGAAATTTACTCAAATACAAGATAATGTCTTCTCCAGTGTTAGAGGCATCGAAAATTTAAGAAAAACACTAAAACCTATTGAAATAATTGTGAAAAATGGATCCGAAATTGATAGGGACGCTCTACAAAAAAATTATCGGAATTTGGAGGGATTGAAGGAGAATTTGAAGGGATACCCCACAAATTCACATTGGAAGACAGCGAGGACGAGGAATTTACAGAACAGTTAAATAAAATAATGTCTCGGAAGCTTAAAGTTAAAATAAAAACTCAGAAGAGATTACCCGTTTTCCTGCCAATAAAAGGAAAGAGAGTTGAGATAATAACTGAATTCCAAATAACACAGTGCTTCAAATGCCTCAAACTAGGACACAAAAAAAAACAGTTGTACGGAAGAAAAGCGGATGACTTACTCTGAGTATGAAAGATACCTAAAGGAACGACTCAATCTTTCAAAAAAATTGAAACTGTCAAGGAAAAAAAAATAACGAAGATAAAACCCAAGATAAAGATACGAAATACGTCAATGATGTCTCTACAATTGAAGACCAAAACTTAAGCAAATCCAATTCTCAGGAAAATCCATCAGGAACAGAAATTGAGCCGCTAGCAGAAGAACAAAATAAAAATACATTAAGAGATTAATGGAATTTATTTTACGTAAACGACCTATCTCTGCTGAGAAAAACTCTATTAAAAAGACATCTAAACCATCAAGCAAAAGAGTGTTATAGAAGTCCACTAGAAGAAGGAAAAAAGAAACCACGTGAGAGGAGTCCCTCAATTGAGGAAGAAGGACATAAAAAGGATAAACAATGTCCCGTAGAGATTACTAAAGAATCGGAGCCTCCCAATCAGAACATAGAAATCTTAAATGAGATTCCTAATGACTCAAATAAGGAGCTCCCGGAAAGAAACCCTTCTGTTTTTGAAGAACCCGAGTCATCTCTCCCTCACAAGGAACCATAGGAGTAAAACCTTTTCTTTTTCAAATGTTTCTTTCTTTCATACCTTTTATACTAAAAATATTTATGACTTTGGTTGTTTTTTCGTTTTAATAAGCATTTATTATATTTCCCCGATGATTAGCGGCTCCTTTTTTGATTTTGTATTTTATCTTTTTATTCGCATTCAATATGAATTTAAAACAATTTCTGCAAATGTAAATTCTGTTTTTGACGAACAGAAAAGAGAAGGGTTTTGAAATATTTTTTATCTCTTAGCCCTGATATATTATCTATTGTGTACACTCGTGTAAGGATAATGAAGAATGATAAATACATTCCAAATAATTATTCTAGTTTCCTCGTCCCTGCTGTAAATAAAATGGCTAACCATCCCTCGAGAGGAATCCTTGTGCTCATCAAGACAAAATTAAAACCTAATTTTGTTGCCAGAGATACAGGTGGTAACTATTCTGTTTTAAGAGTAACCTGGCAAGACAAATGTATTAATATTTTATCGATTTATGGGCCCAACCAAGACAATCCAAAGTTCTATAGATCAATTGATTCTGAGTTTTTAAACGATAACAAAGGGGGTGATTCGAATATTTTATTAGGAGATTTTAATATTGCTCTCAGCCAAAAGAGGGACACCGTCAATTATAAAAGAAAAAATAATAAAAAGCAACATTAGAACTTAAACGAATTTTACTTAAGAATCAATTTATAGATGCTGCAACAAAGTTCAACTCATGTCCAGAGCATACTTTTACCATCAGAGTGGCTGAAACGATTATAAAACGCTCAAGATTGGACTATTTTTTTGTCTCAGATGATCTAACACCATATATTTCAGACTATAAGGTAATACCAAATGATATATCTGATCATGATGCAATTATGCTTTCATTAAAGCCCCTTAAAAAACACCAAAAACAATCTTGGAAATTAAACACTACCCTGATGGAAGATGAGCCCACAAATTGTAAAATTAAAAGTATTTTAGAAAACGTCATACTTCAACTTGCTACAAAAGAAATACATCTCCTTCCTTTGCTTTGAAGAAAATACTAAACTGCTCCAGAAGAGAATATATAAAATTAGGAGTTAGAAAAAGTGAAGAAAGAAGACTACAATACGAGAATTTAATAGAAAAGGTAAATGATAATAGAGACATTTTAACAGATAGTGTAAATATAGATAAATTCAAGAGACTTTTACTGAGGGGATTTTAATTAGAACAGGTCTAAAAACAGTTTCAAAAGAACAAATTTTATTCCAAAATATTAAAAAAAATTGAAAATAATTCTGTAAAAAAGAAAAACATCAATGAGCTTTTTAACAAAAATGGAACATTGGAAACTTGCCCAGAAATAATTCAGAAGAGAGTTATAGATTTTTATCGGGATATGTTTTCCTGTAGAGATTACGGCACTCACCCGTTTTTACAGAATACTTGTGCAAAATGTTTATTTAACACAGCAGATTTTGTCCCAAAAATTAACAATACAAGTATCCAAGGCTTAAGGAAAATAAATCAGCCTGTGGCAGAGAAATTAGACACTTATATCACCAAAAATGAAATTAAGAAGTACATCGAAAATTACGACAAAAAAATCTCCGGGGCCAGACGATTTCCCAATAGAATTTTATAAAAATATTCTATCTTTTTATGTCCTTTACTTGAAGAAGTATTCACGGAAGCAAATTTTAAGGGATACTTTGAAGGGTATATCTCTACCGGAAAACTTATCCTTATTCCAAAAAAGGAAAAAGATCCCAGAAACATAGGCAACCTTAGACCCCTAACTATGCTCAATACTTCCTATAAAATATATTGTGGAATTCTAGCTGATCGAATGAAATATTTGTTACCTGAAATAATTAGTGATTCCCAAAAAGGCTTTGTAGCTGGTAGAGTGCCCGAAGACGTTTGTAGAAGTATTTGTGACGCGATTGCTGGGCTCAAAAACAACAAGAAGGCGATACTAGGTATAGTTTTTTTAAGGCATTTGACTCTGTATCTCACCAATGGATTTTTAACTGTATGAAGTCACATGGCTTTAATGAAAAAATTATAAGAATGATGGCGGTGTCTTTATGTAATATTATAACTTTTTATGAAAAACCAATACATTATTTTTACGTGAAAAGAGGATGCAGACAGGGAAACCCCCTTTCTCCAATTTTATTTATTATCGTCATTAATCATTTATTAGATAAAATCAACTCATGCCAGCAAATAAAAGGTATAAAGTTTGGAGAAACTGAGTTAAAGATAGAAGCTTTTGCAGATGACGTAACTCTTGCATATACTGGTAACGAGGAAGAAATCAGAACCTCCTTTTTAAAAACTTTAGAAATTTTTAAAAACCTTGAGGCTAACTCGGGTTTACAAATAAATTTTAATAAATCAAATATTTTAGCTAATTTTACAATAAAATTTAATCTGTATGGGATCCAAATGTCCGAATCTCTAAAAATATTGGGCACATATATAACTATAAATGGTGAGGCTAGGAATCAAAATATCGATGAAGTTTTAGCCAGGGTTGAAGGTGGCATACGTAAGTTTTATTTTTTTCTGAAAAAGAACGTTTCGGCAAGAATACATTTATGGAACACGTACATTCTACCAAGAATAACCCATATATTGATTTTAACTCCTTTAACAGAATCTTTGTGTAAGAAAGTCGAAGAACTTTGTGAAGGTTTTCTATTCCTGAAGGAAGGAACAGAAACTTAACATGGAAGAGAATTAATTGCCCTAAAGAATTTGGTGGACTTGGTTTGCTGTCTTTTAGTTATTTCTGGAAAATACTGATTTTTAAATGGTTTAAAAGAATTTTAAGAGCAATGCAATATGGAGTTTTATAGTAAGAGAAAAATATAAAGAAATCTTTAAAAACCTATTGACGAAGTTAGAGGCAAAGCTCCTTTTAAAGTTTTGGAAGCGTTTTCATCCGTAAGTCCATTCTGGAGAGATATTAAAGAACCATCAGAAGAATTAATAAAAGTAATGCTAAAAAAGATGTTGTGGCAAGAACCCGTTAAAGAAAATGCTAGATTAAGTTTTTTGACAGGGATGTTTATTTGCAAAAAATTGACTTTGTTGGAGAATTTTTTATTCAGAACGAATATTTTACCCAAAATGAGATTTAGAAAAATAAAAAATTTACACGAATTAAAAAATCTACATTTTAATAACATTCTTTATAAATATACGAAAGGAAAAAAAAACATTTTAATCTGAAAAAAGAACATTTTAAACTGAAAGCTATAGCACCTATCATAATTAACGTTTTAAACTTAAATCGGCTTGACCCAACGTTATACTACTTTAAGTACAGAATAGTCACCAATACACTGTCTTTGGGAAGTATATTCTGTAGATCTAGAGAGGAGAGAATGTGTCATTTCTGCAAGGATTCCTTGGAGACTTAAAATCATTTTCTTTACGAGTGTCCATTTGTAGATAATATTTTATGCAAATTAAAAATCTGTTTTTAATCATTTGAAATTAGTTCTTAGTACAAAAGACTTTATTTATTTATATATAGGCAACAACCAGAAGAAGTAATTTTTATCACTACAAAAACACAGTTTATTTTATACAAATGCAGGAGCTTGAAAATACCATTACCCCACGATTTTAACCCCATAATTGATAATATTATAACCTGTTTATATCGTTTAAAAAATGAATACCTTCTGTAGATTATATATAGAAATATATTTTGAATAAATATGTACTTAGCATACAAAAAAAAATATATATATAATGTCTTAGGAAGTCATTGAAATAGCTACTGTATGTAAGGAAGACCTTTATTTTCCATTATTTTTGTGCAAATAAAGCATTATTTATATATCTCAATATGATGCAAAAGAAGCAGTTTTTGATTATTCTATTAATTAAACTTATTTTGTACATGTTTAGAATACTTTCAATAGTATATATATATTGTATATCTTCCCGAATATACCAAAAAATATTGAATGAAATTTATTGTTATACTTTGTTTAGCTACTTACCATCTAAGTATTTAAGTATGCAAATATGAGTAAAATGTCTCGTTGGAAGAAAGAAATATCTTCAGTCATAAACTATTTTTAAAGTTGTTGTTATAAAATCTTTAAAAAATATATAAGATTACTTGAGTTATTGTCAATTGTCTTCCGATGTTGTTCATAAATACTTGAAACATATATATATATATATATATATATATATATATATATATATATATATATATATATATATATATATATATATATATATATATATGTGGTGTGTGTGTGTGTGTGTGTTTGTGTGGGTATATATATATATATTAAAATGTTCATAGTCAGTTGGCTGAATATTGCTGAAAAAATACAGTACTTCAATGTTATTTTGATTTAAAAAATAACCTTTTTCTCCTTAAGTACTTCACTACCTTTTTTCACATACAAATAAAATATATTTGGGCTCATTGATATGAAACCGCGGAAGAGTAAATTAATGCCTTAATTATATATTGTCGCCACATACAATATAAATATGTAAAGTAAATATTATTCTTTGCCGATGCAAGTATATATCTAATTAAATTGAGGAAAAATGATGGGTTAGCGTAATTTTATTTCTTTTAGTCTTCATATATGTGTATGTTAGATGAATTATCTAGAAGAAAGCAGCTATTTGCAAAAGTACAAAGGTATATAATAAAGCCAAGGGATTTCTCAATATATTTATAAAGGCCTTACACAAAACTCAATCTTCTTCCAAAAATATAATATCTTTTTTGAAACTTCCGCTGGGCAATATTATACTTGGCATTGTGAGGCTAAAGGTGGTGTTGTATCGTGATTGATTCAAAGAAGAAAAGAAGGGAGGAAGTAGTACAAAATCAGTCGACATTAAGCAATAAAGATTCACTTCACGTCCGGCTGCGCTAGAGGAGTGAACATAAATACTTCAGCGAAAAGAATTTCATCCTTTAAATTGACTCTTTTCATGGGCACAAATCCATGTCATTTGGAAATCTTTAGAATGGACTACTCCAATGTAATATATTTTTAATGTGTTGTTTATGTCGATAATTGGATCATACATTCTGACTATCGGACAATGAACAATCAGGAAAATATTGTTAATCAATGAAAATTAATCATCTTAATGGATGAGTTTGAGAGAGAAACTTTTACTTTATTCCTAATGATCTTACTCCTATTTTGCCTAGATGGTTCGATAGAATTGCAGTATCCGATAGGATATAAATTAAGCATACTATCATTAAATAACTCACTTGAACCTATGATCTTATCAATGAGGTAGATCAAAAATGACCATCCTCTCTCGGGAGTATTCGAACCCCCAACTTGAGAGTTGAACACACCTTAACGCACCACGGCTATCACACTTTCCTTTTGAATATGCTTCCTTGTTAATTATAAAATGGTGTTTTGTGCGTGTTTTAGTCATAAAGATATGAAGATATAGAGAGCTCTTTGGATTATTCCGAAAAATACATTCTTGTGCCCAATATAAACAAATCTTCCTATCTCTATGATCAACTAACGATGACGTAGATCAAATTACTTTGTTTATATTGGGCACAAAATACAGCGGGGGAAATATGTTTCTCTACAATTGAAGGGAATAAGCTTTCGATATCCCTATGGTTTTTATCAGGTATCTCGTAACGTTTGAGATGAAATCAGCATTCAACAAAAAAAATTAACATCAATTTTGAATTAAATGATAAATATCTTAAAAAGTGTTATCAAGTTGTACCAATAAGTATTCAAAAATTATTTTTATCTGTCTAAACGTAGGCTAACTAAATGATTAATTGATTTGATGTAGTCCATTTAATGGTTAGCTCAATAAATGATGTCGCTCAATAAACTATTTTGTATAGAGCCATATAATTTAAGTATATTATACAAAACATTATTGGATTTATGCCTCAACTACAACAACTAAACTTTTTATTATGTAAATTGATAACCATTTATAGCCAAAAAAAGATATAAAATATATTGGTATATATATATAAGACTATTGGTTTCTTATCAAATAATTGCTTTGTATAATAATTTAAGTACTCTAAATGACATTTTGCTCGTACAGCTATTCTCGTTAGCTATGTTATCAAGTACATAATTGTATATAACAATGGAATTGTTAATGTATTTATTTTTTGTAAGCATAAAAAAGTAATGAAACTATAATATCAAAGCCTTCATTATACCAGGCAATAATATAATAAAATAGTTTTATTGAGTTTGTAAGATATTTTAAGGTTACAATCATCGTATTAATATTTATTTTGTTTATTTTGTTATAATCAAAAAATCTTTATACATATAAAGATTTTTTGAATATAACAAAATACTAAACATAAGAATAAAATTAATATGATGATTGTAACCTTAAAATATTTACAAACTTATAAAACTATTTTTTTTCGTATCAATCGGTAGTAAACAATATAAAGTAAATATATTATTGTACAACAAATAATAATTTAATGGAAACCATGTCTTGTATGACGGGAGCTTAGTTTGTGAAGTATACAAGTCGAAAAAGTTTTTCTAAAGTTTGAAAAAGTTTTTCCTAAGTTTGTAAAAGTTTATGGAACTTTAAACTATAGGTGTTAGGAAAATAAAGACAACAGTATTCTTTTCATAGGATTTTAACCGGCAAATGGGTCATGTAAACTTTAACAATTTATTTTCTCTTTTCTCATTAACTAAATCTGTATAATATTAAATTTTTTCACATACACACAAAATGTAATACTATAACATAATTAGTAAAAAATTGAAATAAGCAACGAATGCTTTATAAACAAGTTTAGAGTCTGTTCGGTGTGTTATTTTTAATACTTAGATTCAATTTGCATATTAAAACAAAACAATGAAGCAAAATGTATCAGATTTACTCAAAAGAATATACATAGAGTCAAAATTGTATTTGTTTTTATTTCATTTTATTTTAAAAAGATATAAAATTTTGAAAAAGGAGAGATATTATATATTTTGGGTCAATTTATTAATAAGACTATTTTTATTAAAGTTTCATAATATATAATGTTATTTTACTTCTTCTAGACTATTTTAATTATTATTATTATATATATATATATAGAAAAATTGATCTTACTAAGTAATTTTAAAAATCAATCATATTTCTTATTCATATAATAACTTTTATAAGTAACTGTTTGAATATTGGATGGGGGATTAGCGTGTCAAAGAATATTAGCATCCTCTTATTAGAAAATTCATACTAAGAGCTTAATGAATCTTGCTTGGCAAATGTTCATCTTCATGTGAGAGTTTTTCTCTTCTCGACAAATACTAAAATAATTTACATGTTTATTTTGTTGTTATATTTGAATGAATCGCTATTGCTTTAAGCAGTGTGTGTGTATTTGAAATAAAAAGAATAAATATATTAATGTAACAGGTAGAAAATAAATATATAGAGAGACAAAGCAAAGTTTAACTATTTAGATATAATTACAGTATATTCTAAAGACATAATGTATTTCACTTTAAAACTATTGAACTTTTTCCATACTAGACCAATTTGATATGTTTTCTATGAACTTTTTAAAACAACTAGTGTATAGTGAAATAATTAGACTTTTAATATACTTAATTAATTTCAATCAAACATGAATAATAATCTTACATTATGTAAGCAATAACTTTATGAGTTGCATTTAAGAATTGCTCTTTGTTGGACCTTTATTTAATTACTTTTAATAAGAAGGGACAGCTAAGTTTTACTTATTAGCGTATATATTACTTGTAACATTTTTAAAAACTATTCAATTGAATATATTACTAAAAGGAAGGTCCACAAGTAATAATGGAAGTTTTTGAGACTAATCTGGAGAATCACGTGCGTGTTTAATGTAATGTCTAACATGTTAAAATTATAGTTTGTAAAAGTCTATGTAAATTTTGGAGTACAAAAATTTACATAAAATATAAATCCGAAAGCAACCGTATGTATTAATACTTGCAATTATTTAAAGTTTTAAATATTGTATATTGAAAATTTGTTAATTATAATAATTTCTTAATAAATATAGTTGAACTGGTAAGAAAAAAATGGTGAAATTGTATTAAATGCAATAATGTGATAGGAAAAATTGGAGACGTTATAATTTTGAAGGTTCTTATTACCATTTATAAAAGATAGCGTTGATTACTTACTATTCTCCTTACAGTAATCGTCTCCACACTCAAGGGCACACAGGAATGCCATAAAACCATAAAAGGTTTTTTTTGCCTATATGGTGCGATAGAATTGCATCAGACAGCTTATAACTAAGCATTCTAGCATTAAAATTAGTCTTTCAAACCTAGGATCTTATCAATAAGGTTGACCAAAAATGACTATTCCCTCTCGGGATTCGAACCTGCGCCCCCAACATTGAAAGTTGAACATGCCTTAACGCACACGCACACTCCCTTAAGTTTTTAATATAATAAAATAAGTCGAAAATAGTTTTTATTGAAAATAGGACGAATATTGCTTTAAAGGAGGTAAATTCATTTTATTGATCTGCACTCACAGAGCTCTGGATACAAATTGCATTGGAAATCGATGACACTGGTTAACGCACCATATCGTTTTTAATCAAGACGACTTTTGGCTCATTGAGGCCACAGATCTTCTACCAATTGAAAATTCCGAATTGTCCTGAAATATGTTTAGTACTTATTTTTCGTAGGTAAAAATCTACTATATGCTTAACATATGTAAACAGAAGAAATGAAGCAGCAAAGGATGTGCTGAATCACAAACAATGACAAGCGAAACTAGACAAAATGTATGATCCCTGAATAAGATAATTTGGTTCATCATCATTGAAGAAGTATAACTTGCATCCCGCAAGAGTTGTATAATCTGTAAACCATTAAAAACCAGACTTTTTCTCTTATTATTGATTCGATAAGCAAAATAGTTAAGTTTGCCATGAGGTCAAAATCAAGATCCCTTGCCATGTCATCTTTACCATGCAAAGTGGTGAAATCCTCACTCTACAAGCTAGGCAAGCAAAAAACAAAGGAATTGGTTCTTCTGCATATACTCTATAACTCAACTGATATGGAATATCTGGGTAGCTTGTTACATATTTGGATTTTTGAATGAAAACCTTTTCTGGTAACCATACAATCAGCAAGACGTTGTTTTTACTCATTCAAAAATCATTGAGACTCTAAACTTTCATTTGACATTGCTGTCCTTTCGACTAGCTACGCAAAGTTGCCACACAAGCTCCACAAACTTTGTGAGGGGCCCACTGCTTGCCCTGATGATCAATTTAGATTGTAGAGTACGCGAAAAGCTTTATTAACAAGCTTAGTCATTGGAGACGTTGCTTTGCTGTCAGGTACAGAGAATGAATCCGTTTCAAGAACAGGAGGTACTAATGATCAAATCAAATATAACTTAAATTATAAAATGACGTCAGTTTCTATCAGAAACCTTAAAACTGCATTTTCAGTTACAAAATAGATAATTTTCTAAATTAAATCCAGGTCGGGTAATACAAAAATACCAATACTTTGATTGATTTCACTAAAGCCGGCGAATAGTTTTAAAAAACAGAAATAACAATATTGCACTTTATGACAACAGCATTAGTTATATGCAAAAAGTAAACCTCTCTAACCCTTACAATAAGAGTCGTCAATGTATTATTATGCTTAAACCAGAGTGTTGTTCCATTAAATAATATATATTACAGGTTTTTGTGTTCAAAGCAACACGTCCAAAGTGCATGATTACTGATAAATATAGTTCTGGCATAATTTTTCGTCAACCTCCTACTTTCAACAAGAGTTTATAGTTGAGAAAAGGCTAAAAACATTCAATTAAGTGTCATATTTTATATATATATATATATTATATGTTTATACTTGAGTTTCAAGAAGTTATTACTGTCAACTATTATTATTATTATTTATATATAACTTCAAACAATTGCTTATACATAAAATTGTTCAAATAAACCCAATCATACCCAAATATAAAAGAGACTATTTTTTTCAAATACCTGTTGATTGACACCCATTTTGAAAGTATACAAATACACACATAAATATGTACATACGATCGATCCACTTGAATCTTTAAGTTATTCTCTTAAGAAGTCCTCCAATACAGTGGGATCCATTCACTTCCTCTATATAAGATCCAGAGATTCCACCAATAACAAAAGCCAATATATTTTCACAAGTGTTTGACTAATCCCTCTCACTCCAGTCCAGTGGACAAAAAAATGTCCCTTAAGTGCAACAAGTCTCTTAATTGATGAACACACTTTTGTCTGCTTTGATGCGTTTGCAACGAAAACGCAACCTTCCTTTATCTATAATAAATACTTTTATTTTTTAGTCAAATGACACAGTGCCTTATGCTGAAAAGAATAAAAGTCTTTCACAGAAGGGACTTGAGAGATAACTAAGAGCTCACCTCAAACTACTTTTACTGTTATTATTATTGCCCATATTTTTGTTGTTGTTGCTGCAAAAAAACAGAAGGAGAAGAGAAGAGAGAGAGCCAACAAAGTGCAGAGAAGTAAGAGCAACAGACCAGCTCGCACGGCCTCCGTTTCCTAATACTTTTCCTCCTCCGCCACAGTATAGCTCAACAATCTTTCTCTTTTTGTATATATCTTGTAAAGGCATGAGACTTTGTATAAGCGTGTATATATATATATATATATTTATTTATTTATTTACTACTACCCGGTATTTTTTGCATGTGGACAAAAAATAAGAAGATTATTAGAGTAAATCCCTCAGTAGCTTTGCCACATTTTCTTCTGTATGGTTGAAAAAATCCTAGGGTGGTCTTAGATTTCGGGTCATCCTTCAGGTCGAAATTGTAAAGTGACTATATATATATATATATATATATATATATATATATATATATATATATATATATATATATATATATATATATATATATATATATATATAACTAGGCTTTTATTGCTACACAAACAAAAACAGAACGGGCACATGCAAAAAATATATAAATTCACTTATGGTGCCCTCGCAACAATTTCTTCTAAGGTCTATTGTGTTCCGTCCTGATTGTCATCCAAGGATGGTCTAGAGTCGAGCCATTTACCAATAACTGAATTTGCCATGAACTTATGGACTTTTGACATATCTTGTCCTCCAATTCCTCGTTGGAATCCAGGAAGATGCCCCTTCAAGCTCAAACTTAGGACAGTCACGAGCTAAATGTAGAGGATCTTCGTCTGCTTCGCAGCATCCCACGGCAAAGTTAATTGATAGAATGGTTCATGACTTTGTAGTGCTTTCGTAGACGGCAATGTCCAGTCATGAATTGAACCAATTTATTTAACTTCCTTTTAGGATAATCTAAAAGATTTCACAATCGGTTGATTTTGATCTTTGGCATCATTCCACGACATTGGCGACAATGTGCAAGCTTAGACCATATATATATATATATATATATATATATATATATAACGTGCTTCCTTGAAGAGCTGCATGATAAATACATTTTTGTAAGGTAAATGAAAGGCATATTCTAATCAAAAGTAAAAATGTTTTCATATATACTAAGCTATTCCACAGTTACCTGAGGGAATATATGAGTAATATATATGATGAGGAACCCTGCCGAATGAGGAGTCGAGACGGGGACTTAAAATATCCTTTGATTTATTCACTAATATTAACACATGATACGAGATGCTGAAGGGGGACTTCCTCCGAGACAACTGAATAATAAAAACATATAAAAAGCACACAACAAGACGGCTATATAAACAGGGAGATCCCGTCACCTCCCCCTAATTTGCAAATGATAAAACATAAATAAAAGTTTGCAAATTCAATAAAACAAAACGTGATCACTATTATTAAAAGTCACCTCCCGTTTTGAGTGGTCGTTTGGTCGTAGGAAAATTCGATTTCGGACATTTTTTTTCCTTTAGATTCCACGACATATGACCTCTGATTACGTGCAGATACAACAGTTCCCTTCTGATCCCAACGTTTGGTTTGAGGATGTTGCATCAATACGGATGATCCTATTTCAAGAGGTCTTAGGGTCTTAGATCTTTTATCTGTATGTTCCTTCTTTTTGTATACTATCTCCTCCCTCCGAGCTTCATATGATTTGATAGTGGAGTCATCAATGCGCTCATAAGCGTTTGGTAAGGCAGGAACCTCGGTTCTCTGGCGCCGTCCAAAGAGCCACTGAGCCGGTGAAAGTCCGTCATATCGTGGCGTGTTCCTCCATTCCAATAAAGCGTGACGAAAGTTCTTAAATGATCTTGTTTTCTCCAATAAATGTTTCATCTCCCTGACAGAACATTCTGCATGACCATTCGATTCGTGATGGTGGGGAGAAGAGAGTTCATGATTAATTTTATTGGTTGCACACCACTCCTTAAACTCTCCACGGAATTGAGGTCCACCGTCTGATCTCAGGTTAAGTGGTTTGCCATAATCTAAAAACCAATTCTCCAGAGCAGATATAACAGCTTTGGTATTCAGGCGACGTAAGGGTGCAACTAAAGGCCATCCTGAGTAACGATCAGCTAAAATCAAATAATCAGTCCCATCTTGTTTGCCCAAATCTACAGAGACAAATTCAAATGGACGCGATGCAACTGTCTGGATTTGAGACTCCAATGCCAGTGAGGGTAAAAGTCTTAAACATTCCTCACATGATGATATCATTCGAGCAACGTCATGTTTCATCTTTGGCCAGAAATAAAGTTGTCGAGCATTACGAAGAGTTTTTTCAATCCCGGTGTGTTGTAAATGTAATATTTTTAGTATTTTCATTCTTGCTTCCATGGGGACGAAAATTCTCGAATGATAAAGAAGAAACCCATAACTTTCATCAAAAGATAAGCCATCCCAATAAGAACGATATTTAAGAACGACATGACCTTTTGGCAAGCTGTCCAAACATTTACGATCCTTCAATACTTGAAGGACATTTTGATATTCAATATCAGAGGAAGCAGCTTCTACTATTACCTTCAGTGCAGGATCCATTTTCTCCTCATGTAATTTCATGGAACGTACGAGAATGTCACATGACTCTTCTTCTTCTGGTTGGAAGACTGGGGCTCGAGAAAGAGCATCTGCAATTACATGAGTCTTACCACTTGTATAGGTGAATCCTATGAGCTTTGAGAGCATTCTCTGGATCCTAGTGTTGTTAATGGCATCAATATTTTTTCCATTCATTACTCCAAGAAGAGGTTTGTGATCCGTGATTACGTCAAAATGCTTACCAATCAGATAAAGACGACTTTTCTGGATTGCCCATTGTATAGCAAGGCATTCGATAGTTGCGTAGTTCCGTTCAGCGTTACTTAAGAAGCGCGATCCACAATTGATGATCCGATTATACTTTTGGTCCTTAGAAGCACAGTTGGAGCTTTGTTGGAGAATTATGAACCCGATGCCAGTTCGTGATGCATCTGTTAACAACTGCACAGGCCAATTGGGATTGAAATGACTTAACACAGTACCATTTGTATCGGTGAGAATATCTTTAACTAAATTCATAGCACGATCTTGTTCTTCAGTCCATAAAAATGCATTCTTCGTTGATAAAAGGTGTTGAAGAGGTACCATAGCATGCTTCAAATCCGGTGCAAAATCAGAGAATTGATTTGCCAAACCCATGAAAGAACGCAAATCCGTCAGGTTTTCGGGTCTTGGAAAATCCTTAATAGCACTAACTTTAGAGGGGTCAGGTTTAGTACTATCAGGTGAAATAATGTATCCTGCGAATTTCACGGTTTCGCCGACTTGAAATTTGTCTTTTGAAAGTGTAATTCCCCAACTTTCACAACGAGCAAAAACATCACATATTCTTGAAAGAAGTTCATTATAATCACGCCCATGAATGAGAATGTCATCAACTAATTTGTTGACACCTGTGATACCCGCTAATGCTTCATCAGTTCTCCGACAAAACTCATCCCCACTGCTGACAAGGCCCATGGGAGCTCTGCAATATCGATACCGGCCAAATTCAGTGATGAAAGTCGTCAAGGGTCTTGATTTTTCATCCAAGGGAATTTGCCAATAACCATTTAAACAGTCAAATACTGCAAAACATTTTGCATCAGGAGGAATTGAGGTGATGATGTCCTTAGGAGCAGGGAACGGATGTGTAGGACGGGCCACGTATTTGTTCAGTTGAACAAGGTCTACAACGGTCCTCACCTTACCATTAGATTTGGGTACAAATGAAATGGGCGAACACCACTCAGAAATCCCATTGACTTTTTCGATTACTCCAAGAGCTTCGTCTCTTCAAGTTTCTTTTTCGCAGCGTCTTGAAACGCGTATGGAATTTTGCGTGCATGGTAAACATGTAAGGGTTTGATTTGTCCCGACTTTAAATGAATCGTCATAGGATCATCACTTTTAATTGTCCATTTTTTCATGCTCAAAAACTATTTTAAAGGCATCCATAGCTTTTTGGATCCTTTCTCTCGGTGGTAGATGCACTGTTGAAGATGAAATATCTGTATTAATACAACTCACTTTGACTGACGTCTTGGGAATGGATGGGAAACTTTGAGGGATGACAGCCAGACTTCGAAGTATTTTCCATCCTAATAGAATTTCATCTTTCAAGGACATAGAGACAAGTGCACGTACCGTTGTTGAATTTCCCTCATATTCAACTTCAAACGATGTACTCCCAACGCAGTTGAGAATACTGTTATTTGCAGCAGATATTCTTTTTTTGTCATTTTTATCGATAAACATCCCATACGTTCTTGCAACGTCCATTGAGACTATCGATTGCTGAGCCCCGGTATCAGGGCATGCACAGAACTTGAAGGGTGTTCCTTCCTTTGGTCGAATGACAACAGACATCAGAGGCGTCGGTTCGTTTGCACAATTAATTGATTTAATTGACAAACCACGTATGTATTGTGAACCAGAAGCAGTTTCCTTGATCCTAACAAGCTTTGTTCCGGATCCCTCGTTGCATGTTCGTAGACTTCTGCTCTTAGAACGAGCACTTCTCTCCTTAGCATATGTGTCACAAACATTAACTAAATGATCAAAACGGCCACATTTTGAACACTTTTTCCCAAACGCAGGGCACATTCTTCTTTGGCATATTCCATTTTTCCCGCATCCCCAGCATTTCTTTGATCCGCTATACTCTTGTTGTATATTGTTCTTGACTTTCCAATTATTCACTTTTTTGGATTTGTAAGTGGAACTAGAAGTTTTTGATATCTGGACATGATTCAGTCCCATAGATATTGAAACTGATGCAGCAGTTTGCCATCGTTTCGCTATAGCAACAAGGTCGTAGAGAGTCGGATCCTTTTGTTTCAAAAATTCAGCTCGGAGATCATTATCAGCCACGCCACGAATTAGTTCAAGAAGTAGAATTTCCTCTCTAGTTATGTTCTCCAGCTCACATTCCTTTGCTTTAGTTAATTTGAGAGCCCACCAATCGGAAAACTTTTGACCTTTGCTTTGAGTGCAATTTTGAAAATTGTGACGTCGACAGAAAAGAGGGTTGTCTTGGAGAAATATTTCTCTCAGTTTTGCCAGGCATCCATTGTCTCCCATAATAGCTGTCCCTTCGCTAACATCCTCCCTTGCTGCAAGCTCAGCAACGAGGTTTGACTCTATTAAATTGTCAAAGAGTTGTCTCTTTACAGAAGTATCTTGTGCTGAGAGATGCCTTTCATTGTGATTGAAGTAAGCAACAAACTTTGCCGACCATGCATTGAACTCGTCGAGAGTAAATGATCTCTCGAGAACCTCTCTCGGTTTCAAAGTATCATCCATCCGGGATGTATTCACAGATCTGCCTTGTTCTCGTATTAACGTTGACTCCCCCGTTGCATGACCTTTTTCAAAGAGAAATTGATCTATTTCAACTATCATTTTTTCATATTCTTTCTCAGAACTCATATGCAGTGAATCGAGTTGATCGAACACCTCGCTTGGAATGTCTTCCATGGAAAACTTATCCATCCAAGCGGTATTCAGGCGTTTCCATTGAAGTTTGAAATCTTCTGTCTTTTGCATAAATTTGCTCTCTTGAAATTGAGTCATGGAGTCGTGAGTGAATTCATTCATATAACTTTTTACACCCTCAAGCTTATTGATAAAATGGCGTTTAAACATGTTCATGGATTTGCTAGGGTCCTTTGACATGATTAAAATAATTAAAAAGGGGTTACTTTAAAAATTGATATGAGGTTGCGTGACGATCCGGTAGAAATTGTTGCGTTAAAATATGTTGACGAGCTTCTTAAAATGAGATGAGATATTTAAAATCCGAGAACGGTGTGGAGAGAGAGTAAAAAATGTAGATTCCTGTGACTCCATCGGCATCCTTCGGGTCCAAACAGGTTCGAACGGCTGCGCCATAAGCTATTCCACAGTTACCTGAGGGAATATATGAGTAATATATATGATGAGAAACCCTGCCGGCTGCGCCATAAGCTATTCCACAGTTACCTGAGGGAATATATGAGTAATATATATGATGAGGAACCCTGCCGAATGAGGAGTCGAGACGGGGACTTAAAATATCCTTTGATTTATTCACTACTAGCAATGTGCCCAGCGTTGCTCGGGCAAGGTCGGCACATGCAATTTGCCGATTTCAAGAGTTTGTAGGCGGTTTCAAAGCAGCTCATGTCCTTCCCCAGATGATCTGGTTTGCTGACAATAGGAAGAGAGAGAAGAAACCTGTTTGTTTAACTTTGAGCGCTCTCTGTGAAACTCTGCCTTGCTCGGGTTAATGTCTACCTGGATTCATTTATTCTTTCTCCCTTTTTATTTTCGACAATTCATCAATTTTGAAGATACATACCAACATGCAGCGAGAAAAGTTCTTAGAAAAAAAGTTCTTCAAAACATATTTTATGAAAAAAATCGCTTTATTAGTCAAATTAGTCAAAAATGAAAAAGGCCATTTCTAGCCCAGTGTGGCCTTAAAGGCCTTTTATTTTTTTCTCATGTCCTTCCCCAGATGATAAGCGACGTGCATGCAAATTTTGAGCTGAATTGGCCCAGGCATGTGGCCGCCTACTTGTAACAGACAGACAGACAACTTCTACTTTATATTCACTATTATTAACACACTAGCAATGTGCCCGGCGTTGCTCGGGCAAGGTCGGCACATGCAATTTGCCGATTTCAGAGTTTGTAGGCGGTTTCAAAGCAGCTCATGTCCTTCCCCAGATGATCTGGTTTGCTGACAATAGGAAGAGAGAGGAGAAACCTGTTTGTTTAACTTTGAGCGCTCTCTGTAAAACTCTGCCTTGCTCGGGTTAATGTCTACCTGGATTCATTTATTCTTTCTCCCTTTTTATTTTCGACAATTCATCAATTTTGAAGATACATACCAACATGCAGCGAGAAAAGTTCTTAGAAAAAAAAGTTCTTCAAAACATATTTTATGAAAAAAAATCGCTTTATTAGTCAAATTAGTCAAAAAATGAAAAAGGCCATTTCTAGCCCAGTGTGGCCTTAAAGGCCTTTTATTTTTTTCTCATGTCCTTCCCCAGATGATAAGCGACGTGCATGCAAATTTTGAGCTGAATTGGCCCAGGCATGTGGCCGCCTACTTGTAACGGAAAGACAGACAGACAGACAGACAGACAACTTCTACTTTATTTATATAGATAGACTAGCAAAGTGCCCAGCGTTGCTCGGGCAAGGTCGGCACATGCAATTTGCCGATTTCAAGAGTTTGTAGGCGGTTTCAAAGCAGCTCATGTCCTTCCCCAGATGATCTGGTTTGCTGACAATAGGAAGAGAGAGAAGAAACCTGTTTGTTTAACTTTGAGCGCTCTCTGTGAAACTCTGCCTTGCTCGGGTCTACCTGGATTCATTTATTCTTTCTCCCTTTTTATTTTCGACAATTCATCAATTTTGAAGATACATACCAACATGCAGCGAGAAAAGTTCTTAGAAAAAAAAGTTCTTCAAAACATATTTTATGAAAAAAATCGCTTTATTAGTCAAATTAGTCAAAAAATGAAAAAGGCCATTTCTAGCCCAGTGTGGCCTTAAAGGCCTTTTATTTTTTTCTCATGTCCTTCCCCAGATGATAAGCGACGTGCATGCAAATTTTGAGCTGAATTGGCCCAGGCATGTGGCCGCCTACTTGTAACAGACAGACAGATAGACAGACAGACAGACAGACAGACAACTTCTACTTTATTTATAGAGATATATAGATAGATGATATGAGATGCTGAAGTGGGATTTCCTCCAAGACAACTGAATAATAAAAACATATAAAAAGCACACTACAACACGGCTATATAAACAGGGAACCCCGTCAGATACTTATTTCGATGTTTTTTAGTTACTTAGTAAAACTAAATAAAGTCTTTGTAAAATCAAATATTTTTTAACAGTATTATTCTAAAATAAATTTTTATTTTCAATCCATTTACATTAATTTGTAAGCAAATAAAATATTTCCTATTTCGCTCCATTAGCCATGCTTTGTGAATTGTACATTTTGACAATATTTTCTTACAACCCGTTTTTAAGAACGCGCCTCAGAGGAGTAGTTTTTTATGTTTTGAAAAGAGCAAAACCACCATTTACTTCAGTCCCTCTTACATAAACTGTTTACAAGTATAGGAACAAAAAAAAGATAACATATATTTAATTACATGAATGGAAATATATTAAGATTGAGTTATATGATTCATTATAAATTTGCCAATAAATATTGTATTTAATAATTTACCATTAATTCTCATTATTTAAATATTATTTTATAAACTTTTTTTGTTTCTTTGGACGGGAGTGTTTGATCTACTATCAGAAATGTAAACTAAGGCTAGTCACAAGTATAGAGAAAAAGTTTGACAATATTACTAAATGATATGTTCTGTATCTCCAATAAAAAAATTACTGCTCATGATTAATTTTTGAAGATAGAGCGAGTTTTTAGTAAGATAAATATGCTGTAATTCTGTGGTATCCATTTTTGTTGTAATTCAACCAAGATTATAGAAAAATAAGTTAAAAGGTTTTTCTACCTATGACTGAATAATTTATATTGGATCAAAGGTACATTATGTATTAGTTAAATAAATATTTGACTCTGTTTCTTACACACACACATCTTAAAAATGGCTACTAAATTTTTGCCAAAGTAATTCTTCAATCTCATTATAGCATTGCTGTATGTACAACAGGGGGTATTATAGAAACCTAATATTAAGATATCAAAATTTATCCCCCCGCGAAAGTTGCGTCATAAGAAACTAAATGGCCGTAGAAAAATTGATTTTGGTCTGACCCCCCCCTTACCCCCCCCCCCAAATTGCGTTCAAAGGTTTCGTTATGAAGCAAAACTTTTTTGTTATTACTTATTTTGCAATAATTTAGTTTTATCAAATTTAGCTATGATCAATTTATGACTTTGTTATTTTTTGCAAATTTTTGTCAAATAATATTTAGTGCCAACAAATAAACATAAGTGCTGACGCACCAACCATTTTTAAATAACAGCTCCTACTAGGGTGCTTTTTTAGTTTCAAGAAGGAAAAAGAAAAAGAAGGTACTCATGTTGATGTTTTTAAGTTATTTTTAAATACGTTGCTTTTCACATCTTAATTTTCATACAGTAACTCCCTCACATGGTTGAGAATATAAATCTATGACGTTGATTATATCCGTAAACTTTTGCAGATGCCTCCGTTACTAGTTTTACAGCTCTTTCCACTGATTGTGAATGGCAAGTATACTTATTAATTTTTAAAATATGTTCTTTTAGTTTTATAAGATCTTCCTCAGGCACAATTGGAGGAACAGACAAATTTATATTTGACCAGTCGATAAGATTTAAAAAATTCTTAGAATTAAAGTTGATAGTGTTGGGTAGTTGAAAATTTCTTTGTTTTTTAATATTATTTTTTGCAAACAAAACTTTTTCCAGGGCAAATAATCTTGTTTCAATTTATTTATCGGTTAGGCCTGCTAGCAATATATTTTCAGGGTCGGCAAAAAAGCGTTTCTCTTGAGTACTTTTTCTATTGAAGGGGCTAAATTTTCATCAATATCTTGTAATTAAGTTACGGCGAATTGGTAATGCTTTGAGCACACAATGAAAAGAGAATTTAACTTGGTTTGAAACCATATAGGAGTGTAAAAATTTACTATAAATTTTACAAGTTTTACGTGAGACTTACATGGACTTTTTTGTGAAATTTAGGATCTTAAAATTCTGTTGGCTTTGGTAAGATGTTTTGCCTCATGTAATGCTCCTGGAGACCTGTACAAAAGCTTGAATTCGAAAATTTCCTATTTGTATACCTAATGTAATTTCGTATAAATATTATTATCTGAGCTTAAAGAATACAGTAAACTTTGATTAAAGTATTTTACTTTTTCTACAAGTATTTAAAAAAAAATTATTGGATTTTTGGTAAAGTCTGTATTAATTAACTTTCCTATGGTACCTTCATAAGTCCAAGGTCCTTTTTGTTCGCCATCTAAATGTTTAAAAACTTCTCTAAAAGGTAACTCATTCATGTGTAGAAGACAAATAATCCACTGAAGTGGTCTTTTAAGACATAACTCGAGTCTTTTTATTACTCCTTATCATATTCTGACATTGGTGTTGCATCCGTAACACACAACAGTGACCAAAGTGTCAAGTCTTTAATGTTCTTCGACTACTGTAAGTAGTTATTTCGCATGATCTTCCGCTATGCCACTTTTTAGTAATACGTGATCAATATATTCATGGTTGAAATATTTTTTTAAGAAATAAGAATTAAGTTTTAAAATAACAAGTTACCTTTAATAATAACTTCTTTTTATCAGTTGAGAAAACATTTTTCGTCTTTATATATTATCTGCAAAAGCTAATGGATATAATAAACATCATAAATTTATATTCTCAACCATGTGAGTTACTGTATGAAAATTAAGATGTGAAAAGCAAACGTATTTAAAAAATAACTAAAAACATACATGAGTACCCTCTTTTTCTTTTTCCTTCATGAAACTATAAAAGATCCCTAGTAGGAGCTGTTATTTAAAAAATGGTTGGTACGTCAGCACTTATGTTTATTTGTTGGCACTAAATATTATTTGACAAAATTTGCAAAAAATAATAAAGTCATAAATTGATCATAGCTAAATTTGATAAAGCTATATTATTGCAAAATAAGTAATAACAAAAAAGTTTTGCTTCATAACGAAACCTTTGAACGCAATTTGGGGAGGGTAAGGGGGGGTCAAACCAAAATCCATTTTTCTACGACCATTTAGTTTCTTATGACGCAACTTTCACGGGGGGATAAATTTTGATATCTTAATATTAGGTTTCTATAATACCCCCTAATGTACAATGTTTCGTCTTTGATTTTTGTTAATGGAAAACAAAGTCAGTCAATATTCCTAGGTAAGAGCTGTTGTCAAGGCTGTCCCGCCACCCCTCTTATGTTTGTGATGGTCATTGAAGAATTGGCTACTCGCATAAAACATATATACAATGGGTTCGGAGTTCTTAAACGAAGACAAACATATCATTGAACCATACGCCGATGATGTGATTTTATTTGTGGAAGCCCTTTCTGAGAGTCAATTAAGAAAAAAAACGAAATTTTCCTGACTTTTTTACTAAATTTAAAGAGCGTTCAGGACTGCAACTTAACTCTTCAAGAGCATCGATTTTACCTCTGGCAGTTTGGTGTCCCAATAACAATTTACGAATTGCAAATTGTCTTATTGGAGACAAAGTTTCCGTTCTTGGAGTGGAATACGGAAGACAAGAAGAATTGACTAGTAAATGGATTTCCTTGAAATCAGCGGTATATAAGAGGTTTTCACTTTGTAAAACCTTGAGCCTACAAATGCGGATAAATTTTTTCTAATAATTTTATAGCGCCTCTAGTTCTATATAAGCTTCCCTTACACTGATTTTGGAGGATAAGGTAATACAAGAAGAGAAAAAATGAATTTAACTCTTCTTCATAATCGTAGATAGATCCATTAAAGCGGCCAAGGAATCAGCTTGAGGGTGTTTTAGTAGTTTTATCCAGAGTATTTCCTAAAATTTATATAATGTTTTAATTGATTTGTACACAAGGCCTGAACTTGATATGCCGTCTCAAACTCTTCCGTACATACATTTTTAATGATGGGTACTGTCTATTTCAATCATCTTCTTTCATCTGTATATCCCACTTGGGCCGCTGCCCAAATAATTATTAGGGTCTGCCCTATATCTTTTGACTCTAGTTCAACGGTGGAAAGTATCACTCAAAACAGGAGCAAAAAGGTCTTTAAAAAAATAAAGTCCCCATAACCCTAGAAGCTGAGGCACTAATGGGAGGCGTGCTTAATTTGCACGACCTCTAGAAGAAACCTTTTTCTCCACTTTACAATGGGAAATTCAAATACCCTTTTATGAAAGCGTGCCGTTATCATCGTCCTCCATGTCCTTGGCACCTTAAAGTAAATGTATTTTTTTAGTATAATAAGGAAGTAAGAATGATTTCCCAAAAAGCGATTAAAGACCTTAAAGTATCTGAGGATTTGTTCATAAAAAAGTCTTTGCTTGGAGTCATGGATGGTTATAAGTTAACTTCTCATTCCAAATCTGGACCGGTGTTCTTTTTAAAAACCTTGTAAATATTTTGATTTTAACCATGTCTTCTTTAGAAGATTTTAAGGCAGTAGGGATATATGGGGTTTCTAAGAAAGAAATGAAAGCATGACGAAAATTTAAAGCCATTCACTTTGCACTTTTAAGTACCCAAACACAGATTAGTTCGAGGTTGACGTCTGGGAAGTTATTACTTCTAGAAGATCTGAGGGGCATTTTAATCTCGGCTTCAGCGAGATACTCATTTTTTAACTCAAAATCCCTGATCAAAGGGGGTCTTCATGGACATACGCCATCGACTTGGTGAATTTCAGTTGGATGAATTCCTACAGATATTATAGCTACCTAAATAAAATTTAGCAACAAATTTTTGCTTCTACAACTAAAAGTTTTAAAATATAATTATTTTCGGTTAAATATTATGTTTATGTTATGTTATATTTTGTTTTATATCTTGTCAACATTATTCAGTATATATATTACAAAACTTTTTTACACTTTGAGTAGTCCTTATTGTTGCTGGGTCTTTTGGCAGGTTGTCAAAGTACTAATTAAAAGGTTTATTTATGTATTATTTTCATAAACAATTCTACCCCCTTTTTTACTTTGTATTCCCAGTTACAATTGAAATAAAGACCTCTGAAAAACAGATATTAAACTTAACAAACATATATTCTATAATATCTTTTAATCAAATTGTGCGTTGAGAGCAAGTTCAACCCTCTCAAATATAAATTATACAAGTTAATATTTTTATCATTATTTGTGAAAATATACAAAGATATTGAAGATCAAAAAATTATAAACTAATTAAATTAAATGTTTGCTTGTGAAAGTGCTTGAAAAATGAAGTTATCTATGTTTTTCTACACAAAAATATATTTTTTAAATTCCTTTCTTAATATTGTTTAATGGATTGTATTGTTTTTGTTAGAAGTTTGGTCGTTTTTCTAAGAAATAATTTATATTTTTTCTAGGATGTCTATTCATGTTTTGTTTGAATGCAACTATTTTAGGATATTTTATTACTTAAATAACCTACATCGGTTTTATTATCATCAATTAGTTTAAATATAAACCATTGCGATAAACTCTATATTGTTTAATATCCCTTTTTGTGATAAACTCTATATTGTTTAATATCCCTTTTTGTGATAAACTCTATATTGTGTTATATCCTTTGTGATAGTTTTTTAAATAAATATTTATCTACAACTAGTCATGGCTCGATTGTAAAGTCAAGTGATTTTTCGTAACCATTTCAAAAGCCCCCCAAAAAACGTAAGCCATCACCCTTGTTGTGTTTGTTGTTTTTGCCCTTCAAAAAGTTAACACCATGTTAAGATTACTATATTGTTTAATTGTTATTTTAAATGTAATATTTTACTTTGATTGGTACAATAAAATTAAATATATTTTGGGCAGTAATTACAATTCAGAATTCAGTACAATCTGAGTTTACATCATATGATTCAGAGCCTGTATTGACCTATAAGAAATTGATTATTAAAAAAATAAAAAATAATGTGTTTCTTAGATTTGCGTCAAGGTATCCTCTCAAAATTTTACTTTGTCTCTGACGCATTTATAATCCACTATATGCGTCATTTTGTACGCGAGATAGGCTTTTTTTAAATGTACATATAACTCTCTACTTATCAGGGTTGTTGATTTTTTTGATTTAAATCGGATTTTTTTATTTAAATCAGATTTTTTTTTATTTTAATTGTTAACCATATTTTATGAACCAAAAATCTTTTTTTCAATGTGTAAATTTTGTCCATACTTTAAATTGTAACTTTTTAAAACATGTCCAATATACATATAGGCCTACCTATTACTCAGGGGACTTTAAATGCTGTCTTTGATTAAATTCTAGTTGCCTTACTTAATGATTTCATTTTAATAAAGAATGCAAAGGAGTAAACAATAAAATTACAGAACTTCAAAGGCCTTGTAATGAGTCATACTCGCTAATCACGTGACAGTTCGAAATCCAAGCGAGGATCGAAAACTCATGACAATTTTCTACCTTATAAAATTACTGGGTGGAGCTGCCAACGGCTGATCAAAGATGACTACAAGATGGGTCACTCTCGAATCTAGGACGCGCCAGGTACGCTTGGAAAAGGAGGCGCAAGATAATCGGACAATTGATAACTCGTTCCTGTAATTGTCAAATTTAATTGAGTTTACTTTTTCATTCATATTGTACAAGCAGAATAGAAGCAAATTGTTAAATATGTTCATCAAATCTTAAGCTAATTAGAAGATTTAGAAGAGCAAGAAGACTGACAATTAATAACTCGTTCCTGTAATTGTCAAATTGAACTGCGTTAACTTTTCCATTTACATTGTACAAGTAATAAACAATTTATTTGATAAAACATGACTTGATTTTAATCATTGATTATAAAATGTCTTTGGAAAAAAAACTTAATTTAGATCGCAATCCAAATTGCTTGATTTTAATCAAATAATCCTAACTCAAAGCTTAATATGATATATTATATGATATAGCCTATAGTCTGAGGCTATAGATATAATGAAAAAGGCCACTGCTCTACTATTAAGAAGACAGACATGAAATGTTTGTTTCTGTCATTGTGAATTAGAAGCATAAAATTAAATATCAATTTAATTTATTGAAAAAAACATGAATTGATTTAAATCAATGATTTTAATTGGGAATCCACTTGATTTAAATCGCGATTTAAATCAATGATTTAAATCGGCCTGATTTAAATCAAACAACACTGTACTTATTAACTGAATGATTTAGTATACCAAAATATTAAAGCTGGTTAACCAAGCTTTCATTTGATATGTTTGGTGTTCTAAAATCGCTATATTTTAAGAGATATAAGCAAATACATTTTTCCCAAAAAATTTGATCTTCTGATATGAGAATATACAATTAACATCTGGTAACTGCTGTTAGTGTTACTGGATAGAAAGAGAAGGGAGAGAGTATTTTGCTCACTTCTCTCCCTTCTTTTTTTCTTTCTATCCAGGTAACACTCTACAGTTACCAAATGGTAATCGTATATTCTCATATCAAAAGATCAATTTTTGGGGGAGAGTACGTATTTGCTTAAATCTCTTAAAGTATAGCGATTTTTAGAACACCAAACATATCAAATGAAAGCTTGGTTAACCAGCTTAATTTTGGTATACTAACTCATGTCAGTTTAATAAATAGAGAATTATATGTACATTACAAAACGCCTATCTCGCGTACAAAATGACGCATATAATGGATTATATATGCGTCAGAGACAAAAGTAAATTTTGAGAGGATACCTTGATGTAAATCTAAGAAACACATAATTATTTATTTTTTTATAATCGATTTCTTTGTTTTTACTGAAAACTTGTTTTTATTAAAAACATCAAACATACGTCGGGTAGTAAATTAGATTTCCTTTAAATTAATAATTATTATTGCAGTCTGTAACGTCTACCATTTTGAAGAAATTGGCGGAAAACTATATTTTTACTAAATTTTAAAACTTTGACTCGTTGCGCGACCTCGTAATGTTGACCGATTTTGTCAAACTTTGTATGTCGTCTTCTTTTATCACCAAGAAATAGAAATCCACAATGTTGCTAACATTTCAAACATTTGAAAAATAAGAACAGCCCTAATATATATATATATATATATTATTATATATATATATATATATAAATACGTACTCTCCCCCCAAAAATTGATCTTTTGATATGAGAATATACGATTACCATCTGGTAATTATGTTAGTGTACATTGATAGAAAGAGAAAGAGAAGGGAGGGAGTATTTTGCCTCACCTTCTCTCCTTCTTTTTTCTCTATCCAGGTAACACTAACAGCCGTTACCAAATGGTAAGCGTATATTCTCATATCAAAAGATCAATTTTTGGGGGAGAGTACGTATTTGCTTATATCTCTTAAAGTATAGCGATTTTTAGAACACAAAATATATCAAATGAAAGCTTGGTTAACAGCTTTAATATTTTGGTATACTAAATCATGTCAATTTAATAAGTAGAGAGTTATATGTACATTAAAAAAAGCCTATTCGCGTACAAAATGACGCATATAATGGATTATAAATGCGTCAGAGACAAAGTAAAATTTTGAGAGGATACCTTGACGCAAATCTAAGAAACACATTATGATTTATTTTTTTCATAATCGATTTCTTATAGGTCAATACAGGCTCTGAATCATATGATGTAAACTCAGATTGTACTGAATTCTGAATTGATAGAATGCAACCAAGGTCATTTTTGGATTTATCATCCAAAGGTTTACTAACTTAAAAGTACTATTTTACTCTGAAGCGAACAAGTCATCTTCTACAGGCGAGTGAAGTTAATTGATACAAAAAAGCTATGAAATAAGCTAACAATACACACTCCATTTTTGCTTTGTTTTTACTGAAAACTTTGTTATTAAAAAACATCAAACATACGTCTGGTAGTAAATAGATTTCCTTTAAATTAATAATTATTATTGAAGTCTGTAACGTCCACCATTTTGAAGAAATTGCGGAAAACTATATTTTTACTAAATTTTTAAAACTTTGACCTCGTTGCGCGACCTCGTAATGTTGACCGATTTTGTTCAAACTTTGTATGTCGTCTTCTTTTATCACCAAGAAACAGAAAATCCACAATGTTGCTAACATTTCAAACATTTGAAAAATAAGAACAACCCTATATATATATATATTATATATATATATATATATATATATTTATATATATTTATGAAATTTAAAAAACTATTTATTGATTGAACATTTTTTTATCGCACAGGGATTTTAGTTTTATAAATTACCTGAGTGATGGTTAATGTATGGGTTACTACCTAAGAAGGAAAACATATGATAATTATAATTCAGGGGAAAATTTGAATGTTATTTGAAAAATAGGACTACAATTTACTACCCACACTTTCAGTCATTGCACGCAGCATAAGAAAATCATATGTTAAATATAAATAAGGTTTCTTACACTTACATGGTGACTCTAAGAATGAAAAAAAAGTCCATTTTTAACCTTCAGCATTCATTTTTATCATTTTTTTTAAAATAAAATACATTTGGTAGATATATTTTTGTAAGTTTGTCAATAGTTTATATACTTTGGGTTGTAATGTTTTCCTATGTGTTTGCGTACAACCATCACAATTAAATAAGTGTTAGGCTATTGGTAAATCAAAGAAAGAATTACTTAAGGGAAAATTGTTATTAAAAACATTAATTAACTTTAAGGTGACAATTAAATGCCCCTTAGAGACCGATCTACCCATTAAAAAGAGGAACAACGTTGTTTTTTGGGAATGTCAAATAAAATTGTGCCTTCCAATTTGTAAGAAGGACATATAAAATTTCCCTTATAAATTCACTCAGAATGATCGAGAAAAAGTAGGTCACAAAAGGTATTGAGTATTATTAAAAATGATCTGACAATGAATGCAAAGGCTATTAAAATAAAAGCACTCATAATAATGTTCAATTAAAAAGTATTTTTTTACCGTCATCAACTCCCGACAACGAATCTTTAAATCTCCCAAACCAAATCACCACGAGTTCGAATTTCCCCCGGCATAGTGCAGCAGCAGTCGTGAATTAAGTGGTAGTGAGCTTTTAATCATTTTCATACAGTTTGTAAGTCGAGTTCTGTGTCTTTTGATGTAATTATTCGTTAATATGACATGTAGTTATTGTAACAACAGAATATATATATATATATATATTTGTTTTACCTCAGCCGAAGGAAGTATTTTTTTCACTGCTGTTGGTTTGTTGGTTTGTCAGCAGGATAACTCAAAAGTACTGAACGGATTCGGAGGAAATTTTGTGGAGTTGTGAAATGCCAAAAGGACAAGTGATTAATTTTGGCATCTCTGAGTGCTTCTTTAAGATGCAAAATGAGCTAAATACAATAAATATTCAAGTTTGCCTACTCTGCTGCAATAGATGTCCCTGTGCTGTGAAATCGGGTGCCGGGCGTCTTCCTCTCTCGGATTTCCGTCGAGGGGAACCCTCCCCCGTCCTTCTACGCCTCCCCAGTTGTGAAAAATGCCTCGGAAGGTTCATAGGACCCCGTGACGGCGGAGGTTTGCACCTCTGAGTGTATATATGCCTCTAGTTATTATTCAAGTTTAAATATTTATTATATAAATAACTAGTTTTATCACAACCTCAAGTCTCAACAGTGAAGTAATTAGGGTATAATGACTGTATTTCTGATATAAAATGAAAATAATAATAATAATAATAGATAATACATCCATCAGTTCTGCACCAAGGACCCCTGCTAACCAAAATCGCAAGGCATAATATTGAGCACTTCAAAAATCGTCTGTGCCAAGACGAGGAAAATTCTGGGAAGCCATTGAATGCTCAAGCCTTTTTCTATATACCTTTATTAAAAGCAGAAAATATCCCTCGAATGAAAAATAGGTTTTTCATGTTTTACCACTATAAAACCTACCAAAAATGTTTAAACATTGTGGAGTATTTATTCAAGAAAGAGTAGATGTATAAGTTTTTATCAATATATGGACCGAACAAGGATGAGCCATCTTTTTAGATTAGCTTTTAGAAGAAAATTTTGTTATAACAGTATTAGTAAAAACGAAGATTTATATTATTAGGGATTTCAATGTAGCTCTGGGCAATCTAGAGATACTTTTAAATTACAAGAAGGTAAATAATTGTAAAGCAAAAAAAAGTTTTAAAACATATTTTGAATAGGAACACACTTCTCCAGACGTAGCCATCAAATTTAGAAAAACTCCAGTTCATACTTTTTTCCGTGAAAGTAAGTACTACGGTGACAACAGGTTCTCGTTTAGATTATTTTTTTGTATCTGAGACCTCTTTCCCTCTCATCTCAGATTCCGCACAATTCCCAGTCGGATGTCTGACCACAATCCAATATGATGACTTTAACATTTTCCAAAAAGATATTCTAGAAACATTGAAATTAAATACAGATTTATTAAAATGATAAAACCACCAAAGCTAGATTGAAAAAATATTTGAAGATGTATGAATAGAAGTTGAAACATGGAATATAAAATCATCTTCTCATGGTTTTAAAATTGATTCTAGATTGTTGCAAAAGAGATACATTAAATTGGTTTGAGATTGAGTGAGGAAAGAAAACGTAATATACAGATTTATGCATGAACAAAAGAATTGGGTATATAAATTAGCGGAGGATGAGGAATTAATGAACTAAACTCGATACTCTTCTAGAGGTCCCCTCATTAGGACCAAATTACAATCATTTCAGAGGAACATGAACTTATTGAAAAATAACAAACTGATAACGTTTAAAATGGAAGTAAAAAAGAGTGCGGGCATTTTTAATAAATTAGGCATATTGGATA
>CP045895.1:9529782-9571882 GCA_013387185.1 Caligus rogercresseyi | reverse complement strand
TTGACATCAGTAAGCATGTAGTTCCTAGTTGTAGGACCATAAACAAATACATAGGATATGAATCTGCTCATGTAGCAGAGGAATTGCCCGACATTGTTAGCTGATTCCGATGTTGAAGATATCAAAGCTCTATTGATTTTGGATGACAGATCGAGCTGGTGATTGTTTCTACACTGCTGCAACATTTAGGTTGTGACTGAAGAGAAGATTCTCAAATGCTCTGTTCATATCATATTGGTACAGACCCCGCATCCGATAAAGTATTTCAAACACTGAGCAACAATCGGTGTTCAGAAATTACTAAACGTGAATACTGGTGAAAAGGTCTTTGCATCTCAAGGATACAGTGTTTACACATTATAGTGATTGCAATAACGCAGCTGCTATCCCTTAGCCATGCAGCACACTCCAGTTCCTTATATAATGAGTATACCTCGAGAATGGAGTCGCAAGGAGTCAAGCATGATGGATTCAGAAGGATTTACAGCCAATAAATTTAATAATTGCAGAAATTGCCAAATAATTCTTTCTGTCAGTAGACAGTCAGTTTATAGATTTCTTTGACGCTGTTGTGGATAGTAATGTAAACAAGCTAATATTATCAGTTTCGACATACAAAATGACTGGTTTCTTTGCTGTGCTGAAATATATGCAAATCTCGTTGGAGATTTCATTTTCCCTTTGATGGATCTTCTAGGGATAGATGGACAAGGTAATGAAATCGAAACTGAGCCAGAAAACGATCATTCTTTCAACAAAAGTTACCAGACTGAAGCAGAAAGATAAAATCTTGTACGTGTAAAGTAGACTTTAGGCGCAGTACTTGATGCGGTGATAAACCACTAGGTCTGTTGATACTGAGGAACCAAACTGCAGTTTCGCTCCGCTTACAAACTTGGACTGTGAGTCTGAATTTGCGAAATTGGATGTTCGTATTGCAGCAAGAGGAGGATCTACATCTGTCCACATTCATTCTCGCATATGACCACAAACAGGTTATTAAAAGATCCATCCTTCTCAAAGCTGATTGCGATGAAAGTCCCTTCTCTTGCATCCATCCACACATAAACATTTCTACAATATAAAGAATTGCAAGAATTGCAAGTAATGCCATTTTAAAGCTCAAAATTTAAGTTAATATGTATTCGTACACATTCATTAATTTTGTATTGTATTCTATTGATTGAAAGTAGTGCTTTTAGTTCAAACCCTTTGATAAATTGTAAATTAAAATATTTCCATATGTGATTTTTCCTAAATTATCTTAGGTACTCTGTTGTACAATCATAAAAATGAACTGTTGAATAAATAAAAAAGCAGAAACGATGGAAAGGACAAAAACGATTTACTGTAATATAGTCGTGGGTATATTTTCGCGTACGCCTTAATCACACGCTTTAACGTCGTAATGATTTTATTCGTATGTTCCTTTATGGCACGCCTTTACCATCGCTTATTTTTTTTAAGTAAGTATTATTAACGCTTGCTCTATTGTCGTTGCTGCTTATCATCGCAACGCTTAAACACGTGGTCATTATCATCGCAGGTTTCCTTTCAAAGCATGCAAAGGGAATTAATAATCAGAAGCAAGATACATAGATAAGGTATATCAAGAGAGAAGGAGTTCAGCCTGATAGGACAGAATGTGGAGTATGACGTCACAAATATACTCTTTTTTATAATACTTGGGATCCTTAAGATATATTTTTTCTTTGAAATTTTTAATATGAAATCACTTTTCTTAAATTTGATTATATTTTCTCTTCCTATAACAAATTTCAAAGAAAATATATTGAAGAGGGCATCAGTAAGTATCAGTAAGGACAACCATAAAGGACATTATAACTCCCGTTTGAAATGACCAGATTCCGTATATTCCTGGCTTCACTGAGTCTCTATAAAATCTTTGACGACCATCATTTAAATAAATAATAAAGGTGAGTAAAAAATGATTTGTTATAACAAATTTGACGGGAGATTTAAACTGGAAAAGTTTTCATGTGTTAAACTAAAACAATCAATTAAAGTTCGATCAAGCCTAAGTCAGATTTAGTTATAGATGTAAACACAATACTCAAACAATGTAAAGTGTACGGGAATATTATTATATAGGTATGTGATACTAAACTATTGTTCTTGTGTTTCATGTTATATTTTGAGATCCTACGTCCTCTTGATGTTGCCAAAGCACAGCTTAATATGGTTATAATACTTTCCACCAACAATTTTAACGTGGATTTGGTAGAAAAATCAATAAATATGCTTGTTGTTCTCAATAATTATGATTTATTGACTTAATACAGTTATTTTGGATTCCTTGACAAAGAAAACCTATATATAGACATACTTGAAGCACATTTATTTTTTTGTAGTAATTTTTTCGATCAAAATAATGTCATTTTGGGCGGTCATTTTGAATTTGGAGCGTGTTAGCGACGTAAGAAATCAACTGAGCTCAATTTTTTTTGCCAGATTTGGATTCTACACAAAATGTAACCAGATTTCTTTGTTTTATTATCCTAAGTACAACTATGAATGGATAAATCTGTTTTCTTTGAAAAAATCAGAGCGGACGCAATGGGAGTGTGCTCTAAAAAACTAATTATTTTTATTAATTAAAAAGAACATTACATTTGCAGAATAAAAATTGACTGTTGATGAATAGAAATATCTGCATGTACATGCTTTTAAAATGCTACAAGAAGACAGATCCTGTTTTTAAAGTAGGAAATGTAATAATGCATACGCTACTTTTGCGTTTTAAATGACATTTATTGTCAGATGACTCGACCCAGGCACGTGCACAGATAAAAGCTAGGTGGTGCTAGAGCACCTGCTCTTTTGCCCTCTGGAGAAATGTGCCCTTTTTGACTGATGTGTTTTTTTATTGTTTGTTTTGTGGCACATGGACATCATGACATAGCTCAATTTTGTATAATTTTATATATAAATGTATTTATATGACCCAAAAATTTGTCTACATCGTGTCTTTCTGACTCTCAGTTCTTCTGCAGTAGGCACAGCGCCTCCCCCGCCTCCTCTCCCAGAGCCCACAGCACAGCTGAAAGCAATTATGTGTGTGTGTGAGTGAGAGGGAGAGAACGCCATTTCGGGGAAATGATGAGAGCGAGTCCAGTAGCAACCCTGGCAACTTTCGTAAATTAGTGAAGCTATTTGCCCGATATGACAGTGCAATGAATTGCATATGGAAAACTTTCCCAAGTGAAAGCCATCAAGAAAAGGCCCCAGGTGTCAGCGCTTTCTAATAGGAGCCAAAATGACATCATTGCTGCATTGGCTACTTACCTCAGGAGGGAAATACAAAAAGAAATAAAGGAAGCTCAAATCTACTCAATCCTTCTTGATGAACCTCTGACGTGTCACGCCAAGAACAGGTGTCATTTGTGGTGCGTTATTTTCATGAGATGCACATCAAAGAGAGATTCATTGACGTTTGCACAGTTGACACAACTACAGGCCAGGAGCTGGAGAAGACATTGCTCTCACTTCTGCAGAAGAATGGCCTTGAGATTAAGAATGTTTATGGCCAAGGCTACGATGGAGCAGCAAACATGAGTGGCATGTATAAAGGTCTTCAAGCCAGATTGCGTGCACACAATGAAAAAGCCCTCTATGTGCACTGCAAGGCACACTGCCTAAATCTGGTCTTGGTGGAGGCTTCAAAGTCAAACAAGCATTTTGTCACCTTTTTTGACATAGTGGAGAAATTACATACTTTTTGCTCTGCCTCAACAAAGCGCCATGTAGCCTTGGTGAAATGGCAGAAGACTCTGTATCCTGGTGAGCGTGTTTTGGAGCTCCAGAAGCTGTCCGATACCAGATGGGCATGCAGGGAGGCAGCACTGAAGGCCCTGAAGAGTAATATGAATGCTATTTTCAAGCTTCTTGGTGACATCATTGACAAGGAAGATCCACCTGACCTGGCCCGAGGTGATGCTGAGATGCTGAGACATGCAATTGACTTTGTATTCCTTCTCTGCCTGGAAATCACCAACCCAGTATTCTTCCAAACTGCTGTGGCATCAAATGACCTGCAGAAAGAAGGCCTGAACCCCTCCACTGCCTACAAAGTGATTGACGGTTTGCTTCACACGTTGAACATCATGAGGTCTGAGGAGAGGTTTACAGAAATATTTGGTCTTGCAACAGAGAAGGCAAAGAGCCTCGGCATTGAAGTACCTACTGTGGTGCCTGGTCAGCAGAGAACAAGGAAAGTGCCAAAGCGTTTGTTAGACAACCCAGCAGTGTCTCAAGTGGGTCACCAGTTTGAGTCTGTGGAAGCATATTTCAGGTGCACTGTCTACTACACCTTTCTGCAAAGCATGATTGGCGAGCTTAACAGGAGGTTCAAGGGGGACCAGGACAAAGCTACTCCCACTGATAAAATTATCAGGTCCTTCCATTCCTTAACTGTACATGCCGAATGGACTCGCCAGCTCAACCCAGAAGCAAAGGAAGCTGTGCATACCCTCTGTGATTTTTATGGAGAAGACGAGGACCGGCTGTTGGCAGAGCTGAAGGTCTTCCACGCCAGCTTTCCTTCAAAAGACCTAAAAGAAATATTTGAGATTTTGAGGGAAAACAACGGCCAGCGCAGCTTTCCAGCCTTTTCCAAAATGATTAAAATCTATGCGACACTGCCAGTGACAACCGCCTCTGTAGAGAGGTCATTCTCAAAGCTCAGCCTCATCAAAAACAAACTAAGAAGTCTGTGTGGAGAAGAACGTCTCTCAGATCTTATGCTGATTTCCATTGAGCAAGATCTAGAAATAACCACAGAGAGGTAATCAGAATCTACAAGGAGATGGCACCTAGGAGGATGCTTCTCTAGGACCAGGAGGAAAAAGACACAATAGCAACCCCTATATATTTGTTTTTCTTTTGCATTTTTGGATTTCACAGTTTTTGGTTACATATTTGTAATAATAAAAACATTTATTTTCTCAGCTCAGGCATTAAGTTTATTTATTTTTTGTATTTTTACCATTGCATACAGTAACAGGGTTGCAAGTAAAAGTGAAAGGGTTGTAAGTAACATGGTTGCAAATCCTTGCTAATTTTAGGTTTTCTGTGGAATAAATGGAGATAGCTGTTGCTATTTACCAAGTGGCTATTTAGTATATTACATAAATATATATGTAAAACTTATTTTCGTTAAGTATTTGTCTATAATGATAATTTGCAAGGTTGCACGAAACAAGGCTGACATTGTTATAAAAATATGAACAGAGGAAAACTTTTGCTTATCATATTTTGTTAATAAAGTGATTGACGACGTCACAACCAGTGTGTCATGTGACTCACACCTTTACTTTTACCATGCAAAAAGGGACAAGCTGACGGGGTTGCATGCAAAGTGAGGGACACAGTTGGTTCATTGCATAGTAATACTTATTTAAAATATTATGTTGAATGAAAAATGTTTCCACATCTACAAAAATATCTAAAGACAAAATTATGCAAGGTAAGGAGTTTTAATGTTATTTAAGTATTAATCTGAGATGCCATCCATGTCTAGCTACACTTGATGAAACCAGACCAAGAAACCGACCCGTTAAACCCACTCCAAACAGCCAAACCCAATTTTTTTTCGTCCGCACTGCGCGAAGACGAACTATTATAAGAATTAAAAAAATTGTTTTGTAATTAATATAATCCAAACTTCTTCTGAGAATCAATATGCCCCTCAATAAATTTGATAGCACCATGATATTTTAACATGTCTAACAGAAATATAAATGGACACGAGCACCACAGTTGACATTGTTCGTCAAAAATACGGTCGAATGCCGTTTAAAAAATGTTTTTATGTACTCAACCCAGTTGGAAAATATTTCACTACAAGAAAATACCCTACGCTTCTGCGACATACGAGGGGATCGGTCTTCAAAACGGGAGAATCTATTTCTTTAGGTAGAACTGCAAGTGAGCATATCCATTGACTCCGTGGAATTTAAAATTCTCTGAAAAATCTCCAAATCAAGTTCTTAATTTGTCATGTGAATGGAAAAAGAAAATAATGCGTTCACTGATGGACATTAAGGATGGGCATAAGTTTACTCATCAACTAAAAATATCGACGATGTTAATTAAGTTCAACCAACATTGTGAGGATTGTTGCAAACTATTCAATGATATTTATCATGATTTAGGTGACTGCCCCTCCCTAAAAATTATCAAGGAGTTCATCGAGCTCAAGTAAGTTTACATAAACGGTTTTATGTGCGAGGATTTGAAGGGACAAGTTTCTTTTCGGCATTCCTTAAAGATAATAACAAAATCAAGATGAAACTAAGACCTGGGGTGCAGCTCTTCCGAAACTGCAAGGCATCTATTGCTCAACTCAGTCTCAAAGGAAATTCATCGATACAAAAGACCTTAGAGCAATTATGATATCTGCTCTGCTCTATCGCTGAAGATTCCAAAATCCAATGGTTCCACTTGAAACTATGGATCATAGTGACATATTTCCCCTCATCTTCCCCTCGTCTTGCTAGAGTTCTCGCCAGAATCTCCAGTTCAAAAACTTAAGAATTCCAAAAAACCTCTGTTTTTATTTATCTTTTTAATATTTATCTGTTTGGCTATCATATTATGTTTCGTCCTTTAGCTGTGTTTTATGTTTTGTTCTTTAAGTATTGCTTTTTTATATATTCACTATAGTTTGATGTTTTAAGGTCTTAAAGAGGAAAAAAAAATAAGCTACAATGTTTAGTTATGCTTCTTTCAACACTGCACCATTTTTCTTTTTTTATTTCATTAATATACATATGTGTGTATGTCGTATATTAAAAGAATAAAACAAAGCCGTTGCTGAAGAGGAAAATAAATATGCGTTTATATGGGATCTTCAACATTTCGGGTTTAGCATCCTCTTCTGAGTATCACCAGTGTCCATTTTTAGAATAAGACTATTAAATCTATTATTTAATCCTTGCAAACTTTGTATTATTTGAAAAATATACACTGCATTCAATTGTTGCATATTCAGTAATGTCACAGATGTTTCGAAAAAAAAGAAAACATTAAAGTTATTTTATAGTAATGTGTTTGGTCATCTAATGATAAATGGTCCTTCAAGGGCTTGACTTGGCTAATATTTACTTAGGATTTATATGTGATAAAACTTTATTTTTATGGGCCTCTTTAACTAAATATAGTTAATAATCCTTTTTTCTTTAGGACCTGGAGAAGGCCTAGGTTCTTAAGTAGAAAGGAAAACAAGCATTTATATCCACTGTACTATATGCACCTTAAGTACAACCAACATACAAAGGGGAACCATAATTCTATATTTTTGAATTTGTCATAGTTGGAAATTAGAGGTCGACCGGTAGGTCGATATATATTATCCAATTAATCAGTAGCTCATTTTTGTATTATTTTCTTAAGATTGTCTAGCATATATTTCGAACCTCCATTTTTTAAAGAAAGATTTTCGTTGTTTTGAACCTCTCATTACCTTTATGAACAATTCACTTTCCAATCTTTAAAAAAGTTCGTTTTTTTTGTTTCAGTTCCATGCTGTCCCGTCATTCCTATCATTTTAGTGTAATATTATAAGTCATGTAGCATCATAATCAGTACAGGCTAATACTTGTTACATTTCACCTTAGCAACTTACCTTATGGCGCCAAGAGAGAACATGTCTTTTCTTTGGTATGAACATATCCTGAGAAAGAAGGGGCAACCATTTTGCATTCCTTCTTTCCTCTGTGCTTCATGTTCATTCTTACTTCATCCCCTTAGGATGCTTGTATATGTGATAGCAAGGAATACTAGAAGCTAACTGGAAGGATGACGTCTTAAACGAGCACTCCCTTTATGCTCAAGTAAGGGCCTTCATTATTAGTTCAGTTGTAATATTTATTTCAAAAAACGTGGTTGTGTAGTGTTATTTTAAGTTCTTTATATTCTGTTTTCAAAGTGGTTTACAAGTTATTTGCTTCTGTTGTAAACAGGGATATAATAATATGCCAAAGAGGGACTACTCTTTCTCGAACCATCTCTTTGTGAAGCTCCAGAGTCACTTTGATATCCACAGCTTCCGCCTCAATCATCTGTCAGCCATTAATGCGGCCCTCTTGAACAACGTCACCTCTGTCCTTATGCCCACGGAGGCGGAAAGAGTTTCTGCTATCAGTTACCCACCGCGATCCAGGGTGGAGTCACTGTAGTCCTATCCCTCCTGGCATCCCTCATATATGATAAATTCACAAAGCTCAACGGTCTGGGAATCCCTGTAGATCATATCATCGGGGACGACTATGGCTGGCAGCGGAAAATAAACGAAAAGTTTTGTCTCCTCACGCCCAAAATCATACTCCTCTACATGACTCCCTAGAAGGTATCTGCCTCTCAGAAGCTCAATACAGTCTTTTGAAGCCTTTATTCGCGGAATCCCCTCAAGCGATTCGTTATTGATGAGGCCAACTGTGTGTCTCAGTGGGGACACGACTTTCACCCGGACTACCAGCTTCTCCATAAGCTCCAAAGGGATTTCCCCCAAGTCCTTTTATTGCACTAACGGCCACCGTGACGCCCTGCGTCCGAACGCACATTCTACATCATCTAAAATGAAGTCTCCAAAATGAGTTCTCTCATCCTTCAACAGACCGAATTTGGCCTATGAGGTCCAACCAGAGAAGTCCATCCAAAACTGCTATGCTGCTCTTCCCGTGGACTGCTACCGTGAAATGGCTATTAAGCTGCCTTGCTCCAAGGGTGAAATAATGGACATTGTTCATATGAAGAGCTTTGATACAAGAGCTACGAGATGAACTTATCCCAATTTGCCAGAGCTTTTTGGTACCAACGGTTGAGTTATTTGGAGGATAAGGAATACGTGCATTTCTAAATAGAAAAAGACTCTGGGGATTTCGTATTTTAGCTCTAACATCGAGTCTATTGGTGGATGATGTCCAAGTCAAAGTAAGAGTTTCTAATTATTCTCAAAAATAAAGTACCATTTTTTTTCTTAAAGCAATTTAAATATAATGATTTAAAATATATATATATAATATTAGTTAGTTAGAAGTTTATTACTGCATCACAATAGATAACTATATTACATATGAATATATATAACACACATACAAACTAAAGAATGAGCACCACGCAACGGGGTATATGTGCTACAACAGTAATATGGAGTTACATTTAATAGTACAAGAATATACCACATGATCAATACTTTTCTTAACAATCATTTCAATTTCTTGAAAAAACAATTAATTTTTGACTGTTTTTTATTTGTCTTTGGGAACACTTCTGTTAATCCGATAGATCTAGTATAGGATATTTCGCTTCTTTTCCATAGATTTTTCTGTCGTTCTTGTCATGATTTCCAGTGTCTTAATTTTTTTTCTTGTTCCATCTTCTGTGGTGTTTCTATCATTGTCAATATGTTGATTTTTATTTTCCTTATTATCATCAAGTTCGATGTCGTCTTTTTCAACAGTTTCTTCTTTTCTTCAACAGTCGGAGCATCCGGGGGTCTTGAAAGCGCACTTTCCCTGCTGATGCAATGTGAAGAGTAAAATCCACTAATTGGAGACTTTTAAACGCTTGTTGGTCTACAGAGAGATAGAGAACTTCCAAGTTGAGTTAATCTGATTTTGCAACTTCAACTTTCCCTCAATGCCACGCATAGTGCATGTTTAATGATTTTAGCAAGTATATCATCGATAATGTCCACCGGTGATTCTTCGGATAAATCCTGTGAGCATCTTTTTTCCCTTACGGGATCCTCATTTCTTCTGCTTCTGCCCATGAAGTTGTCAGTAGAGGTGTGGATGTAGCTATATTTTCCGCATATATTTGCAAAGCCCATCGTTGATATATATTACAGCTCTTATATATATATATAATATTAATCATAACATTTCATTTTATGATATAGATTTTTACTTTATCACATACCAAGCCAATAAATAAGTAATAACTATTAACTAAACATTAAATATATTGAGGTATTGTTGTGCAATTTTAATAGTATCGTAGCTATACGTAGATTTTATTCTGTTATTGAATTTGTTTTTGTAATGAAATGCATATTGCATCATCTGTTTTTAAATAAATGATGTTAAGGTGTGACAAAACAAGATAGAGTTACGCTATGACGTTAAATTTAATATCACCTATATGTTTATAATTAAGTCTTCATATTGTAATAGGGGCGGAAGAGGCAAATACTATCGGGGTCGCTGTGGCAGAATGTTATCTTTCCGTGGATGAAAAAAGTCTGCCTCGACCTCAAGCCGAACCGGGGCCGCCCTCAAACGCAACGCAGCCCGCTGTAACCTCCTCAAGATCCTCCGATTTGAAAACTCATGGCTCCTCCAAAACTAGAAGTTTAATGAGGCTGTGTCGTTTAAGAGAAACAAAGATCGTCAGATATCAAATTTATTTGAAAAGAAAAATTTCTTAATTACAGTTTATTTCACAATGAAAACATATAATATTGAATTACTTGTTTGTAAACTGTTAAACTAAGTATCGTTCGTAAATAATATTATACTTACTATTGTGGAATCTATTGTTGATAAATAAAAAGCATTAAAATATATATCACACTCGTTATTCATTTTTTTGAAATATAATAGCTACTTGTTTGATCGTTGAATTATGAATTATTGAAGTGAAAATGACTCATTTAGCTAAAAATACATATAAAACTTTAATTTATTGCTATGTTAAACAACGTATCATGGCCTTAGCTTGGAAGCTACAATTTTCCCTTTCCTTTCCAGTTAGTTTCTAGTATTCCTTGGGTGATAGGTAGAGATAGAAAATCGAGGGATATTTTGGGCGTGTGAAAGGGAGAATGTGTGAAGGTGCTATTGAGTTCAAGCTCTTGTTATCACTATTCTCTTTCCTCTTGTGAGGAGAAACAGAGATTCAAATATAAAATAAATACCTTCCGTTCCGGCCTACTTGGCCTGCTTCATAAATGAAATAATATTCCTCAAGAGAGGAAAGAGAATAGTGATAACAAGGAGCTTGAACTCAATTGCACCCTTCACACATTTTCAAATTTTCACACGCCCAAAATATCCCTCGATTTCCTATCTCTAGTGATAGGTGGCTTCTTTTTGAATATGAGCATTACGCGGGAAAGAGTGGGTGGTGTTTTATATCATTTCATAATGAGTGAGCATCTACCCTCAATAAAGAAATCACCTTTCCCGATATTTTTTGTTTTTATTTAAGGTATTACTTAGGGTTGATCTTCAGATCTCATTGGGTTTATACAGTCCACTTGTCTCGACAAATGCTATTCAATGGCATTATTCGTCAGAGTAATTTTTCATTATAACAATGATATTATTATTTTATACTGCATTCAATTAAAACCCAACTAATATTCTGCGAGTATATTGGAGAAAATTAAATCAAACCGCACATCCCCTTACTCCTTTGACATCAATCGTCTATTTATATTCGTAAGTGATTATCTATAAGACTCTCAACCGTCTGAAGTTGAGAAAGAAGAAGCTGATGTGAGATTAGAATGGTGTTTAATAGAATATAAATTCATTAATGGGAAAAGATTGATGGGTAATACTGGCAGTGATGTTTGTAGAGGGTAAGTTACAAAAATATTAGAGTATATAAGCAAATATTTGAAAGACTCCTTCCATTCATATATTTTATGGAGTTATAGTGTTCGTAAATGTTATGCGTTTACTTATCTCTAGCTTTTATCTTTTTTTGCCTATTTGGTTCGATTTAAATAAGCATTATAGCAATAAAATTAAGTCTATCGAACCTAGGATCTTATCAATAAGGTAGACCAAAAATGACCATCCCCTCTCGAACCTGCGGCCCCAACATTGAGAGTTGAACACGCCTTCGTGCACACGGCTATCGCGCTACCTTTATCAAATCATATATTTCAGGCCCTTCCCAAGGCAACTTCGACACTTAAGATGTTCCAAAACGTTACTCTGTGAGTTTTCTTCAAATAGTACCCCTTTTGTATTTTAATCTCAAATACCTTTGCCTAAAATTATAGGCTTCATAACATTTTTAGACAGCAATTTCTTAGATACAGACAATTTTTAAACAGACACTTCTTATATATGAACCCTTTTTAGCCATAGAAATTTCTTATAAACCAATGAATGTAAACTCACAAACATCTGTGATCACAATCATTACAACTTTGGGTGTCAAAATACATCGATAATGGGCTCTCGGGTTCCGTTTGTATGAAATGTAACGTATTAGGAAGTCAAATTTACTGTCTACTAAATGGGCCTATGGGTATTGGAATATAGGCAATTCTATACTCAACATGCGACGAGTGTCGTAATCCGCAGAGGCCTGAGTGGAATGCAGGAGGCATACAAATTACAAATAAAAGGACACCAATATATTAGTAGAATCTATTTTACATAGAGGAATCTTCAGAAGGTCTTAGCTGTGTGGAGGACAGTACAAGAGTGATTTTCAAAAGGGAAGGAAGAAGGTCAGAACGACCTGCATACATGAGCTTGCCGGTCAAACTTGCTTACTCTTTCCTGAATATAAATGCATATTATACAATAATAATGCCAACAGGGATGAACTGTGTGAGGGCTCCTAATCAGGCCACCACATATGTTATGAATATTTTTCCATTTACAATAGCGTAACAAAAATCATCTGATGCAAGAATACGTTCCGGTGAGTTGGGTACTATCGAAACCTAAACAAACAAACAAGAACAAGATCAAATTAGATATTTGGTAGTTTCTCTTTGACTAACATAAAGTTTTTACTATAACACCGAAAAGGAAAGGACCTTCAAACTATTACTATTTTTCTTGAATGTCAAATTAAAACACTTATAAACTCACGTCACGTCCAATAATATCAGAAAAACGAGTCAGCTAAACTATAGCTATAGAAAACTTAAAAGTAACAGCACGTCGAAAGGATAAAAAGAAACTTTGTTGGGAATAAATGTAGTATACGAGAGTATTTAAATTTTATGTCTTTATATCGGTCTAAGATCATTTATATTTAAATGTACATTGTATATATTCCTATATTAATCCACCTACACCTGATGTTGTGTTTGTATCGACAGAGGAGTCCGGAGGAATACACGGATATTTTTTATAGTAAAATATATATGGGGTGTATTTATCAGGGGGTTGTATTTCGGGGATACTAATGTACGGGCAATGGGGCCCGGGTTTTGCTATATTGGGGCTACCCAAATTCATCACCGGAGGGCCTTTGGGTTTGAAGTGATCTAATTAGTTTATTTGACCCTCATATGTCATAGCTGTGTGATCGTAATAGTTTTTGGTGTCTAAGAGATCCCTTTATAAAAACTGTCAAAATAATGACTGTCAAACAAAACTCTTCTTCCCGAGTAATATACAAATGCTTTGTTCATATTTCAAGCTATTTGATTTAGCATGAAAATAGAAACTTTTCCTAGACGCCTTTTTACATAAGAGGATATAAGATTTTACCTGATATATATCGTTAAGCTCTTAAAATGGAAGTACTGAGAAAAATCCTTTGATATCTTCTGAAAGCTAAGCTATGTTCGTGATGTTATATATATATATATATATATATATATATATATAGATATCTCTACACTTACACATAACTATATTTGAGGAAACAAGTATTTTATTTTTCATTATCTCCTTTCTTTGATGTATAGTATGTAGCCTTTTATTTATCCATTAAAGTAAATAAAACACTTTTGCAGCTTCGTAATGTAAAGATACATATTAATACTTCTATTATTATTAATTCTATAAATAGTTATTTCAATACTTTATGTCTCACTTCTTTTATTAAATAGACAAACTTATTACTATGGTCCTTATGGTTCGAAAATAGTCGCCTTTACGTACACGAAAAGAGAATCACTGGCCTCGCTCTCACAGATAATTGATGAAAACCCACATTGCTGTTGCAGATATCATCAGGTTTTGGAAGGCCTGTAAGGGCTCTGACAACTTAAACAACTCCGCCATTCATATTTTTGTAGAGTGTCAGTCAGTAAGGCTACTCAAACGATTTGTAATCCTTAATGTAAAAGGCCTTGAAAAAGAAACAGTTGAAGCTTCAGCTAAGCTCTGCTTATTTTTTAAAAATTAAAGGCATCTTCCATAAGTACATGGAAGCAATTGAGATCCCTTTAGAGGTTGGCCGACAGTTGTGTATCTTAAGGGCCGATATAAATGGCGATAGGTAGATGTGGAACAAAAACGGTAGTCGATTATTCAGCAAATACCTCTCAACCCCCCACCCAAAAAAAAAAACAATATGGTCGAAAATATACATTCTTATTTATTTGTAACTGTTTAATCCAAATATATGAAAAAAGGGAGGAAAAAAATCGGTGTAATTAATACGATAATAATAATTGAATATGAAAACTTAACCGTAGATCTTGGAGTCATATATGCCCAAATAAATATTATAACTCTTAGTAAACAAAATAATACAACTAAATTTCGTATATAGTTTCATTAAAATCATGTGAGCACATAATTATTTATCTTATTATAAAACTTTTAGCAATATTTATGAGGTTAACCCATTTGAGCCGAAAGTTAAAAATGATACCACAACATTGAAACTTTTCACAAAATTCCAATTGGAAAGACTTCGGAAGTCAAAAAATATATGATTACGATAATTACGTATTGAAAAATTAGCTCGTAGAAAAATCTACGCTTCGGCACTTATCCAAACTATGATTTTTTGTGCTGTAGTGCCGAAACGTAGATTTTCGACGTATCGTTTTAAAACAAAAATATACGTTTTATTTTTTAATTTGAGGCTTAAGTACATAATATAATTAAAAGATATGTATTTAAGACTAAAATTTAAATAAAAAATTAATCATAACATGAGAACATTTTCAATCATAAATAAACTTACACGTCATAAAATAATGAGGTACTTGCAACCATCGTAAATCAATTGCTTATTTTCAACTGGAGCAAAGAACAAATGGGATCCACTTTTTTCACTGTTTCTAAATACTCAAACAGACATAAACACGCATTTTGCATATAGTTTATCCATTTAGATGTGCTGAAGAGCTATTTTACTGCCGCGTAGAAAATCTACGTTTCGGCTCTAATGAGTAAAGTAGTAATTTTAAGGATCTGGTTTTATTTAAATTACATTTTTAAAACAATTTCTAAAGAAACTCTTATTTCTCCATTTTAACAAGAAGACATTTCCTCTCCAACATAATCTACCGTTTAAACTTTGAGTATGTTTATAAAATGATAAATGATGAAACAAATGTGTATTTATGCATGTATAAAATAAGACAAGAACGACAGAATAGTGTAAGCTCTTAAATATACATTTTTCCACTTTCTTTTTGGTACGGGCTAAAAAAGGATTCCGTGTAAGATCATTTATCATTCAAGACTTTTCAAAGAAAATTATTCTCTCCAACAGGAAATATTATAACAAAAAGTATGAAAAAGAGATTATTTCTAATAATAAGTTTTTTTCAGTATGACAACCACGATCATACTCCTACAATCTCATTTGATGCTTTGCATCAAAATTTCAGACAGAAAGGACATAATTGGATAATATTTAATATTGATCTTAGTGTTATTTATTTCAAAGAACATATCTTATTATTTTTCAAATTACTTGTCGTACCTTTCCTATTATATATGTAATAGGTGTAGAATAAATACATCCATTATTATTGCATTAAATGGAAAGTCTTATTTAGCATAGTTAGAATGATCCGATTTAGGTCAAATATGCACCGTTTTGTTTGATAATTTATTGACATTTTGAAGGTAATTTTCCCTATCGGCAAAAAAGTGGGACAATTGATTTACACAAACTTCTCTTGAGGCGCATTTTTTCACCACCAAAATCATTCGCCATAGACAGGAAAAGGTAGTAATCACTCGGTGCAAGGTCCGGACTATAAGGTGGATGTATACGAACCTCCCACCATGCTCCCGGAGCTTGTGGCGAGTCACTAACGATGTGTGTGGCCTGGCGTTGTCCCGATGGAACACAATTTCTCACCTATTGACCAAGCTCGCTGCTTCTGGGCAATTGCTTCCTTCAGACGGTCCAATTGTTGACAGTACAGGTCCGAATTAAGAGTTTGGCCGTAGGGTAGCAGCTCATAGTAGATGATTCCCTGCCAATCCTACAAAACACACAGCAAAACCTTCCTGACCGTTTGGCCAACGTTTGCACCGGCTCACCGGGATTCGACCACGACCGTTTTCACTTGACGTTGTCGTAAGTGACCCACTTTTCATCACCAGTAACCATCCGCTTCCGAAATGGATCGATTGTGTTGCGATTCTGCAGTGATTAACAGATGGACACTTGGTCTATGAGGGTTTTTTGTGTTAACTCGTGTGGCACCCATACATCGAGCTTCTTTTTGTATCCAGTCTTATTTAAGTGGTTCCAAACGTTTTTTTGTGCAATGTTTAGCTCCTGGGCAATCGAAACTGAGCTTACATGACGGTTGGACTCGACGATTTCCATTATTTATCGATATTTTCGACAATTGGCCTTACAGAGCGTGGTGCATCTTCGACATTAAAATTACTGGAACGGAATCGACGAAACCAAAATAGTGCATGATTGGCTGTTGCAGTATCAGGACCATAAACACTATTCACATTTTCAGCCGCCTGGCTTGCGTTTTGGCCTTTATTGAAGAAAAACTGTAAAATATGACGTATTCTCTCATTGCCGATGTCCATCATTGACGCGTGCTCAAACAATACTGAATCAAGCAATCATAAAACCGATTGAAAAGTTTTTTTAGTACAAGATCTTATCTTTCCAACGCCATCTAGTTTGAACCGTTCGCATTTATATAACGCGAGATACAGATTACTAAAGCCATCTATTGGAAAAATAATGGATTTTTTACTACACCTATTATATATATATATATATATATATATATATATATATATATATATATATATATATATATATATATATATATATATATATATACATTTCACATATTCCAGTGCAAGATTATTTTGTAAAAATACCAAAGTATTAAAAAATGGATTCTTTGAAATCATAACAACATTTATTTTTCTATCAAATAATGCAAAGCCATATGCAAAAAGCATGAATTTAAAAACAATTTTACATGTATTTGCATAATTTTAAGTTTATTAAAAACATTTAAAAAAATTGTTTGTTGTATAAGTAGAAGAAAAGAACCCTTACTTTTGGAATGTTTTTGAATTTGATCTTTTGTGGAGAGTTTAAATTATAATTATACATACAATGTATTTCATTTCTTCCAAGAATTTACTTAAGTAAACAATTCATCAACTACAAAACTTATCGTTTTATAGTAACTTGACATTAGGAGTTTAATTTAATGTGTTTTTTAAAATAAAATATATTCTTTAAGTAAATATCTATTATCCTTCATGATGAAAAAATAATTTTTTCTGCTTTTTATAATAAAAAGAAATATTTCTGTGGTTAGTTGTCAATATACAATATATACATTGCTGTAAATTATCTTTGAGAATAAAGTATAAAAATAAAGTTTTTTAAGACAAAGCTTATTATTATTCATACAAGAAATCTTAAATATTATCAAAAACGTTGTGGCCTTTACTAGCCAAGAAAATATATTTAATATTCATTACCATACCTCTTTTGCTTAGCTTTTAATATTGTGCCTATCTCTGAGTCATTGCATGTCTCTTATCGTTAATAAAATAAAGAGTCTAAATCAAAATACGTAGATAAAAAAGTTTTTTCGAGAAATATTCACAATGATATATGTATACATATATATTCTCATTTTCCTAATATCTAAGTTATACCACAACCTTAATGTAGGAGGAACAAAGATATATAAGTTATTTGGTGACTTTATATAAACGATTTTTTTATAGAATTTACAAAATGCGACTCTTTAAATTAAAATGGAGCATGAAATAGAATGTTTACAAAGGCATTTTTTTGTAGACGTCAGTCTATGTTATAGCGCTCAGTTTCCTATAACGGCCTCTCGAATTTATCTTTTAAAAGAATAAGCATCATAAACCTTCTGCAGAGGTCACTGTTTTGGATTCTTTTGAGTGGCTTCTAAAGTCAGGTATTAATATATATATATATTTCACAACATATATATATATATATATATTTTTAAAGCAAAACACGACTCGAATAAGAAATATTTGAGTCACTATTGTACAGCATAAATTAGTAATCAAAAATTTAAATAAATGCAGAACTATTTTTACAAACAGTATTCGATTGATTAAATTTCTCGATTCAACTCTATATTAATTTTTAATATTTTCGTACTCAAAAGATAAAATGAATTAAAAAAGTGTCCCTCAATAGATCTTGTATCTAATCTTTTTTCCATTTAAATATAATCTCTCTGATGAGATACCAGAAGTTTCTGAAGGGTTGTTTTTCATTAATATACCTTGTTTTTAGAATAAAACCATTATATTATCAACACAAAAACCCAATCTGTTACAAAAGGATATCATTAATATTCATTAAATGCCTATATTTACCTATATTATTCTTATAAAGGAGCTCATTAGAGAATTGAGTGCTTTTATATTTTGAAAAACTCTTATTTCACTCTAAAATGGTATTCATATTCAACACTTTTGAGGAAATATATATTTTTTTTAAACTATAAAATGCATAGCCCTGCAACAGCCCTGCAAATAGTTTTTCCCACCATAAACCCTCTTTGTCTCCATAAGACACGTCATCATCGTACCATGCTAATAAAGAACAGTAACACTATGGTACATAGAATAACAGGCATTTTTATGTCATGTTTTTATTAAAGCGTTAAAGTAAGTAGCGCATGCATAACATAAAATTCTTCCTTTTTCACAAAAAGAAATGGCCAAAATTTTAGTTCTTCTTTAGTCCGTAAGGGGCGCTTTGATGCTAGAGCTCTTTGAAAATAATAACAAAGTCCTTTTATTATTTATATTTGGAATCTCACACAATGCCGAAGTGATTTGATATATATCAAATCATCAAATTTAATCCATTTAAACCGGTTTTAAATAGGTTTGTGACGTAATTTCATATACTAGCGACATCTAACGTTAAAGAAAATGACCAAAATTTTGGCCAACTTTTTTTTACTTTTTCCTTGCATGCGCTACTTTACTTTAACGCTTTAGTTTTTATTAATAGTGAAATGTCAGCTATATGTCATTTTTGGTGACGTAGTAAAAAATATAGGAACTATGGATTTTGATAACTTAAGCAGAAAGAATAACATTACAAAACGTTATTTTTCCAGGTTGATGTTATTAAAAATATCCAGTAAGAGAAAAATATGCTCTCTTGGCAATAAAAACGTACTTTTTTAATTTATAAAATTTACTTTAAGTAACTCTAGAGTTGAATATTAGATCAATTTTACATTATTATCTAGTAAACCGAGAGGAGCATCGACCCGACTTGACGTTGCTTTACGCCATATAAAATCATTAATAGCAAAACAAATTTCGGCAAATTCTTATGTTGAAGCTGAGGACCAGCATGCTCAGAGCAGCGGAATCGTTACTTGGCTCCTTCGATTAAAATTTATCTCTCGGGATCCCTTTTTTGGAAATGGGTAGGAAACATTATTAGATTTGTGTCATCTTGTTTAGCATTATACATAAAAGCTTTAAACAGGTTTATGAGAATATAAAAGTTATTTTTAAGAAATAAATAAATGTTGGTTCGTTCTTGTATAAAAAGCTATAATTTATAGACTGTGTCTATGTTCATTGATCTTATTTATTCTAAGGCACCTGTCGACAAAAAAATTTAAATAAATTATTTATAATTTTAGTGTAGTTTATATTTTACAATGTTATGTTTTATTTGAAAAGGAATAAAAAAAAATAACCGAAAAAAAGTATTAAAAATTAAACTTTTGGCATATTTTTCTAGTAGACAATATTTTCTCCTAAATATTCCTTACAAAGTCCTTCAAGTTGGATTCTTTAATTCTAGAAAAATGAAAGTTGGATAGCATTAAAAAGATTATATTTTTCCAGATGTTTTATCTCGTTGTATTGGTTATGTGGGGCGCTGGAGCCGTTTATCATGTAAAATATAGGCGTCTTTATCGCTTCGCATAAAAAACAATCACGGTCCCGATTGGCCTCAAATCGCTCAGCCTGGCATTAAAAATACACAACTTTAATGCGTCCACTATCCTTAATCATTCATTATCCAACTATCCTTTTGTATTGAAGAAAAAAAGTAACTTGTAAGTTTCCCCTTAAATTTATATTCCCAAATACTACTTTTACTTTTATGAAATTCAAGGCTTGCAAATTTAAAGGGAGGTTATTTGTGGAACAATTTGAGAAAACAAGTTATTTAATTTTAGATAATTAGATAAAATTTTAACCTGACGCTTTTAATAAAATTTAACTATTCCAATAAGCTCATTAGTTTGTACATCATTTGAAATTTCAAAAACTGACCATCTACAACGGTGGATAAGGCTTTCTTATTTATCTCCGTATGTAACAATTATCATGTATTTACATGGGCCATTACAAATTGGTCATAGGGAAAAACGTGCAGATCATCATATTTTACTTTTTAAAATTTATTTTAAAGTTATTATATCCAAATTAATTAATAACTTCTTATTTTTCAATTCCAATCTATTTATTACCTCCACCGAAGGAGGTATTGTTTTCACTGGCGTTGGTTTGTTGGTTGGTTTGTTTGTCAGCAGGATAACTCAAAAAGTACGTAACAGATTCGGATGAAACTTTGTGTAGTTGTTGGAAATGCCAAAAGAAACAAGTGATTAAATTTTGGCATCTCTGAGTGCAGAATGAAGATGCAAAATGAGCTAAACACTAATAAATATTTCAAATTAGCCTACTCTGCCAATAGATGTCGCTGTGCTGTGAAATCGGGTGCCGGGAGCGTCTTACTCTCAGAATTTCCGTCGAGGGGAACCCTCCCCCGTCCCTCTACGCCGCCCCAGTCGTGAAAAATCCGCCTCGGAAGGCTCATAAGGACCCCATGACGGCGGAGGTTTGCACTCTCTGAGTGTATATATGCCTCTAGTATTAAGATATGCTTTTCATCAAAAAGTTACTTAATCATCTATAGTTCTTATGTATTACATAATCCTAATGATTCCATCAAGATACGTATTATATACATGCTTTATAAGGATATTTTATTAGTTCACATTCTTTTATCAACAATGAAGATTTTTGTAAAAGTATTTTTGTCTTACAAATCTTATACCTTTATCGATATTTTTCGCTTTATGTCTATAGTTATCTTTGATGTTCAAATTTGAAAATGTATACAAATAAGATTATTTTTGCACTCCATATGTATAATTTATTTTTGATTGTTGTATGTCTTAAAATCAACATAAAGGGGTGCCATGCACGCAATTGTTTTGTAGGTAAACGTCCTTATAAAGTCTCACTCTGGAAAAAATGAATCATGGATTTTCTTGGATTCTACTCCTCCCTTTTTAAACCGATAGAGTTTTATACAATTTAGCATGAGACATATCCAATAATTAAGAATTGCAAATTGAAGACTATTTACATATTTTTTTACATTCTTATATACACTGTGCAATAGTTCAGAAAGGATTTCAATGGTAGATAAATCAAAAAATGTTAGTTATCTTTTAAACTAAAATGTTTAATTATGTTTTTACGCATTAACATCATTTTATATACATTATCTTTTTTTTGTACTTGTATATATTTTATGAACTGTGGAATATAAAAAAATGTTACTTATCTATTAAGCATTTAACTTTTTCCTTAAGAGAAACATTTAACAAATTAAAGAGTTAATTAAATCCAGCGACTACCATTCATATAAGGACGCATTCAAACAGCTATTAATAATCGAGTCGGCGTAACGCTTATCGGTAAAAAAAACCCTCACCAGATTCATCTTTCTCAACATATACATCGTATAAATATTGTTATAAAATAGCAAATTTATAATTATATATATATACGTGTATGGATATAAAATATTATTAATCGAAGAAAAGAAAAGATTACAAATCAATTTAATAATTTCGTTTTTCAATGAAGCCTGAAAATATGAATATGTTATTGGAATACATATATTCCCATGCAGATGCTGACGTTTTGGTTAACCATTGGGGGGTTACTTATTAATTAAATCTCTTATTTTTTGGTCTTTCCTAGGATATACTAATAAAGGCATATACTTAATCACGATATATTGTTTACTAAAATTGCCGACTTCATTATTATTATTACTAAGGAAGAAATCCAGTTTGCTCTCAATAAGTATAATGTTGTTGATCATTAAGGGTAAGCCTTTTATTCTTCCAGGAAAGGACAAATGACACAAAGGCCCCTATTGATTACGTTTCTTATCACTTTATTTGTTTGCCACATAATATCCATGACTTTTTCTAATTATCATTTTGTGAATGTAACTATCATAATATAATCAATGTTTGAATCATTAATTAAAAAAAGGTAATCAAAGAAACACCTTCCTATGAAAGGACATCCACATGAACATATTATCTTCTCGGTATCAGGGAACGTCATCGCTTGCAGGCTCAACGGAGGATATATTCCAAGAGGGATACGAGAGTACATTGCCCAAAGCATAGAGATTCTGAGCCCATACATCCTTCATTCATAGATTGTCTTTAATTAATAATGAATAACTTCTTTCTATTTCCTATAAAGAAATACTCATTCTTAATTACCATTCTAAGAAACAAGCTCGCTCTTATACACTTTTTCATAGAAAATGCCTCTTTTTTTTTTTTTTACCAAGGTAAAACTTTATTCACATTAGATTATATCTTATAATATTCATAAAAATACATTAAAACGTCGTGTTATTAACAATATGATCAACCAGAGAAGTAATATTTTTAGGTAAAGGAACTCGAGTAGATCTCATTTTATACATAAAATATTGGGTTTTAGTGGTAATAAAATTAATTTCTTCTTGGTACGGTCCATTATAAAAGTAAATAAAATCCTTACTCCGTAATTGTATATTAAAAAAATCATCAAATAACAATTTTAGATATTCTAAAATTTCTACCACATATATGCACTCTAATAAAAAATGTTTTGATGTCTCCAGCGAATCCCCGCAAAAAAAGCATAATCTTTCCTCCGCTGTAGTCCCATATATACTACCAAATGTCAATGTGTTGGTAAGTACTCTGTATTTAAACCAATAGAGAGAGTGATTGAACATTTTTGATTTTAAACCATGCATTAATATATTTACTGGTGTTCTCAGCCCGTAATCTTCTTTCCTCCTCTCAATTTGATTTAAAAAATGACTTTTTGAATTTTTATCCACTAAAAAATGTCGGAGTTCCTTATTACTAATTAGTTTTATAAAATTGTAAAAACTATTTCTTGGACCGAACTCTCTTTTCTTAAAATTAACCCATTTTAAAACATTCATCCTCTCCAGTCTTTCATTTGCTGTAAAATTACCTATTTCATTAAAAATATCCCCAAGGCAAACTATTTTTTTCCCAATAGAAGTATTTTAAAAAAAGATAACCTCCCATTTCCAACAACTGGTTCCTGCCATTTCATTTTTTGTAATAATAAAACTGCCACCTCTTTATTGATCGCATTATTCTGATACCAAAAAGGACTAATATTTGCGGCTAAATCTAGCACAGAGTGTGGTCCATTACCCTCTTCTCCCTCCAAGGGGCGTCCTACCTTTTTCAAATATAGTCCCCTTAATGCTTCCGTCCAAACTGAACCACTCTCCAAAAGTCTTTTCAACCATTTGAAGAGTATTACTTTCCAGAAGCTTTCAAGCTCCAACAGACCCAAACCACCGAATTTTTTTGGAGTTTTGACACGTCTCCATGATATTATTTTAGGGCGACCTTCCGGAAATAAAAACTTTTCGCACAAATCATTGATTTTTTTACATAAAATTTGAGAAAAAGGTGTTAGTCTTAAAATATGAATAGTTTTGGGTAAAATAAATGTATTCCATATAAAAATTCTTGTCACAGTATTCTTCTTAAGAAATTTTGCGTATCTATTTGTTGTTTTTTGGACTTTATCCTCTATGACCTTGGCGTTTTCTATAATATCCTCATCGTTCAATGATATAAAGGTACCCAACACTTTCATCATAGAAGTCACTTTCAAGCCCCCCAGATCCAATGCAAACTCAAAATTTGTCATTACGGTACTTTTCTTAAGATTAATCTCTAACCCAGAATTATCCCTATATTGTTTTAAAATATCTAATGTTTTCCTAATCGAACGGTGAATATCATCGATGCTCCCAGAAAAAATAATATTCACATCATCTGCAAAGGCTAAAACTTTAGACATGCTTTTGCCTACTTTAATACCATTTATATCCCTACACGCAATGATTTCCTCAATAATAGAATTCAATGCCAGAACAAACAAAGTGGGGGACAAAGGGTCTCCTTGACGGCAACCTCTGTTGACCTTAATTCTATTATCTTTTTTATCGTAAAACGTATATAAGTTGCATAGACCAACTCCCACCATTTTGATAAAATTATCCCCTACACCATGATCCTTTAAACTTTTTAAAATCCATTTGTGCGATACACTGTCGAACGCTTTCTTAAAATCAACACTCATTACTGCTGCCCTAGATTGTGTTCCCTCAATATGGGCTAAAGCATCTTTGATGCTTCTTCCCACATCTTCCATTACCCTACCGGGCACAAAACCTTTTTGAGCCGGGTTTATTATTTCATTTAAAAAACCTCTCAATCTCCCCGCTAGGATACCTCTATGAATTTTAAAAACTGTGTTAAGCATGGTTAGGGGTCTTAGATTTTCCACAAATCTGGTATCTTTTCCTACTTTGGGAATTAAAATGAGTTTGCCCATCGAAATATGTTCCTCAAAGGAACCATTTATATGAGCCTCCTTGTAAACTTGTTCTAAAAGCGGGGATAAAAGTCTATTAAACATAGTGTAAAATTCCATAGGGAAGCCATCGGATCCTGGTGACTTGTTTTTCTTATTATATGATTTAATATAACTCTCAATTTCTTTACTATCAATGTCACTTTCTAGTGATCTACTTTGGCACTCACTTAAATGAGATACTAAAGTCTTAGATCCACCTACATCGCGACATATGAAACGTGTAGAGCTAAAGGTGCACTTAAGGCATATATCTTGATTTTGGCAGTCTCTGCATGCATACAAATTTTCATAAAAGTCCATGACAATTTTATCAGTGTTATTATCCAATATGCCTAATTTATTAAATAATGCCCCACTTCTTTATTACTTCCATTTAAACGTTCAGTTTGTTTAATTTTTTCAATAAGTACATGTTCCTCTGAAATTGATTGTAATTTGGTCCTAATGAGGTGACCTCTAGAAAGAGTATGAGTTATTTCAATTAATTCCTCATCCTCCGCTAAATTTATTATACCCAATTCTTTTTTCATGCATAAATCTGTATATCTACGTTTTCTTTCCTCACTCAATCTCACACCCAATTTAATGTATTCTCTTTTGCAACAATCTAGAATCAATTTTAAACCATGAGAAGATGATTTTATTATTCCATTTTTCAATTTATATAATACATCTTCAATTATTTTTTCAATCTTAGCTTTGGTGGTTTTATCATTTAATAAATCTGTATTTAATTTCCAATGTTTCTTAGAATATCTTTTTGGAAATGTTAAAGTCATCAGTATTGGATTGTGGTCAGACATCCGACTGGGAATTGTGCGGTAATCAGATATGAGAGGGAAGAGGTTCTCAGATACAAAAAAATAATCTAAACGAGAACTTTTTGTCACCGTATTACTTACTTTCACGGAAAAAGTATGAACTGGAGTTTTACTAAATTTGATGGCTACGTCTGAGAATGTGTTCCTATTCAAAATATGTTTTAAAACTTTTTTTGCTTTACAATTATTTACATTTTTGTAATTAAAAGTATCTCTAGATTGCTCCAGAGCTACATTGAAATCCCCTAATAATATAAAATCTTCGTTTTTACTAATACTGTTATTAACAAATTTTTCTTCTAAAAAGCTAAAAAAGGATGGATCATCCTTGTTCGGTCCATATATTGATAAAAACTTTATACATCTACTCTTCCTTGAATAAATACTCTAACATATGTTTAAAACATTTTTTGTAGGCTCTTATAGGTGGTAAACATGAAAAACCTATTTTTCATTTGAGGGATATTTTCTGCTTTTAATAAAGTTATATAGAAAAAGGCTTGAGCATATTCAATGGCTTCCCAGAATTTTCCTCGTCTTGGCATCCATACGATTTTTTGAAGTTTATCAATATTTCGCCCTTGCGATTTTGTTAGCAGTGGTCCTTTGGTGCAGAACTGATGGATGTATTATCTATATTATTATTATTTTCATTTTATATCAGAAATACAGTCATTATACACTAATTACTTCACTGTTGAGACTTTGAGGTTGATAAAAACCTAGTTATTTATATAATAAATATTTAAACTTGAATAATAACTAGAGGCATATATACACTCAGAGAGTGCAAACCTCCGCCGTCACGGGGTCCTTATGAACCTTCCGAGGCGAATTTTTCACAACTGGGGAGGCGTAGAAGGACAGTGGAGGGTTCCCCTCGACGGAAATTCCGAGAGGAAGACGCTCCCGGCACCCGATTTCACAGCACAGGGACATCTATTGGCAGAGTAGGCAAACTTGAAATATTTATTAGTATTTAGCTCATTTTGCATCTTAAGAAGCACTCAGAGATGCCAAAATTTAATCACTTGTTCCTTTTGGCATTTTCAACAACTCCACAAAATTTCATCCGAATCCGTTCAGTACTTTTTGAGTTATCCTGCTGACAAACCAACAGCAGTGAAAACTAGAGGCATATATACACTCACAGAGTGCAAACTCCGCCGTCATGAGCCTCCGAGCGGATTTTTCACGACTGGTAGGCGTAGAGAGGAACGGGGAGGGTTCCCTAGACGGAAATTTCGAAGAAAGACGCTCCCGGCACGACGCTTTGCACATGCACATCGACATCTATGGCAGAGTAGCTAACTTGAAAAATTTGTAGTAGTTATGCTCATTTGGCGCCTTAATTCGGCACTCAGAGATGCCAAAATTTAATCACTTCTTCCTTTGGCACTTCCAAACGACTCAACAAATTTTAATCCAAATCCGTTCAGTACTTTTTGAGTTATTCTGCTGACAAACCAACAAACCAACAAACTAACAAACCACAAACGCCAGTGAAAACAATACCTCCTTCGGCGGAGGTAACAATACTTCCTTCGGCGGAGGTAATAACAATATATATATATATATTCTGTTGTTACAATAACTACATGTATTTATTGAATAATTACATCAAAGACACAGAACTCGACTTACAAACTGTATGAAAATGATAATAAACTCACTACCACTTAATTCACGACTGCTGCTGCACTATGCCGGGGAAATTCGAACTCGTGGTGATTTGGTTGGGAGATTTAAAGATTCGTTGTCGGGAGTTGATGACGGTAAAAAAATACTTTTTAATTGAACATTATTATGAGTGCTTTTATTTTAATAGCCTTTGCATTCATTGTCAGATCATTTTTAATAATACTCAATACACTTTTGTGACCTACTTTTTCTCGATCATTCTGAGTGAATTTATAAAGGGAAATTTATATGTCCTTCTTACAAAGGAAGGCACAATTTTTATTTGACATTCCAAAAAAACAACGTTGTTCCTCTTTTTTAATGGGGTAGATAGGTCTCTAAGGGCATTTAATTGTCGACCTTAACGTAATTAATGTTTAATAACAATTTTCCCTTAAGGTAATGCTTCTTTGATTTACCAATAGCCTAACATTATTTATTGTGATGGTTGTTACGCAAACACATAAGGAAAACATTAGACATCCCAAAGTTTTATATAACTATAGATAAAAACTTACAAAAATATATCACCAAATGTAGTTTATTTTTAAAAAAATGATAAAAATGAATGCTGAAGGTTAAAAAATTGACTTTTTTTCATCTTAGAGTCACAATGTAAGTGTAAGAAACCTTATTATAATTTAAAATGATTTTCTATGCTGCGTGCAATGACTGAAAGTTGTGGGCTAGTAAATTGTAGTCTATTTTTCAAATAACATTCAAATTTTCCGCTGAATTTTAATATTTCATATGTTTCTTCTTAGGTAAGTAACCCATACATTGAACCAATCACTCAGGTAATTATTAAACTAAAATCCCTGTGCGATAAAAATGTTCAATCAATAAATAGTTTTTTTTAAATTTCATAATACGTACTCTCCACAAAAAATGATCTTTTGATATGAGGAATAATTTACGATTACCATTGGTAACGGCAGTTAGGTAACTGGATAGGAAGAAAAAAAGAAGGGAGATAAAGTGAGGCAAAATACTCCCTCCCTTCTCTTTCTCTTCTATCCAGGTAACACTAACATAATTACAGAGGTAATCGTATATTCTCATATCAAAGATCATTTTTGGGGGAGAGTACGTATTTGCTTATATCTCTTAAAGTATAGCGATTTTCAGAACACAAAATATATCAAATGAACGCTTGGTTAACGAGCTAATATTTTGGTATACTCAATCATATCAATTTAATAAGTAGAGAGTTATATGTACATTAAAAAAAGGCTATCTCGCGTACAAATGACGCATATATGGATTATAAAATAAATAATTATGTGTTTCTTAGATTTACATCAAGGTATCCTCTTAAATTTTACTTTGCCTACAAATAGGCGTTTTTTAATGTACATATAATTCTTATTATTAAATGAATGATTTAGTATACCAAAATATTAAAGCTGGTTAACCAAGCTTTCATTTGATATGTTTGGTTTCTAAAAATCGCTATACTTTAACAGATATAAGCAAATACGTACTCTCCCCCAAAAATTGATCTTTTGATATGAGAATATACGATTACCATTTGGTAACTGTAGAGTGTTACCTGGATAGAAAGAAAAAAAGAAGGGAGAGAAGTGAGCAAAATACTCCCTCCCTTCTCTTTCTATCCAGGTAACACTAACAACAGTTACCAGATGTTAATTGTATATTCTCATATCAGAAGATCAATTTTTTGGGGAAAAATGTATTTGCTTATATTTCTTAAAATATAGCGATTTTTTGAACACCAAACATATCAAATGAAAGCTTGGTTACACCAGCTTTAATATTTTGGTATACTAAATCATGTCAGTTTAATAAGTAGAGAGTTATGTGTACATTAAAAAAAGCCTATCTCGCGTACAAAATGACGCATATAATGGATTATAAATGCGTCAGAGACAAAGTAAAATTTTGAGAGGATACCTTGACGCAAATCTAAGAACACATATTATTTTTATTTTTCATAATCGATTTCTTATAGGTCAATACAGGCTCTGAATCATATGATGTAAACTCAGATTGTACTGAATTCTGAATTGATAGAATGCAACCAAGGTCATTTTTGGATTTATCATTCAAAGATGTACTAAATTTGAAAATACTATTTTACTCTGAATCGAACAAGTCATCTTCTACAGGCGAGTGAAGTTAATTGATACAAAAAAGCTATGAAATATGCTATCATTACACACGCCATTTTTCTTTGTTTTTCTGAAAACTTTGTTTATAAAAAACATCAAACATACGTCTGGTAGTAAATTAGATTTCCTTTAAATTAATAATTATTATTGAAGTCTGTAACGTCCACCATTTAAAAAGAAATTGTTGGAAAACTATATTTTACTAATTTTTTAAAACTTTGACCTCGTTGCGCGACTTCGTAATGTGACCGATTTTGTTCAACTTTGTGGTCGTCTTCTTTTATCACCAAGAAACAGAAAATCCACAATGTCGCTAACATTTCAAACATTTGAAAAATAAGAACAGCCCTAAAAAATAATATATATTATATATATATTTTAAAATTATTTATATATATAAATCGTAAGCAGGAAAACTGCAGTAAAGTAATGTGAGTCCTCATTTTTATACTTTAGCATTAATAGCTGAAGGACACTTTTTTCACTTTCGAAGAGCATGGTTATTATCTGTCAATTGAAGTGTAATTACAGTTATAAAATCCTTTCACTTATTTAGTAACTCTTATCAAAATGTATAACATCAGAGTATATTAGTGGCGTCACTCTCTCCATTCTGTCCTAGCTGATCAACTCCTTCTCCTGATATACTTATCTCTATGTATCTTGACCATAGAGATATAAAGACATAGAGGGCTGATTAGGTTTTTTCAGAGAAGTACGTCATATTGCCCAATAACAACAAATCTTTCTTTCTCTATGATCAACTACGATGGACGTAGAACAAATTACTTGTTTATATTGGGCACAAAAAATACAGCAAAACGATGTTTCTCTGTTATTGAAGATGAATAAGCTTTATATAAACTCTTTATATCTCTATGTATCTTAACATAAATAGTCATCAGTTACTTGACGAATCCGAATTTATAAACAATCATGCCTTACATTTTATTTGCAAAAGTAATATTTGAAAGTGGATCACAAATAGGGGTCAATTAAAAATAATTTTAAAAGGAGATCTTGTAATTATCACAATTAAATGGGTGGTTAGGTCCAGGGGGTATGATAGAGAAAGGATAAGATACCCATCTGGGGATGTCTTCCAGGAAAAAGACCTTGCGAGTTTCTTACTCTCATTCCAGAGGGATTATGAAACTAAGAGGAGAAGAAAGTTCGGTTACACTAGAAGAGTACATTAAATGAAGTAAATTAAGGTAAAACGTGACTTACCCATTCCTTCATAAGTTATTTTCTTGGTCGTCGTTCATGAAATTGGCGTTGCCTTGATCAACAGCAATACATAATTATGAGTCAATACATAATGTATGTATTCCCTAAACTCATTTGAAAAACTCTACTGGGGTGGCCTGTCCATGGTATGCCAGGCCTTGCTTTTCAAACTTCTTTCTCGATCTTCGAGTGCTTTCCTTCTTAGAGGCTCGCTGAGGCAATCAAGCTTCTCAATTGACAATTTGACAAAGTGATTAAATTTGTCCTCGTTCCTCGTCAATTTGTTCTCATCCGTTTGTAGGCTCCAATAATTTAAGTATCCCAAGAAGGCTCTCAGAGCATTACATATATTCATGCTCATTTCTGTGCATTTCTTCTCCAGGAATGTGTCCAAAAGTGAGATAGGAATGAATTGAAGAATTGGAGACGTGTCGAACATCCTCGATACTTTGAAATTCGAATCCATAGTTTCACAATATGAAAGGAACCCACGGAGACTCGCTATATATCTATTCACTGTCCGTTTTGAGTAGACATCAGTTAATCTCTCTTTGACGTCCCTTAATATTGTCTCAAGAGGGATAAATGTTTGATTATCCTGCACCTGGAAAACCGCCTTCGTTTTGGCCTTTTTCGCGTCGTATATCTGCTTCCATATACACTTGGGATAATGTCTTTTTCTAAAAATATAAATTGTGTAAATAAAAAATATGCATAGAAAATAGGTTTTCTCAAACTTACAAAATCGCAACGTATTTGTGGCACCATTTACAATACGTCCTAAGATGGAACACAGTATCCTCATGCAAGCCCTTCACTTGATGCCAATCCAAATTATGTACGTTTTTATAGTGGTTGACAAGAGCAGTTTTATGTATGGTGGTGTGGTGACAAGATGTGCACTTAATTGCTTTCTTCTTAAAATATTTTGGCATCTTGTTGTTCTTTCATTGGAATCATTGGAGGCTACAAGGTGTTGATCCTCTGAGGTGACCACAACTGAAATTATTGGGGAGGATGGTCCATCCGGAGATTCTTCTTTCTCCGAAGGCCTGTAGCCTAAGTCTGACAGATTAAATACACTCCAGTCAATACGATTCAATTCTGCCTGAGGTGATGGGTCAGGAGTCAGGAGACGGAGAGAAATGGGCAATCCCTCTTCTGGCCCATTAACTACTTCACAAGAAACATCCATTGCCTTCAGAACAACTTGATCAGATAGATTCGTGTCTTTCTCAGCTAGACTAATTTTCTCCTTTTTAAAGTTGGCGATGGAGATAGAGGACAATTGAGAGGGAGAAAAAATAGTCCAGGCAATTCAAGCCGCTCCAAAACAACTCGTCCATAGAGGATCTTTTTGTCCCTAGCAATGATCGAAAGGGTTCGGGTCGAAATTCTGAAAAAAATAACAGGGTATTGCTTTTCCAAACACTGAATAGCAAAATAATTAAAAAACTTACCATCGTGATAGTCATTGTGGTGTTACCAGGATAATAGATCAATCGTGATTAAGAAATTTATGAGCAAAGAATTAAAGATGAAAAGAGCCCCTGCGTAAAAAGCTAGCCTAGTAAAGATAATAACAAATGAGGACGTCAATTTAAGTGGTTGATAGAAAAGGAGAGTGAATGCTAAAAAAGCAGTTGGCATTATAAATTATAGCATTTTTTCACTCGCAGATGTGCGTGTGAGTATTTAAAATCAGGACATAAGAGCAAAAATGTCTATTCATATGTCAGTTTGGAATCCTTTAAACTGACTCTTAATAGGCAAGAGGTTGGGTAGGCCTGTCACTCATATCATGATCTATAACGTGATAAAATAGATTTCCATGACCCAAAACAACCCAGAACATAACTGACTTGAATACGTCCTCAAGACGCCTGGTGCAAATCATTTCCATCGAGACCTGAGCTGAGGGAGTCTGAGGCAAGAGGTGGGCCAACAAAGTCTGTTTGATGCAGGATGGGACTCCAGCCCATGTAGAGGACGTTATCCAGTAACATTAATACATTAACTTAGTAAATCTGGTCGACTTTTTAAGTAATATATTTTTTATTTCACCAAAAAAGCATATAAAAAATTTAAATATGACAAATAAGGAAAATTATTTTTTATAGATTAAATATTTAACATTAAAAAACAGTAATGGTTATGACATACTTTTTAGATAATTTTCTCATGTATATATATTTACATGAGAAAATTATCATTAACTTCTTCTTCGGAGCTCCAAGCTACAAAAAAATAATTTTCATAATACTAGCCCATTGCCGCTCCGCGGCTGTGGCTAGGCCCTCCGGGCGGGTGGATGGCCTACGGCCACAGCATTATACATGGTAACATATCTATGGATAATATGTTGAGGCAAGGATTGCACCTTGCATTAAACATTGAAGTTTTTTAAGCTTGTTTAGATGATGATGGAGACGTCGTATAGAAAGTAGATATATATATTATATTATCCAGTAAATCCTGATAAAGTTCCTCTCCTAATATTTACAAATATATATGTATTCCCCACCCTTTTCTTACTTTAAAAATAACTTTATCGTCTCTTTCAAAAAAAGTGGGCACAGATATAACATTTTACATTATATGAAATATACATTATATAACATTAAAGTACAAAGTTATCAAGTATTTATTTAACATTATGTGTTTTTATGTTGCAACACAATATAAATTATAAACATAAGAAATTACTGAGTAAACAAAGTACAATTGTTTGTTTATTGATAAAATAATAAAAATGAATGTTATGCATGAGTTTGATTTTTTTATTTAATTAATGTCCGTAGTTGAAAAGTTATTGTACCAATAGGTGTGAGAGATATATGTATAATTAAAAGAAATAAAACAAAGATCATTCGCGCGATCAACCTCTAGTTGGTCATGGACATAAACAAAGAACTAAGAATGAAGAGACAATGACATAACATTGAAGTACAAAGTACTCATGACAGAAAGACGCCATGTTTGAAAACAAAGATAAATTAAAAGGAATAAAACAATGATCATTCGCTCCTTTGCATTCATACCTCTAGTTGGTCATAGATAAAATGATATATAAACAAAGAAGAAAAAATGAAGAGACATTGACATATCATTAATATAATAAATACAAAGTACTCATGAGAGAGAGACAGACGCCATGTTTGAAAAGAAAGACACAAAGAGAGATTGATATAACATTAACACAGGACCGAGTACTTTTCCTTTTCTTTTCGCACAACGGTGCTGATGAGAAAATAATAAAAAGGTAAAGAACTACGGAAATATAAAACATATTACCTAAATGATTTTAAAAGTCAGACTCAAAAAGATGATCAATGATTCAAATGTCAACAATGTCTTGTAATAAGAGTCATAAAAATATCTTTATAATCTCATTTTATAAATAATGTAGATAAATATGTCAACAGTGATAGTATTCATATGTTTCATGTATTATCACGGTGCTCTTCCGTCAATTCCATCATGATTATGACGGGGATCATAAACATGGTGCCCTTTCATCAATTTTCTTTATTTATTTATTTTAAATATTTTCAATAACAATACTCCGGAACATGCTTGCAGGCTTAATATATTCCAGGGCCATATGTTGCTTAGGACTGATGATACTAGTGTGCCCATGGACAGCGATAGAGCTATTTTCACAGGAACAAATTTTACACGGCTTAAAGCGCACGCCTTATATATACATGCATAAACATGAGGGGCAAGGCTCTCAGAGAGTTCAGAGTGAGATTTAACCAGCGTTCAAATATTTAAAAAAGTAGTGATGACGTTTCTTTAGAAAAGAATTTCAACGAACGAACCGTGATAATTTAATTGCGTGAGAAATACAATGTGTGGCGTGTTAGCGGGTGGAAATGCGTGTGTCACACGCCAAATGCGTGAGACTTGAGAGCCCTGTGAGGGGGGGAAAGAGACTCAAGAGTGACGTCACCATCAACAATTGTCAAATAATAGAGCCTCCACTGATCATAGTTGGGAATCTATTTTTGGGTGTCATGAAAGCATTGTGGCCTAGACTTCAAACTTGTTGGAGATCCCTCGATCCCTTCCTTCCATCCCTCCTTCTATCTTCCCGGGACTCCAGGATAAATGCCTTGGACACCACGAAACGAGTCTCCTCCCTCCCTCCCAGTAAGAGACACATTCCCCTCACCTCGACTTCGTGAATGGAGTCCTACCCCTCGTCTTCGTCAGTCATAAGAGTTCCTTCCCTCATCTTTGTTAGAGAGCTCCCCGTCAAATACCCATTTCCCTTCCACCAGACGACTCCGATTGTACTTTCTTTTTCCAAATTTGGACTCATCCATCTCTACGAACTTCCCAGGACCTGCGAGACAGACAGGATTATCCTCGAAATATCGGACACATAGTTGGCGAGTAGGGAGGGAATATTCTGGAAAAGCTTCGGGCTTTCAGCAAAACTTTCAGCTGGTACAAGGCAGACTTGAGGGACGTCTAGAACTTAAAGGATGTAGTTGGCCGACACTAATACTGCGACTTTTTATTACTTCCAGTTCAATATCAGGGAGGAAATCGATCAAGAGATAGAACTCATGCTTCTCAGGGGTGGGAGTAGATGAAAGCTGAGATGAGATGCTAGGTGAGGGGAGTAAATGGGTGAGATGACCTTTTCCAGGAAGTATGCCAATGACCTACTCAGCACATGTTTGAGTTGCAGTAGCGCGAAGAAGAGTCAAAAAGGTCAACGTAACGTAACATGAGTTGTTCTTTTTCATGAGCCATGTCAGTCTCGAATCTTTTGTACTAATCAAATATTACTTATTAATATTCATTTACTAAAGCAATTGCTCGTATTCGAGGAAAATAATATAGATTTATTCATCCATGACGATAAAGAAATCGTCCTTTTTCGCCTATTTGGTTCGATGTAATTGTATTCGTGCGGATATAAATTATCAATCTAGCATGAAAATTAGTGTATCGAACTCATTATCTTATTAATGAGGTTGACCAAAATTGATCTTCCCCTCTCGGGAGTATTCGAACCTGATCCCCCAACATTGAGAGTTAAACACGCCTTAACGCACAAGGCAATCGGTCTCCCTTTGACACTTTTCTAAGTGTTGTGGAAGATATCAAAGACGGGGTTTTGATTATGTGGGTTACCATGACGATTGAGAATTCTGACTTTAACTTTATACCCAATGTTAAACACATTTCAAGGACCCATCATCAATACAGATATCGGGGATACACGACTATGAAATACAATTTTAAAAAGGGTAGTGAAAAGTGCAATTTCAAAGATTCAACCCCCAAAGTTAAGATTCCAACGCATCATCCTCCTCCATCAATGCTTCAAAATCAATCAACATTTATCTCTCTTTCTAATCTACCGTACCGAATATCGTTAATAACTCATGCATCGTCTTCCAGCCATGTCTATTTCAAGAAGCAGTTGCTGGAGTACTTCAAGAAGCACCCTACAATAAGATATTTCCCGAGTTGTGCAAAGAGTGGGAACACCGCTTGGGAACCCGACACACCATCCGCTAGAGGCAGACATCAAGCATCCCCAAGAAGATGCATGCCTACGCTGTGATTGTGACAGCATTTTGTAAAGTTATTTATTCTATGCATTTTACACCCAGCCGCCCGCAGGACCTAGCCTTAGCTGCAATTTGCTAGTCTTTAATGAAATAGCAATGGTAATAGAACTTTTACTGCTCTCTTCAAATCATTGGGACTAAAAATTTAAAAACTGATTGTCGCTCATTGTTTTGATATGTAAAATGCATTAAAATAAACAAATCTTAAGAAGGGGTTCAAATATTATAAGAAAAGTCAATGGAATCCTTCATAAAGCATCACAAAATATGCTTCATGATTTGTATGATTTAACGAGGTTGCGTTGAGGTTATATCAATTCCTGGCTCTAATAAGTAGTTCTGTAGATAAAATATGCTTCGATTAAAATAAGGTCCTAACCATTTTTTACAATCTGTGTTTCATATTATTGCTTTTTAAAACATGTATTAATTAAAAATATGACTTATTTAGTAGTTCTTATCAAAATGTATAACATCAGAGTATATTAGTGGCGTCACTCTCTCCATTCTGTCCTAGCTGACTCAACTCCTTCTCCTGATATACCTATCTCTATGTATCTTGACCATAGAGATATAAAGACATAGAGGGCTGATTAGGTTTTTCAGAGAAGTACGTCATATTGCCCAATAAAAACAAATCTTTCTTTCTCTATGATCAACTTACGATGACGTAGAACAATTTTTTTGTTTCTATTGGGCACAAAAATACAGCTAAACGATGTTTCTCTGCTTTTGAAGTGAATAAGCTATATATATATATATATATATTCTGTTTGGTTTATCAGTGTCCCCTCAAATGTCATACCAGTACATCAAAATTAATCTTTTTACTACCCTTTATACATTATTTTATTTCAAATCTTTAGTATCCGTTTTTCATAGTGGTGTAATTATTATAAAATTTATATGCAAAAATCAAAAATAACGTCATCACACAATTTCTTTGCTATTATTCGGTTGTTTATCAGTGTTCACTCAAATTCATACAAGTACATCAAATCAAATATGTTAACTACCCTTTGCAATAACTTTCAACTTTTGAGCACCCGTTTTTCAAGTTGAACCAGCCTTCAGAAAATTTATATGATAAAAATCAGAAATGATGTCATCACACTACTTTGAAATATTAGTATTTAAATTTGTATTAGCGATTGGCCGTTTTGAAGGTATCTCGACGAATTTTTGATGTTTTTCAACAACAAAAAGTAATTATTCTATTACTTAAAAGCTAAATGATATACACAGTTTTGATAATATATATTTAATTTTTCATCCTTTTTTCTTTTCTTTTATTTTATTTGTTGTATTAGTTATTACTCTGTTACCTATAGACAACCATTTTTGAAACATGTCTGTCCTGTTAATTTAATCATTATACTACCTTTGCTATTTTTTAAAACTCTCTCTCCTTCTCTCTCTCTCTCTCTCTCTCTCTCTCTCTCTATATATATATATATATATATATATATATATATATATATATATCATATATATATATCCAGGAAACGACTGGTAGCCGGCCCGGCCCGGGTGTCTTTTGATCTTCCCGGCCAGCCCGATGTCCCGGTTTTTTTTACACCGGGCCGGGACTTCAATATTTTTTGAAATAAAAGACGTTATTACTTTTTTGAGAATTTATTTTTAAATTAGAGACTTTATTGATGTAGAGATATTACATATAAAAATATATATAAATAACATTTTAGTTTTAAATTAAATCTCTAATCTAAAATCTATCATCATTATATACAAAAATTAATTATTAAAAAACATTAACAAAACAATATTGTAATGAAAAATACAGATATAATAAATAATAACGCAAATCATAAATGAAATACTAAAGATTGAATATATTATTTTTATTGTCTTTTATAAAATTTCACGTACTGCCTCATAATCCGTTGCAGAAATTGGAGATGTCCAGCGGAGCAAGAAGGGATAAAATTTTATCAGATCCCCCACATATTTCCACGGAATGGTATTGATTGTAGGGATCTTCACTGTAAAGGCCAGGTATCGCGCTGCCGTCGAAATCATGATGGCCCGAATGTCTTCAATAACATTTACTCTATCATGAATTAATTTATCCGCCAAATAGCTGTGAATACTCGATAAAATTAGCTCCATAGCTCTTGTTTTCGCTGGAGCTTTTATTGAATTCGAACTTAGTCCGAATTGAATTATGGCCGTTACAATTCTTTTTTCCACTCGTTTAACGTTGATCCTGACAAATTCCCTTATGAAGAGGAGCGCAGGACAGTTGGCAAACGCATTGACCACTGAATTAAATATTGTCCACAGTCTTTACATGGCCTATTAAAAACAGACGTTTAGTTGAAATTTGGAACTGGGAGGTAAATCTATTTCATCAATAGTTTTTGAGATAGAACTCATAATTTGTTTCTTCCACGACGGTTGGAGACCTAGCTCTTTTATATGTATATCGAACAATTTCTCGGCTTCCTCTTTTGTATTTTGTGAAAAGGACATCCTTAAGTGCCAAGGAATCGGTGGAAGATGATTCCCTGCTGCTCTATTTAATGGAAATAAAAAATTTCCACTTAAACAGAGGCTCTCTGTCTAAATCGTAAATGGACCAAATTTCTTCTGATAGTTCTTTTGCCTTGGGAGATTTTTGAAATAAAATGGCTTGTTGATATTTTGTTGAAATATGTTCCCCCGCTTTGGCTTAGGAAAGTGTGTACTTTTCCCACCAACTAATCCATGAAATCGCTGATGAAAAAGCTTTTTTTTTTTTTTCTCCACGGTAAGATCTTTATTCAGCTTGAATGTATATATAAAAACAATAAACATGAAACTGAATATAAAATAGGAAAATTGTGTTAAAAATACATAACATAAATAAACATTTTAGTTTAAAATTATTTTCCTACTAAAAGATCTAAATATCTATAAACAAATAATACAATAAAAAAGTGATCAATTCAAGAGAAACATTAAAAAACAATAATCATTGATAAATAGAAATTATTTAAACTGAAAAAATAGAATATAAAAAACAGTCCTAAGCTTCGACGGTGAGTTTGTTGTGAAGTTTTAAAATCCTATTCAACGCTTGGAGATGTCGGGCAGAGTTCGAAGGGAAATAGCGTATTATTCTAAATGCATATGTCCAGGAATCATCACGGCATCGGGGATCTTAATTTCCAGGGCACAATATCTCGCTGCAGCGGATATCATAATTGCTCTTAAGTTATTAACATCTACACACTTACCATAGGTCAATTTTGTCCTATATAAGATTTAAAGTTCCTAATAGCTGATAAAATAGCTTTCCTTCTGGAGAGTTACATTTAAAATGTTTAAAAGAGCCGAAGAGTATATAAGCTTTCAAAAAATCTAGCCTAAAATTCGAAATGAAAACATAATTTAACTCTAAAAATGACCTCAAAATAATTAACATGGGACAATCTACAAAAGCATGAAGAGTATCATTGTATAACTTTCCACAATTTTTACATGGACTGAAGAAGCGAAGAAGATTAGCAGAGATTAAAAATTGTGATGTAAAATGTCGACCGTCATAAAGTTTTAAAAGAGAATGGCTAATCATCCGATCCCAAGAGGACGGGAGGCCAATAGCTTTTTTATAATATTCAGCAAATTTTCGCTTCTGAGTTTTCCAATCTTGTGCAAATAAACTTCATGCACCATGGAGTTAGAGGAAGATGATTGAGTGCACTTTTTCTCAGGGGGAACATGAACCTTCCTGTATTAAAACCTGATTCTCTTTTCAAGTCGTGATGGTAAAAGTGTTTGTTTGGATGGCTATGTTTTCGAGTTCTTCAGGAGAAGGTAAGTTCCTGAAGAAAGGAGCCTTATTAAATTTTTGACGTATAATATCTATCACACTGTTTGAATCGAAGCACGGTATTAATTTCCATAAAACTCTTTGAGCTGAAGAAACGGATAAAATATTATTGGATAAAGGAGTGCCTAACACAAGATTTTTAAAAACACAAGAACCGCCGACAAAACCTCTCCATTCTTTGTCGGGTTTAATTAAAATGTCTTTAAAAACCCTCATATAAAACCTAGGTAAAATATTTTCTAATAAGGCAAGCCCTCCTCCCAATTGAGAACGTGGCCTTTTCAGAGTAGGAAAAATTTCGTATGAAATAAGTTTCTAAGCCACATTTCCTCTTCCTTGATTGCCTTTTCAGCGACTGAAGGAACGGAAGTTGCTATGTATAGTATTTGTGGAATAATTTGGGTATTATATAGCACCACACGGTCATGAAGACTTTTGTTTCGCCAAGTTTTACAAAGTTTTGTGCTTTTATGAACCGATGATCCCAATTTAAGACTGCAGCTCCCGTTTTCTCCCATACAATACCTAAAATATTGATTTGGTCAACAACTTTACAGCCACCTATAATTGCAGTTGAAAGTGGGGACCAAATACCAATGGGCAAAATAGAGTTTTTTCCGGATTAGTTCTCAAACCTGACGCTATCGAGAACTTATCAAAGTAGGTAAGCAGTATTTCAATTCGTTTTTTTAATTGGGTAACAGAATTACCCTCCACCATCAACGTAATATCATCAGCATATAAATCCATTAAGTGTTTTTTTCCTCCGAAACAAACACCAAAACCACCATACTTTCGAGTTAGAGATCGCATAATTCTTCAAGGGACATAATGAAAAGTAGAGGAGACACAGGACATCCTTGGCGACAACTCCTACCTAGCAAAATAGGCTCACTATATTCTCCACCTATACAGAAAGTAGATGTACCATTCAGCAAGAGGGCACGAATAGGGTTGAAAAACCGCTTAGGGAGATATTTCTTAACGGCTTTGAGCACAAAACCGTGGTGTATAGAATCAAATGCCTTACTAAAATCAATGGCAATGATAGCTCCAAACTTTCTACTATTTCTTGTTGAATCTATTGCTGTCTGTACATTTCTTGAAATATCAGTGATATGTCTATTACGTAGAAAACCTTTTTGCTCGGAACTTATTTTTTATTCAAAATGGCTGTATTTCCTTCGCCAAAACACCTGCTAAAATACGATAAGCACATTTAATATAGTTAAGGGCCTCCAATGTTTGATATGGGTACCATCTCCCTTTTTTGGTATTAGGGCTATTCTACCCCGTAAAAAGCCTCTGGGAGTCTTCCTTTTGTCTCCATTTCTTGAGCTATCTTAAGAAGATAGGGCACAATATCACCTGGGCATAGCGAAAAAATCTTCCCTTTGATATTATCTGGCCCAGAAGACTTGTTTTCTTTAAAGAATGCGGAAATAAATTCTGTGATTTTGTCACTTGAAAAATGGAGCCTATCTTCCCTCTCCTGGCTTATTAGGGAAATTATCTCTGGAATACTCCACATTTTTCTGAAGTTATCAGTGAAAGCTTCGAGAATCAAACGGGGGTTTGTTATTACATTGCCATGAGCTTTTTTATACTATTAGCAGAAAGCAAATTTCTAGAAGCAGAGAGTCTTAGTCTGGATGTGCATTTTGTTCCGCATAAACTTTTTTCTCATTCATCCTCTGCAATTTCTGAGATTGATATCTCATTTGCCGTGGCGGAAGTTAATGACGTGTAAATAAAGATCCCGATTTCATAAAATTTTCAATATCTTTTTGAATTTGATCTAAAATTACTCTCTTCTTTTTGATAAAATATATGGTTGTGTCTT
>CP045895.1:9516719-9529682 GCA_013387185.1 Caligus rogercresseyi | reverse complement strand
TTCATATATTATGTCTGATGCAACATGTTGTAGTACTGTGTAGTGTGATATTTGTTAGACTCAATTACTTGGAAAGACAGACAACTCAAAGAACTAACAGAAAAAGTGAACGATTCTATACCAGATATATATATATACGAGTATATATATATATATACCATAAATAGGGTGTAAAATGGCATCACTCTTTCTCTCGATTTCATGACCAAAAATATAAAGTCTTCCTTTCTCTTCAGTTATTTATGTCGCTGTATTTCCAGGCATTGAAATCATAACAAATACCCGACACACAATACGCAAATATGTTACTCGGTATTACATGTTGTGCTTAAAAAAGAATATATAGACATTATAGTTTAAAGTCATTCTTATAGAAAAAAATAGAAGGAAACAAAAATAACTATTAAAAAAAACATTTAGTTAAAGAACGATCCTCCACATAAGAACATTACTTTTTTCTTTCAATCTTACAAATTTGAATTTCAAAAAATGCGATAAGGAATTTTATAGAAAATAAATCCTTTGTATTTACTGGTATGCTAGGCTCACTCGAAGAATCGCTCTCACCAGATTATTTATAACGATTCAACTCTTTTGCCCAAACAAAAGTGCTGAGGAAAAATGAATGGAAGCCTATATTAGTTATTAATTCACAAACAAGATTCCTTCTCTGGTTATACAATTTTCCAGGAAAGTGCATCCATCATTTAATGATATTAGAAGAAATATATAAAACACATTCATTGAGACTGTTGGTATATTTTTTGCATCAAATATATTTCATTTCCATAATTTCGTATCGTAAAAACATTCATTTATACAATACATTATATTTGATATAAACCATAGCCCTAACAATGAAGATATTTTTTTCTGATAATCTTTTATATATAAATACATACATGATTTTTTTTAAAGTTACTGAAAATATGCATTTATTCATCAAAGTGGTTTAAAAAAATATATTTAGTTTCCCACCTTCATAACTGAATTGTATTTTTTACATAGCCTGCTTAAAATCAAATCATGCAAAATCTCTAGTTAAGTAATAGAATGAAGTCGATATTTAAATTTTAGAACTAAATAAAATAGATTTAAGTAATTGGTTTATGTATGTTGTGGTTATATAACAATGAATGTAAAAAAAATCCAATGGAGTTATATATATATATATCAGGAAACAACCGGGAACCCAGCCCGGTGTCCCGGTTTTTTAAGACACCGGGCCGGGACATCAATATTTTCTTTCGTTTGTCATTCATAAATTTATTAAGAAATAATTACCATAAAAAAGTGAGGACGTTTTTTTTTAAAGAAATTTTAAAATACAAAACGTCGTCACTTTTTTTGAGATTCTTTTCTAAAAAAAAACGTCATCACTTTTTTTGGAGATTCTTTTCTAAAAAAAGTCATCACTTTTTTTGGAAATTCTTCACTTTAGAATGTCGAAGGGACGAAAATATATATTATGTCCTGGCCAGGGTCCCGGCGAAAAAAAGGTGTCCGGTCGTTTCTGATATATATATATATATATATATATATATATATATATATATATCAATACAAACCCAATTATAATGGTATTTCTTCGATGCATTAAAATATTTAAAAAATGTAATTGCCCTAATTATATGCATTTCTTTATTTATTCTTGCAGTATGTCCTATCCCCCCCCCCCCCCCCCCTATATCTGGCTTAGATCTTTCTTTTTTATAATTCCCCAGCTTTCTCTATGAGGTCCCCTATATGTACCCTAAGTATTTTAAGAAACGTCAATGAGATTATTATGTTAAATTTACTTAAGACTATCTATCAATGCATTTCCTAAATATGTTCTTTGTTTAGAGTAGTTACATCAAAAATAGTTGAGTTAAAACAATCGTCAAAGCAATTAAATAAATCCAAGGATCTGTTCGAAGGGTTCCTCATATACCAGAGAACATATAAAATTATCTCCCGAACCGAACTCACAGATTATAAAAATATGTGGTTTAATTAAATTGATGAACTTTAGTTTCTCTTAATATTATTGCTTTATGTTTCATTCTTATACATATACGAAGAACACTATTGAAGGCTATATCAAATGGATCAGTCATGTCAATTATGAGATATGGTATGTCTATCTACCTTTGTAGCTATCTCCGTCAGACTTCTAAAGATCCCTTGAGTGCATTTCAAGCCAAACAAAATAAAACCATAAGATACAAAAAAAAGAATAGATCTCATTTGTAGATAATCTCTCTCTCTCTCTCTCTCTCTCTCTATATATATATATATATATATATATATATATATATATATATAATAGATAAATAGAAAAGAGATGTATTATTCTTTTTTAGTATCTATCATTTTGTTTAAGAGCAAGAAAGAAATACTAAATTTAAAATAATCAATAATATTAAGGAATGACTTAACTGTAATTTATTTAGAAAATTATCTGTTACACATCAAATCCACGTTCGAGTGTTGAGGTATGTAACACATTACATGCATCACAAAAGACAAAAACAAGGCCTCAAGTTCTAAATCAAAAATATATTATTGAGAAAACTTACTTTCTAATATACCTGATATAGAATGCCCAAAATTCATTTATTTCATAAAAAAACGATGATGATTTTTTAAATTCCTTTTTCTAACATTTTTTTAAAATTTAGTTTGTTTATTATGTAAACAAATAAAAATGTGATATTTACATAAAATCCAAAGCAAATGTGTTAAATGAACATTATAGTTGAAAAGTTTTGCTCTGAGGAGGAACACAAATAATTCACTATCATAAAAATGTAAAATACAATAGACTCTCTTTAAAATCATATTACAACCAATTACGCAACTATTCAATATTTAAAACTCTAAACACAGATGTTAAAAATAGAGCATAGAAATATACAGAGGGCTGTACATTATTATAACTTCTTGAAATAATTTTATCCGTTTTTGATGTTGGAGGAGAGACTCGAGAAGTATTTAATGATTCTTCCGGAAGACGTCCACGTTCCACTTTCTTCCAGTGAGGGAATTTTCAAAAATAAAGTTGTAAGTCTTGCCGCTGCCGACCAAAATATGTTACTCAGCTCGAAGGGATGTAGGGGTTCGTTGAAGGACAGCTTTTGGCATATCAGGGCCTTTGAGTTTAAATAAAAAAGGCAAGTGCCTTAAACTCCGATGTTTTTTTTGTTTACACGGTTCGATAAAGTTGCATCCGACCGAATACAAATAAACATTTTGGCATTTAAATTATCATTTGAACCTAGGATCTTATCAAAGAGTTAGATCAAATAATGACCACCCCCTCTCGGGATTCGAATCTGCGCCCCCCAACATTGATAGTTAAACACGCCTTAACGCACACGGCTATCGAACTCCCTGCAATTTTATTTTGCATTGCCCCTCATGCTATAAATCAGATTATGTGTCCAGCCCACTCCCATGAGGAAGATTTTGCTTAAGGAAGGCTTAGAAAAAGAGCCGAGTAACGTATCACTGCACCCATGAAGATTGAGCGTATGCTTTCGACCTATTTGTAGGAGTTTGGTGCATTTTTATTTTTACAATTAATGAATTAAAATGTTTCAGTTAAATTAATGTTTGACAATAAGATGTTATTTTAAATACGTACATAACTATTTCAAGGTCTTACAAACTTCAGTAATTGGACAGTAAATTTTGATTCATTAATTATACCCTGAGGGAAACAGATAGTTTCTATATTCCATGAAGGAAACTCACAGAGAAGTTGCACCAATTAGGATTACGCGAAGGCTGTTGTTTTGAGATTTATTTTTACACCATAATGCATATCAGACTCGTTGATTTCTCATTAATTTGTAATTTATGAACGACAATACAAAATTCCTATCGGTCGTTTAAAAAAAATAAGTAACTTTTTATATCCTTTTTGATTGAAAAAATTCCTTTCTAAAAAAAGACGAGGGAAAAATTTCCTCTCTTAAAAACGTCGTCACTTTTTTTCGACAAACGAACGATGAACGACGAACGATTCAATCTTAAAACGAACGATGAACGATAACTTTTGGTGAACGACAAACAAACGAACAACAACAAGTCTGATGCATATCGATAAAAAATTGTTTTTATAAATACTATTAATACTTCAATCATGTCCTTAATAAAGGGAAAACTTATTTATACTTTGTATGTACAGGAAAACATAATAATCCAGGATGATTTATATCATATCAATGTTTTTCTCTATAACATCGTATTAGTGATCAAATTACTCTTAAAGTATTCCTCTAGGGATTGCGATGCTTTGAATAATTTATTACTATTACCTAGTCGTTTCATTCAATGTTTAGCCTCCTGCCTGTATAGAAATAATTATGAGAAGTAGAGAAATTCCCTTTGGGAAATATGATTGCTCTCTAAATTACATTAGATAATGCAGTGCTTCATAAATGCCCTATTTTTGAATATGATTTTTACAGAAAATAATTGAATAAAAATACTTTTTATTACAGATATATTATTTAAAATATATTTATTTATTTTATTTCCAAATGAGTATGACTTTTATATATGCAAATTAAATAAATTAAAGAAATATTTGTAATAAAAACATATATTTTTTAGTAAAAAATCAATATTTATGAAGATAAATATATATTATCTATCTATATATATATGTATATATATATATATATATATATAAACTTAATCTCTTAAATTATTGTAATAAATTAGAAGGAAGTAATCTCCTTCTCATGTCCTGGAGTATTGAAAAAGTGCAAGATTGCAAGAAATGTAAACTATAACATATTATTGTTCACATGTAAATAGCAAATACATTTTTTCAAATTTATGAATAAATATACCTTTCGTTTAATTCATTTATTTTTAATGTAGAGAAGCTGTAGAAACTTGATATATAAACTTTTACCTCACCTAAAACTAGCTTCGTTTGTCCAAAACATATGTTTAAAAATGGTTTTTTCCTCCTTCAATGTTGGATCTCCGAACATTTAAACATATCATATGGCATATTATAATAAAATATAATATAGGCGTAGATAATATTAGTTGTAACAGGTTACAAAAAAGGTATTTATCATTATTCTTACGATAATGTTTCCCTGAATAAAGTAATTTATACGGATTTGTTGAATAACATTAAAAATATCTGTAAATAGTGTTTGTACACTTGTAACTGTTAAAAAATATTGTCTGTTGATTAACAAAATATTAAAGCGAATATGTAACTTTGAGAGGATACAATAATAAATATTATTATTATTTTTTTTATTCAACCGTTTATGCAAAAATTTTATACAAACTATATATAAACTGATGCTAATAAGTAAAAAATACAATTTATAAACATTTGGTTCATAATTTTAGCAACATACATGAACATTAGGGGGTATTATAGAAACCTAATATTAAGATATCAAAATTTATCCCCCCGCGAAAGTTGCGTCATAAGAAACTAAATGATCGTAGAAAAATGGATTTTGGTTTGACCCCCCCCCCTTACCCCCCCCCCAAATTGCGTTCAAAGGTTTCGTTATGAAGCAAAACTTTTTTGTTATTACTTATTTTGAAAAAATTTAGTTTTACAAAATTAGCTATGATCAATTTATGACTTTGTTATTTTTTGCAAATTTTCGTCAAATAATATTTAGTGCCAATAAATGAACATAAGTGCTGACGCACCAACCATTTTTTAAATAACAGCTCCTACTAGGGTTCTTTTATAGTTTCAAGAAGGAAAAAGAAAAAGAGGGTACTCATGTTGATGTTTTTAAGTTATTTTTAAATACGTTTGCTTTTCACATCTTAATTTTCATACAGTAACTCCCTCACATGGTTGAGAATATAAATCTATGACGTTGATTATATCCATAAACTTTTGCAGATAATAATATAATGACGAAAATGTTTTCTCAACTGATAAAAAGAAGTTATTGTTAAAGGTAACTTGTTATTTTAAAACTTAATTCTTATTTCTTAAAAAAATATTTTTAGAACTCCACCATGAATACATTGATCACGTATTACTAAAAAGTGGCATAGCGGAAGATCAAGCGAAATAACTACTTTCAGTAGTCGAAGAACATTAAAGACTTGACACTTTGGTCACTGTTGTGTGTTACGGATGCAACACCAATGTCAGAATATGGTAAGGAGTAATAAAAAGACTCGAGTTATGTCTTAAAAGACCACTTCAGTGGATTATTTGTCTTCTACACATGAATGAGTTACCTTTTAGAGAAGTTTTTAAACATTTAGATGGCGCACAAAAAGGACCTCGGACTTATGAAGGTACCATAGGAAAATTAATTAATACAGACTTTACCAAAAATTCAATAAAAAGTTTTTAAATACTTAAAAAGTAAAATACTTAAATCAAAGTTTACTGTATTCTTTAAGCTCAGATAAAAATATTTATACGAAATTACATTAGGAATACAAACAGGAAATTTTCGAATTCAAGCTTTTGCTACAGGTCTCCAGGAGCATTACATGAGGCAAAATGTCTTACCAAAGCCAACAGAATTTAAGATCCTATATTTCACAAAAAAGTCCATGTGAGTCTCACATAAAACTTGTAAAATTTATACTAAATTTTTACGCTCCTATATGGTTTCAAACCAAGTTAAATCCTCTTTTTATTGAAGGCTCAAAGCATTATCAATTCGCCATAACTTTATTACAAGAGATTGATGAAAATTTAGCCCTTCAATAGAAAAAGTACTCAAGAGAAACGCTTTTTTGCCCACCCTGAAAATATATTGCTAGAAGGCCTAACCGATAAATAAATGGAAACAAAATATTTGCCCTGGAAAAAGTTTTGTTTGCAAAAAAGAATATTAAAAAACAAAGAAATTTTCAACTACCCAAAACTATCAGTTGTAATTCTAAGAATTTTTAAATCTTATCGACTGGTCAAATATAAATTGTCTGTTCCTCCAATTGTGCCTGAGGAAGATCTTATAAAAGCAAAAGAACATCCTTTAAAAATTAATAAGTATCCTTGCCATTCACAATCAGTGGAAAGAGCTGTAAAACTAGTAACGGAGGCATCTGCAAAAGTTTATGGATATAATCAACGTCATAGATTTATATTCTCAACCATGTGAGGGAGTTACTGTATGAAAATTAAGATGTGAAAAGCAACGTATTTAAAAATAACTTAAAAACATCAACATGAGTACCCTCTTTTTCTTTTTCCTTCTTGAAACTATAAAAGAACCCTAGTAGGAGCTGTTATTTAAAAAATGGTTGGTGCGTCAGCACTTATGTTCATTTATTGGCACTAAATATCATTTGACGAAAATTTGCAAAAAATTACAAAGTCATAAATTGATCATAGCTAAATTTTGTAAAACTATTTTTTTTCAAAATAAGTAATAACAAAAAAGTTTTGCTTCATAACGAAACCTTTGAACGCAATTTGGGGGGGGGGGGGTAAGGGGGGGGGTCAAATCAAAATCCATTTTTCTACGATCATTTAGTTTTTATGACGCAACTTTCGCGGGGGATAAATTTTGATATCTTAATATTAGGTTTCTATAATACCCCTAATGAACATACTATTAATTTCTCCAAAAGTAAAACTTAAACTATTAAAAGATCAATACTAAAAACGAAGTGTAAAGGATCATTTAATTTTTTAAATTTCTTTAAAAGTGATTTTAAAGCATCTCTTAAGACGATGGAACGGGAGGGGACATATTTCACCAAATCGCCAGCTAGCGTCCAAGAGTTGTCCGTGACCGAAGGGATCCGGAGGTCCAATGCAGCATATCGAGTGGAGGCGGATATGCATATTGTCCTAAGGTCCCGCGGCTGCAGGGGACGATCCAATGTAAGGCTCTTTGCCACTAGGGCTTTGGCGCTAAGTAGAGCGTTGTTGATCGCTTTTGTCCTCGCAGAAGCCTTTGACTTGAAAGGCCAAATAAAATAGAGGCTTTGCAGTACTTTCCAGCACTAGGTGCATCCAAGCCCCTTACATTTAGTATTATGAATCTCACCAATATGTCTACCGATCGACACTCTGCAAAGGCGTGAATTATAGAGTTAAAAATATCACCACAGTCTTTGCAAGGGCGGGAAAACTTGAGGAGATTTGCCGAAATCAGTAATGTGAAGTAAATTTTCTTCCGTCCGTTATACAGCTAATAGAATGCCGGATACGATTACTCCACTCTCTCGGAAGATTCAGGAGTTTTAAGAATGCATCGCAAATGAGATTGCACTCCGACAATCCCATATGCACAGGGGGAGTTAATTTCAAAAACCAGGGCTTTAGCACATTATGAAAATTTACCGCCCGTAACAAGGGAAACCGAAATCTTCCATGATTAAGAGAGTCATGGTGATGTAAGTTGTGGATAGTTAATATACCCTTATTGATTGCGAGTTTCTCAAGATCCTCAGGAGTTCCTAAGTTTATTTCTTATGATATCAACAATGGAGTCCTTTTCAAATATTGGTGTGTTTTTCCAAATGATTCTTTGGGCACAACCCCAAGTAACCGAAAGGCTAGAGGTAATGCCGTTTGTTAGCTCAGAACCAAACATAAGCCAATGATAAATTTCATTAAACGAAACGCAACGCCTCCATTCACAAGAAGGATGTTTCGCTAAATTAAGGAAGACTTTTAAATAAATCTTGGGAATTATCGTAGCGAGTTGAACTATACCTCCTCCAAGAAGACCTCTCTTTCTTTTAATAGCTGGCAAATACATCCTGTGAAATAAGGCAGCCAGCCAATTGTTCTCATCTAAGATGGCTTTTTCCGCTATCAAAGGCGACGAAGAAGCTTTGTAGAGAACCAACGGAACTACTTTTGTGTTGTAGAGGTCAATTCTTTTCTGAAGACGGAAATTCCTCCATGACAAGTTTTTTGTATTATGATACAGCTGGTACTTGACCAATTCTTTTCATACACGCCGGTCCTACACCATACAATACCCAAAACCTCAATTGTAGGTTTCAATTTACAAGCACGGATTTGAGTACAAAAGACTGGGTTCCAAGAACCGATTGGTAAATAGGTCTTATCTTTATTGACTGATAGACCTGAGCTAATTTCAAATTTATTAAAATATTCTAGAATAATTTCTATCCTTTTAATAAGCTGAGCTTCCGAGTTAGCTTGAAGCATTATGGTGACGTCATCTGCGTAGAGATCGATTATATGATGAGACCCCTCAAAGTCCACGCCAAATCCGCCAAACTTTCGAATTATCCTCTGAGCAAATTCCTCGATTGAGGCTATAAAAAGGAGAGGGGCCGAAGGACATCCTTGGCTACAGCTTTTCCCCAACTTGATGCTCTTGCTTTCTTGTCCATTTAAAGAAATAGTAGAGGATCCATTAAAAAGTAATGCACGAACAGGATTTAAAAAATTATCGGTAAAATATTTTTAACTGCCTTTAAAATTTGAATGTGTGAAATGGAATCCAACGCTTTTGAGAAATCAATAGCTACAAAAGCGCCATATTTTCCATTCTTTTTGACCGAGTCTATTGAGGCTTGAATATTATAAGATATGTCGTGAATTCTTCGGTTTTTAAAAAAACCCTTTTGATGGGGCCTATTTTTTCATTTAAAAAAGCTCCCATTTGTTGAGCTAGGACACCCGATAGTATCTTGTAGGATTCATTTAAAATCGTGATGGGCCTCCAATGGCTAAAATCATCTCCCCTTTTTGGGATCAGCACAATTCTTCCCTTGGATAATAAACCGGGCATCCTTCCTTTTTTTCTCCATTTCTTTGCCTACCTTCAAAAGGAAAGGGGTAGTCTGGTCAGGAAATTTTGTGTAGACCTTCCCAACGATACCGTCCGGGCCACACGCTTTATTGAGCTTAAGATGTTTTGCGATATAATTTGAAATGCTTTGAAAAGAGTACACTGAATCCTGATTACTGGTGAGACATTTTCTTGGGCGGGGAAAATGTCCAACTCTTTCTTCAACTAGAGTCTGAAAGCGGTGATATAAAAAATCTAAAATATCTTGATTATTTGTAAGGATCTTCTTACCATCAATAATCTTGGAGACAGAACGGGCCAATATATTTTCCTCTCTCGAAATATCCCTAATTCGTTTGTTGCAGTCATTTTCACGGTTAACTTTAGATTCCATTTCAGCTTCCGCCACCTCAGCTAATCGAAAAGCGTTAATAGAGTCAGCCATACATGTTCGAACAAGCAAGGATTCCTTTCCAGAATCGTTTCTAATTGCAGATTCTCTTTCGTATATCCTATATGGTTCGATTGAATTGTCTCCGATAGGATATAAATAATATTTAGCGTTTTTTCATATTTTACTTTTTTCTCCTTTTAAAAGTAAAGGAAGTGGATATAATTATTTTATTCATCAGCTGTATAGCCTGAAAGGCCGAAAGACAATCTTTATAGCTAACTTCAAGAATTCTTTTTAAGCTTGCAATGTACTCCTCATCATCCAGAAGCCAGTATGGAACAATGATGTTGCTTTTTTGCGCCACACCAAAGCTCTATTTCCATAATTTTGTGGTCAGATGAAGGTTCGGAACGATAGCCTGCTTTTCTAATTTTTTGAACTAAGGAGGGAGAGGCCAAAGTTAAGTCCAACCTGGACTTTTTATTTCCTCTGGACCACGAAAAAGATCCCGGATTAAATTTCTCTAGGACATCAATTAATCTAAACTCAAAATGACTTTTTCCAGCATTGCGCTATTCGGATAAACATGCATTGGCTGATCTAAATCAACATTCATATCTCCAACCATAAGAATAGGCAACTTGTTGTCATGCTGAGAGTTTAAAATAGCTTGGAAGAAGGGAGCCGACTTTACATTAGGCCCATAAGCATTAATTACATTAGAATGTAACTCCGTTCGAAGATAAGTGCACTTTATGCCAATCATTCGCTCCCGAATATTCTTTGATGATATACCACATTGAGGCTCTCTTCGTAATAAGGGTTAGGACTCCTCTCTTAGATCCTGAGCCGGTAAAACGATAGTGAAAACTTCTAGGGAGACAAAGGGGACAAGTATTCGAACATGTAGAAGATGTGAGTGACTTTATATCTTGCAGACACATAATGTCTGCATTCAGAGACAGAAGATGCTTCCTTAAGCAGCCTTTTCCGCCCCTAGTGTTGAGGGAGATAATTTTCTTAATTCCTAACCCAGTAGACGATTTAATGGGAACAGGGCTATGGAGGAACTCTGTAATGAAGTTTGCATTGAGAACATAACAAAAAATCTATGTTCTAGGAAGTTTCGAGGGGTTTAAATTCTTATCAGGGGAGTTCGAAGAATCAGGCTTATCTCTTTTCCCTACAGATTGGGATCTAGTCCGATGCATTAAAATTAGACTAGGATTCAAGTGCGAGCTATTTTTATTCTTCGTAGAGTCGTTAACTACTCTAATAGAGAGAGTCGCTTGATCTAACCTCCTTCTCTTCACCTCCCGGACAAGCGCCATTTAATAAAGGAGTAGGGTCCAATGGAGCATCAGAGACGGTCGTATCTCTATTAGTCTCAATCAAAGAGACCGATCCCGGAACTCCAGCACGCCAAGAGGATTGCTCCAAAGGAGATGTTCCTGCCTGAATGCTTGTTGGACAATCACCCTCATTTAAATTATCCTCCACAGAGACATCTCAATTGCTTCCTCAATGCCACAGGACCTCTCCGAAAGAGAGGGCTCTCCTAGACTATCCATTAAGACTTCTTCTCTTACTCCAACCTCAACGACATTGTCTTTACCATGAAGCTGTCCATCTTTTTCTCCCTGGGATTCAACTACTGAGGGAGTCTCGCCCCGAGAACACGATGCTTGTAGCTCTACTAAAGCCCTCTTAAGCGCCTGTTCATAGTCACTTAGTTTGACTCTCTTTTGGGGCAAAATTGTTTAAGGTGGCCGAAGCCAAAGCATCTCTGGCACTGCAGCCTAACTCCCGTATATTTAACTTTAATCAAATTTCCCTGGAAAGGTAATATTTGAGGCAAAGAAGAGGGATCGGCCAATTATCTCCACAATATAATCAGCATCCCTCCAAACATCTCTATAATTCTTATATTTTTCCTCGGCGGTTGCGTCCGTAGGGTTCTTCTTTGGGTAATGATTTACAGTTCTCCCGAATTTCTTCATCCATTCCACCACTCCGGCTTCGTTCACTCTTTTAAATGTATTGACTAGAGTCACTGTCAATTTCCTCTTTCTATCCAAACTTATTTTATCAATTCCTTTCAATTGAAAGTAATATTCTCAATAGGAGCCATCTACATTTTTAATTTGAGCACATGAGATCTTTTCAGCTCCTCCAGCCTCCCCCTGATATCGATAGGGAATTTTGAGTAGAAGCTAGCTAGACCTTGGCCGAATCTCGGATTTGCTCCGGCAATTTCATGGTCCTTAAAACCAAACTTCATTGAAATATCATAAATGTTGATGTGTTTGATATTATTTCCTTTGTAAGACTCGCAGTCTTTATTTTTATGATGAGAACAAACGTCTCCCACCTATAACAGTTATCTAAGTTCAATGAAACGCTGCCCCCGTAGGGAGGCTGTTGTTTACTTTGAGGGCATTAGCATACCCTCTCCCAGCTTGCTTTTATTAAAGGAGCCTCATCCGGAGGCTGTTCTGTAGGTAAATTAATACCCTCCATTGAAGTAAAAAGTTCCTTGTAATATCTCGCAACCACTCACAAAGGAGTATAAATAACTATACACACAAGGAGGAGGAGAGACAAAAATAAACAAAACAAGAACCTTACTTTCCTCAGAGATTCCAATAAACCGAGGTCAAATCTTGGGCTCCGAAGACGAGTTCTTCGAAAATAACTTCGACCGATGGAGACACTGGCACTTAATACACTTTTTGCACGAAAAAAGGGACTAAATGCACTTTGAACCACCAAAAATTGATTTATTTTCACAGACAAAAATAAACGACACCCCCACTCTATACATAAGAAGGTGTTTTTCTT
>CP045895.1:9476692-9516619 GCA_013387185.1 Caligus rogercresseyi | reverse complement strand
CGAACGATGAACAACGAACGACAAAATTTTGACGAACAAAACAAAAAATCCATCGTTCATTTTTTTTGGCGCTAAAAAAACAAAGATTTTTCTTTCCATGGAAAAATTTCCTTTCTAAAAAAAACGTTATCATTTTTTTAGAATTTTGAGAAAATCTACTTTCTAAAACGCCGTCAATTTCAGAATGGACGAACGAGAACAGCGAACGATTCAATTTAAAATAACGATGAACGAGAACGATAACTTTTGGCGAACGAAAAAACGAACGACAATGTTTCGTAAACGTCCCAAAGTCTGATATAGATATATATATATATAATATAGACATAGGCGTAAGAGACAGGGGGGGCAGGGGTGGCAATTGCCCCCCCCAAAAAAAAAAAAGTTCCAAATTCGGGTAAAGTGGTTGAGGTATTCGGGCATTTCTGTTGAAGAAAAAAATGAAATTATGAAAGCAACCGGATTTTGATGTGTAACAAAAAATAATATGTAATGAATAGTATGAAATTACTAGAATAAAATATAATCTACATAGCTTTCTTCATTCGATAATTTTTTCACCGATTTAACAATCTTGTTAAAAATGGTCAAATTGAATGCGCCCCCCAAACCAACATCCCCTACGCCCCTAGGATATATATATATATATATATATCTAGATCTAGATATATATATATTATATATATAATTGAAGCGCATGTACACATTACATGAACTAACTCTTAGACATATATGGCAAATAACAAATGATATTTTTTAACCACATGACATAAATTACGTAGGTAGAACCTGAATCAAGTGTACAAGTCTTTACTTAAATATTTAAATTGTTTCCAAATGATAACCGATCATTAATCAAAACACAAATGGATGTTTATAACTGGTTATGAATTTGTATATATGAGCCGGTGATTGCATCGATTACAATTGAAACAGCGTCTAGTATTTTATTTTAAGAATGTTTTTCTAAAAAAATTAAAAGCTTTGCATGGGGGAATTACCATCATCCAATTCGAGTATCTACGTTAATCCAGAACAAGGGTACGAATACTTAATATTATTTGGCTATACGCTCCGTTTTAAATGAATATTTACGATTTCATAATAAAATACAAGTACTTTATCATAGAAACACGTATTTTTAGTGTTTTTTATAAAATTAAATCGTAGGAAATTAAAAAAAGGTCATGTTTGTGAAGAAGTAATTAATTAAATTAAACCTGAAATAAAGTGATAGAACTGTCATTTGTTTTTGCTTGCAAAAAGGTAAAAATTTAATAGAAGTAATTTTCGTTCATCTAATAGATGATAAATTTATTAAGAATTTGAAGAATGGGTTATTATTTAAATGAGTTTGACTATTATATTGTTGGAATCTTGGTAATCTTTAACGAGAAGGATCCCATTCGTATTTTCATTGGTTGCATTGATGGTATTCGTCATGCTGCCATATTTCTACGTTGTTTATTGGCAAAGAATAGACCCCATCGTTTCTATCTGGTAACGTAGATCGTGAAACACTCGATTCCTTTATTGTAGCAGATCTTCGATTCTGGAGACCCTGGGAACTGTGGGTCTTTATGGTCTGCCATATAAATTAATCCAGCACTCCACGACCAACTTTACGAGGTAGAAATGACGGGATCTATTCTTTGTCAATAAAAAATGCATAAATTCCTCTTGACCTTAAATGTTTTGATCTTTCTTTATATGGCAACATGACGAATATCAACAACGCAGCCTTTCAAAATACGACGGGGACGTTTCTCTTTAATGATTACCCATTGTTTTTGCTGTACTTTTGAACATTAAGTGTACTTCATTACAAATATTAACATTGGTTCTCATGAGAAAGTATTATGGTATTGTCTTCGATCAATCCACAACAAAGTTTTATCATGAACATGCAAAACCGTGTATAATATTTTAAGTTCTTAGATCAATTGTCAGATACGAGTAAAAATTGGCTTATGCTGATGTACCTCATCATTTCCTAGATTCTTATTTATTTCACAATTCATGGAATAAATACAATAACCAAAGTATACTGTATATAATTAGATGTTAATGCGTAAAAAATACATCATTAATATTATAGTGTTAAATTTCTAGCATCCTAGCTGAATAAACTTAAAAATATAAATATCAATTAAAAGCATATAAAACCAAAATGACACAAGTAAACAAAAAATAAGGAAAATTATAAAAAGTCTATTTGTAGTTTCTAAGTTTCTTTAAACAGCTTCTTTAAGGCGTCATTATAAACGGGATCGGGAAGGAAAGAATCGGATTTCATCGCGGCTAGTGTCTACGAATCACCAAGACAGAAGGAATTGGAGTTCCAAAGCGGCGTACCTCGCCGCAGCAGAAAAGAAATATTGGCCTCAGCTCTGAAGCTTGAAGAGGATAATATGTCGTTAATCCTTTGGCTATTAAAGCCTTGGCAGAAATAAGGGTATTGTTATTACTTTCAATCTCGAGGAATTCTCACGACCTCCAACTCCAAATAATATCGAAACCTTAATGTATTTCTTTGCACTTTCACCATCCATTTCTCATAAATTTAGTTTCAAAAAATTGCATCAAAATTTGAACAGCCTGGCACTAAAAAAAAACATGAATTACGGAGTTATATAAATACCACAGTCCTTACAAGGTAGATATGACTTAATTAGCTTTTGCAGAAATGAATAGCTGAGCTGTGACTTTTTTCCCGTCAGCTATTCCACAGAGGGACTTCAATTTTCCTTTTCCAACCTTCCAGAAGTTTCAGACGGTTCATATATTTGATGCAAATCTCATCACATTTCCTTCTATCAGACGTCGGAGAACCAGACATTTTAAGGAACCAGGGCTTCAGTAAGCAAGATCATTTGCTGATCTTTGAAAAGAATATCTGAATCACCCGTCCTTAAAATGGGATGGATATCAATACTGTGGAGTGTCAAAATTCCTTTGTAATTGTCGATTCTTCCAGTGTTTCTGGTATTCCCATTTTTTAAGAAATGTTTTTATGGCATTGAATTGTTGCCATATATTGGAGTGTTGCTCCAAATAATTCTCTGCACATATTCCCAGACGTCCGAAAAATCAGAGGTAATTCTATTAGTTAACTCTGAGCCGAACATGAGCAAGGGGAATACTTTATTACTTGATTTAATACATTTTCTCTATTCCAACAACGGATATTTCAGAATAGTAGCGAACACTTTTATATACATTTTGGGGATAATAAGAGCTAGCTGAGTAAGGCCCCCACCAAAGTGACATTTCTTCCTTTTCATTGTGGGCAGATACAATTGGTGGAACAAGAGCATAACCACTTTTCTCATCCAAAATAGCTTTTTCGGCAAGCAAAGGAGAAGAGGCGACTTTGTATAACACATTTGGGACTACTTTTAGGTTATAGAGATCGATTCTTTTCTGAAAACGATAGTTCCTCCACTTCCTTATATTCTGCATTACCACAAAAGAGAGCGTAGTCCAGATTTTTTATCAACCCCATTTCTACACCAAACAATTCCCAAAACTTCAACTGAAGGTTTAGTTTGACAGGAACGAATATACGTATCTAGACTAGGAACCCAGGAACCAATTGTTAAAATAGATGTTTCTTTTTGTCTATTGATAATCCAGACGTTTTCTCGAATTTAGAAAAAAATCCAGAATAATTTATATTCTTCTTACAGTTGTGCTTCTAAATTAGCCTGGAGAGTTACCGTCACGTTATCTGCGTATAGATCAATTAAATGGGGAGAACCCTCAAAATCCCCTCCGAACCCTCCATATTTGTGAATAGTTTTCTGAGCGAACTCTTCGATTGCAGCTAAGAACAGCAACGGTGCTGAGGGACACCCTTGTCTACAGCTTTTCCCGAGTGAGAGAAATCAACATAAGTTTATAAGGCAACATTAATGTGATAATGAAGTGTCTATTAAAGACTTAGGCACAACTTTAAATTCAATCAAGAGCGGCAATTTTTTTTATCGTGTATACATTTTATATCATTTTGGCATCAAAAACCTTCTTCAAATGAAAGAAGTGGCACATTAAATTATCCTTCATTGAGAGGAAATAATAATAAATAAATGCTCTCCTTGCCAAGTAAATTATTATGCCTAGACGACTTTTGGGAATGAAGAGAGCCTTCTTGAATGAATCATAACGACTCTTATTTTATCACATAAATATATAGCAATTGTCCTTTCTTTTGATGAAGATAACAAAGTTATCAAATTATGCTGAAATCTGTTTTGCTCGTAATTTCTTTTCTCTGCCAATTCTTAAGAGTGTTCATTTTTTTACAATTATGACCATCAAAATACAAACAAATAAAATATATATGTTATTATATAGTGGCGTAGCTATGCATTAAGAGTAACCATATAGGGGGTCTGAAGACATTTTTTAGAGGTTTGTTGAAATCACTCAACGACAATGAACTCTGTTGTTTTCCCAGCCATTACATGGGCATCAAATCAGTTGTCACTGGGCTAGTGAAGCCATGTGAGCAACTAAATTCAACAATCAAATTTACAGGATCCATATTAAGCACTCTTATTGGGGGGTTAAAGTTTGTTTATCTGAGTTATGACGTCACGTCTTCATTTCATTGAACGTGCCTGGTTCCAGTTGTTAAATATGACAGTTTGGGTGCAAATGAATCTCCAATGGAACAGTTGTTGCTTCTGTATATCAAACTTATGCCTTTCAAAATAATCGTTAATAGGTCACTGAGTTTGGTATGTCACAATTATAGCAATTTTGGTCTTCAAACTTATTTATTACAAATAATCCCTAGTAGTTCCGTGTTCATACTGATACAAATATACGTTTGATTATAATAAACTATCTAACCAACATATTAATCAATTTATTTTATACAATAATGCAAGATTATTGTCAGATATTGTTTTTTTTTTGCCGAGATCGTTCTACGTATTGACAAAGTGTGTGTATGTAGGTTACGGAGGCCCTATGATTAATTCACCCTAAATTGTCACTTACTCATAACGAGGAGTAATCTTGTTGATTAATAGCTTATTTTTTTGTGTAGGTTTTTGCAAATATGTTTGATTTGTTATAGTTCCATCTGTTCATGCCATACATATACGAAGTGTCAGGTCAAAAAGTTATGTATCAACGCTATAGTTATGAGTGTCATCAACTTTAGACATATATAGTTTAAACAAAAGGTAGATAAGCGGATGTAGTTTTTGGCTAAGAACAGAAGAAAACAGCTTTAGGATTTATTTAACTAAAAAACTTATCTAGAAGAGTATGTTTGGGGGAGGGGGCATGTTGTATTTGTTCATTGATCATTTTTGTTTTCCACATGATAATATGTTGTGCATTGTCGTTATATAATATATTTTTTTTCATATCGGATATTTCTTCAGATTATAACTGGAATGTCATTATGGCTTGAATAAAGTAATTTGGCCCATAAGAACGGTGTTGCAATATAAAATATATATATATATATATATATCTGTTTTTTGGCAGATTATTACGGATTGATACTGGATTTAGTTCTAATGCAATGAAACTGATCTAGTAATGAAACAAATTGGATTGTCTGTTTAAATACTTTTATTTTCATTATTTTTCTTAAAATATATATAATTAAACATTATATTGTAAAATTAAATCTTTTATCTAAAGCATGCATATATTCTCCATATATATCAAAATATCTCTAAACCTCACTAATTTCCACAAATACGTTTAAACTATTAGTCATAATATTAAAAAAATATTTACAGTAAAAGTGTTCACATTGTTTTTTCTTAAAACTTTATTAATTTAGAGAAATTACAAATAATATATTGCATAAATAAACAAGGTTTGAAATTAGATCCCTAAATATAAAAGTTATTCATCAATATTAAAACATAGGAAGTGCGATAGCTGTGTGCGCTAAGGCGTGTTCAACTATCATTGCTGGGGGCATAAGTTCGAATCCAGAGAGGGGATGGTCATTTTTGATCCACCTTATGATAAGATCCTACGTTAGATAGAATAATTTTATTGCTATAATGCTTATTTATATTCAGTCGGATACTGCTATTCTATCGAACCTTAAAGGCAAAAAACAAAACACAAGATATTAGACAAACATTAATTAAACAAATCATTATATAAAATTTAGTTCAATTCCAATACAGGTTTTATTTAATTTAATTTCCTGAACTTTTTATTATCCTTCATTAAGTTTTTTAAGTAACCAAGATAATGCTTGGAGCAGGACGGACAAAATCTGACTAAATCGCCTGTAAGCTCGAGTTTTTGCTGGTGCCCTTTGCAGATTCATGGACAGTCTGAACAAAAGTAATTTGTTTGACTTATACATGAATCATGGACAAACGAAGTACATTTCGCATTTTATTTACTATAGGAAATCAAATTACTTTCATATCAGAATACATGAGTACACAAGGGATTACGACTGTCTCCACAAAGCCTCGCAGTAGTGGTCAGCACCCACCCTCTCCTTGGATTCAAAGTAGAAGGGGGCATGATACTTCCGTTGCCTCATGATATCAGCAGGGAACTTTAATGTAAATACGTGGGGTACCTCAGACCTCTCACTGGCTGTCTTTTTGTCATTTTGGGTGTTGTACTTTCTGTCATCGGTCCAAATTATCTCGTCACTGAAGAACATGATTATGTTACCATTTGATTTCAAATTGTTCAATAGCTTGGCTTTCTTCATTCTTTTCTCTTTCATAGACTGGGTTAGAATGTGTCTTTTGTACAATTTGTAATTCTTGAGGTTCAGGTTGTCCTTGATTGCTCACCATATAGCTGACGATGCTCTTCTTGGCAAGTACGGTCATGAGGGTCTCAGTTGAGGCCTGATGGTTCTCTTCAAGCCAGCAAGGAAAGTGGGAGTGTAGATTTTGTAAACTTCTAGAGGCATGGGCCATCTTCTCGGACACCCATTTCTCCTTCCAGCGCTTGATGACGTCGTAGACAGTGGCCTTTGGATAGCCCAGAGTTTTGATGATATCCGCAGGTTTGTTGCCCGCGCGGGCCATTTCAATGACATTATCTTTGATTCCATAATCAAAACTCAATGGTTTACAATGAGTAATACTTTGTTTGAAAGAATAAAGACAAACCTTTCAAATGAGATCCTTAACAACCCTCTCAATCTCAAATTATTAGTGCTTAAAATGAGTCCAGATTTATTAATACAACGCTATATATTTATAGCATCTTGATGTAGGTTGAGCATTTCTTCTCAGTAAAGTAACCAGTGATTATTAGGTCGGGGAGGATATTTGGGACTCAACTATTATAGTCTTTAAAAAAAACTTTCCCTTTTTAAGTTAAAGGTATTTCTATGAAAATTATATCTTATGGAAGACCAAAAATTATATTTATTTAGTCAATAATCGAGGGAGTTAAGCAAATGATTGGCTAAAAGGCTTATTTAGTACATAACAAGGCTTAACTTCATCAACTATTGAATAGTTTTATCTAGCTATTCATAACAAATAACCTGATTCCAAGTGCAAATTAATGAAGAAAAAAAGTTCTTCGTGCATAGGCAAACATAGGCATTAATTAGCGCCATCTTTTATTATTATAATTGACTTTTTCCTTTGACAAACTAATTTTATAAATGATTGTCATGCAAAGCAATCTTTGCAATATTTTCTCATCAAAAGAGAAGGAAGGGCACTTCTAACTTGAAGAATCCCTCAGTTTACAAAACATATATCAAATATATATTTTTAAGCATTTATAAAGCGTGATTTCTTTTGTAGAATCAGCAGTTATGTCAATGTTTTGCTTAATTGTGAAACTGACACAAGGGCTTTTGCATCAGCATAAATTTTGACATTTATATACGTCGCTCGGTTGCTTTTACATAATCATATTTTATTTAATATTGTTTAAGGAGATCTCTTAGGGACAAAGACATATTTGTCCACTATATAAATTAGCATATGTTTTTTTCCCATCAGCAAGGTTTTTATTATTATAACGTGCATAAAATATATACTTATATTATATGTTTTCCTTTTTTCCACAAAAAAATATGACCATCTATTTATTCACGTATAAACAAAGGATAATCAATATTAATAAATATTGCTATTATTATCTTCTTATAACTAACAAAGTTAATGTTCCTTTGTTTTTGCTAATGTTCTTTTCGGTATATAACATATTTTTTGAATAAGGATTAAATGTAGGTGATTTTTGAACTTATTGATCAGCCAGAAATCTATCCAAGATAGATATGCAGCGTTCAAAATAAGAATCCCGTCATCGTACTCATACAGCAGTTGGAAATGGGGCGAAGACCTACCCCCTTTAATTCCGGTATATATATATATATATACCCCTATGACCACTACCAAGTCTATCATAAGTAGCAATCGACAATTTTTATCGGTGAAAAAATAGAATATATGGTTATTTTCTCTCTGGACAGTAATTTTAAACTAAACCGTTTATTTATCTATCTTTATGTCTCCATATTTTATTTAATGTCCATTTAATATTTAGTGTATTTATTTTATATAAATTTTTATTGTAGAAGAAAAATGTAACCCGAAAGAAAATATTTATAGGATTGGAATAATATATTTATTATTTAATAAATTACTTTGTAAAAAATGGCAGTTATAAACAAAAAGTATTTTTGAGCTATTTATAGTATTATTAATTCAACTTGTACAAATTTCTCTTAAATGTAAAATCAATAGTCAAATGAAGCTCGCGTACTTCGATATATTTTTTAGGAAATATTCGATTTCACTCATTTATAATTCGTACCAACGGCATAGCTCATCAAATGCATTTTGTGTTGGATGATTATACTTTTCTGTGCTAGTGTTTTTAAGCTTTTAATTTTTAAGCTTGAAGATAGTTTGTTCGAGCCGTTACTGTTATAAAAAAGTTATAAAAATATTTGACGTTTTTACTATAGAAATATGAATAGCTTTTATTATATTATGACTTAAAATTTTGCTATGTGAAAAAAAAATGATCTAGAAAAATCAAACATTAAGCCATAAAGTAAAAATAGTTGAACTGTTGTTAGTGGTCACCTGTATATAGTGGTTATTTGCCCATAGCTTTCTCCCAAATTTTCCCCTCAAACTAAAAATTAAGTAGTAAATATTTCTGTGTATAGTGACTACATGTCTCTAACGGTCCCTTTTTTGGGTTGCCTTGAGTGGTCATTATAAACTAATTTGACTGCAAATCAGGCAATGTTTTTTTATTAAAAAAAGAAACAACCTTTTATAGTGCAAGAGGAAAAATTAAGTAGTAAGCTTTCTGTATATAACGGCCACATGTCTCTTACAATCACTCTTTTGGGATCTCTTAAGTGACAGCAATAGACAGGCTTGACCACAAATCCGGCGATATTTGTTTTATTTTGGCTAAAAGGGCAATTTTTTATAGGACAAGAAGTTACAAAGAATTATAAAACATCCCGAAAATATAAAACTAAAATATTTTGGCAATATATATATATATATATATATATATATATATATGTGTGTGTGTGTGTGTAATATTATTTCAGAGTTATATGTATATATAAGAAAAAGAGAAGGGAGAGAGTATTTTGCCTCACTTCTCTCGCTTCTCTTTTTTCTTTCTCTTTCTATCCAGGTAACAGTAGCAATAGTTACCAAGTGGTAATTGTATATTCTCATATCAAAAGATCAATTTTTTGGGAGAATACGTGCAAAAATGTACTTGCTTATTTCTCTTAAAGTATAGCGATTTTTAGAGTACCAAACATATCAAATGAAAGCTTGGTAAACCAGCTTTAATGTTTTGGTATACTAAATCATGTCAATTTAATAAATAGAGAGTTATATGTAAATTGAAAAAACATATCTCAAGTACAAAATGACACATATAATGGATTATAAATGCGTCAGATACAAAGTAAAATTTTGAGAGGATACCTTGACGCAAATGTAAAAAACACACTATTATTTTTTTTTTTTCATAATCGATTTCTTATAGGTCAATACAGGCTCTGAATCATAAGATGTAAACTCAGATTGTACTGAATTCTAAATTGATAGAATGCAACCAAGGTCATTTTTGGATTTATCAGTCAAAGGTTTACTAAGCTTTGAGTACTGTTTCACTCTGAAGCGAACAAGTCATCTTCTACAGGCGAGTGAAGTTAATTGATACAAAAAAGCTATGAAATATGCTAACATTACACACTCCATTTTTTCTTTGTTTTTACTGAAAACTTTGTTTTATTAAAAAACATCAAACATACGTCTAGTAGTAAATTACATTTCCTTTAAATTAATAATTATTTTTGAAGTCTGTAACGTCCACCATTTTCAAAAAATCTGCGGAAAACTATATTTTACTAAATTTTTAAAACTTTGACCTCGTTGCGCGACCTCGTAATGTTGACCAATTTTGTTCAAACTTTGTATGTCGTCTTCTTTTATCACCAAGAAACAGAAAATTCACGATGTTGCTAACATTTCAAACATTTTAAAAATAAGAACAACCCTAATATATATATACATATATATATATATACCTGGTGCGCAATATCTTCTTGGACACTTTTATTTTTAACTTCATGAAGATCTCAAACATGAACCTGAGGTACTACAATAATGAAACTTGGACAGTTTATAGAGATATATATTACCAATTTATTTCTCAAATATAGAACCTTCAGCTTTAATACAGGCTTCGATACGGGACCTGAAGGCCTTGCAGGCATTGACGATGTCATTCGTGTTCATCGCGGCCACACCTTGTTGACAGAAGCCTTCATAGCGTCGACATTGGGGTGGCTGGTAGCGCAGGCTCTCTGCTCCACATGCGTCCAGACAAAGTAGTCCAAGGGATTCAGGTTTGGCGATGATGGCGGCCACATCTCCTTTGACCAGAATCCCTTGGACGACAGTTTGCTGATGATGTACTTCTGGACGGCGTCTGACGTGTGGCTTGGGGCGCCATCTTGGGTCAAACCCAATTTCCTTGGCCATAAGTAGCATCTAGAGCTGGAAAGACTTGGTGAGCAAGTATATGTTATACATGCTCGCGTTCAGGTTCCCCTTGATCCAGATCGGTGGGATTGTCTTTCCGTCTGATCAAACGACGCCAAGCATCATGGCCTTGGCCGGGTGTTTGGACCTTGGGACATACTTGACACTAGCATCAGTGTCTGCAGCAGACTTGGCAATGTATCTGTCATTGCGGCGGTTGTTGTACTGGTCGACAACGAAGTTCTTCTCATCTGAGAAGACTACGACCTTTCCCGGATTACTTTTCAGCCAATTAAGAATTTTTTTACTGCGTTCCAGGCGCTTTTCTCGCTGAATTACTGTCAGCATTTGCACTGGGACGACAGCCCTGGACCGCATCCCAAGGTCAAACCTCACCAGGTTCCTCATGATGCTCTCGGTGATATCGTTCTTCTTGGCGAGGCCGCGGACGGAGTTGTTGGTTGGTCCTTGACCTGCTTTTTTATTTTTCCCACCAAGTCGGCCGTACGGACGCTCTTAGGCCTGCCACAATTCCTGTTCGTTTGACATAGCCGCCAGACTCGTCATAGAGCTTCTTGATGCTATATATTGTGCTCCTGGCAATCCCAAAGTTGCGAGAGATGTCCATGGGCTTGTCGCCAGCATGGATCCGCGCGATCACTTTTTCCCTTATCTTTTCCATAACGCAGTATCTTTTGTTTACATCGTCCAATTGTCTTCAAAGAGGTCGCAAATTAAAGCTAAGAAATCGGGCAACCTTTCGTACTTCAATCACTAAGCGATTGGTTGCTTCATTCTGTCGCTATAACTTATTTAAAAAGTGTCAAGAAGATATTGCGCACCGGTATATATATAAGTCTGTGCTGTATCTTATTACTCTAAATTGATTTTATATGTGAAAAGTATTCATTTTTTATTCGGTGCTTAGAAAGTCATTAGGGGCAAAATCAAAAATTATTTTTGTTCTTTTCTTTCCATCAGTCATTGACGATATTGTATATAAAAAATGTAGTGTGCAAACAAAATGTTTGAGCTGGCAATCCGTTGTTACCAAATAGGTCCATACTCTAGATGTAAATAACGAAGATAGCTTATCCAGAGAAATACGTGAGTTTCCCCAAAACAAACAGATCATCTATATAAATCATGGAATACATACATGAAAATCAAACACAGAGATGTAACTTATAAAACTTTTCATAAATGAAATAACATTGACGAGGTTGCTATTGACTGCTGATCAATATATTATTTCTGTTATTGAAAAGAATAAGCTCTCTATGTTTTTTGCCTACTTTGTTCGATAGATTTGCATCCGACTGGATAAAAATAGGCTTTATAGCGTTAAAATTAGTCTATCAATTCTAGGATCTTATCAATGAGTTTGACCAAAATTGACCTTCACCTTTTGGATTCGAACCTGCTCCCCCAACATTCAAAGTTGAATACGCCTTAACGCACTGAGCTAGGGCACTATGTTTTTATTTATCTATGTTTCATTCTATAGGTCGATCAATAGTTGATTGTAAGGGTTGATATATTACAGAGATTTTTATATAGAAAAGACGATTAATCGATCGATGGTCTTATTATATAAGATCTATAAAAACAAGAAATAACTCTCTATGTATTAAAAGAATTTTTATATGTATTGTGATAATTAAGATAATATACTTCAATTATCAACCATACCAGTAAAAGAAAAAGTAATGACCTGGCTAAAAATTAAAATTAAAACAAACGAACGTATTATAAATTTTGAAGGATTTATGATATTTTATGGGGACAACATCTTTTAACGATAAGTAAATTAATGATTGTGAATAAAAAATTAAGGGCAAACGAGGATTTCATAAAAATGTAAAGTTTAAATGATATTCTGTTAGGAAAAAATCTTTTAATGATAGACTCTGTTGGATTTCCGTCCCATTCAAGAAAAGGCATGAATATTACGAACGGAAAATGATGACAAAAGTATGTATACAATGATATCTTCAGATAAATGAGAAGAAATATAATTATATTGAATCTATTTTTTTTTTACTAAAACTACTTTGGAACAACTTTCTGTAAATTCTACTCTGATTTTATTTAAATTTACACTCTTGTTACAAGGTACATACATTCTTTCTTTTTTAGGCATTTAAAATAATCCATTTATTTTAGTCCCATCATCCACAAGAGTCCTTATTTCTGGTTTCAATCAGAATACATTTTAGGGGACACTAGAAGTGCTCAAGGTAGGCATATAAGTTATTTTTTATTGACACTTCAAACAGACATAATTAAAATATCAATATTAAACACTTGCACGGAGCCTGAAGAACTGTTCATTTTTTTACAGGAATGAAGTCACTTGGATATATATCACTTAATAAGCTACACAATAGTGGGAGCCCATTTTGCTATTCTTTTGATTATTAAAACAACATACTATGTACTTCGCCCGTTCTTCCCATTTTAGACAGTTTATTTCCCTTGCTCTAAGGCTCACAATAATCACAGTATTTTTTGATTGAATTATTAATTGTATTTTCCATATTTTCATCTCTGCAAAGTACAAATATATATTCACAAATTAAATGCACACTCCCTTGAGCGTCAAAATACGACAATAGCAGCCCCACTCCCTAGAGAGTGAGACATCAAATACTACTCATTTTTATACTAAAAAAGGAAGAATGCCCAGTGATCAGAAGATTGCCTTACCAGCCGATCCACTTCCCCTTCACTCCCTTACAAATAATTGAGGAATCAGCAGAAGTCATTCATTCATCCGCCCACTTTTAAAAAGGGCTCACCTATTTTTAGTACAAATCAAAATATATTAAAGGAGATCCTAAAAAATAAATATTGAGTTGGTTAAGTCTTAAAGGTGGCATAGAAATAGAACAATAAAGCCACATAGAGTAAATAAATGAATCAAAATATACAAGCTTCCTCGGAGCCCCATGTTTATTTTTGAACAGGAAATGAGGATGGCTTTGGGAGCAGCAGAATTCATAGCATATGTCATGGCTAGCAACTCCTACGCGTCATAGATAAAGTCAATCTTCCTACACAACTCTACAGTAGCAACAACTGTTATAGTTATTGTAGTATTAGTAGTAGTTGATTAATCTCAATCAAATGTCTCTCAAATCCCAGTCATTTGATATTGATTTACTCCCATACAACAGACCTTCTCATCGGCTTTATCAAGACTATCTTTATATATTACAAAAAGTATTTTATGACTTCAATCATTATTATTAATAACATGATATTAAGTACTTGAAATGAATGTCAATAAAATGCTGCTTAGGGATTAAATAAGATCTTCTCGATGAATACAGTGAGCCCTCGCTTTTTCGTTGATAATAGAGATCAAAACATGTCGTGAAGGGCTCCTGTAAGTAGCGCATTTGCCTAAGCACTCTTCTCCACAAAGTTTATTATTTTGATTAATATTTATTTCCTCTATAATTATGTAAATCTATAAATACGACATATATATATATATATATATATATATATATATATATATATATATATATATATATAAGCCTAACTCAAGAAAGACGGTGAGGTCAATTTGACTGGGTTTTTTTACTCTAATACTTATAACTTAAATCTCAGTGATCCATATGTTTCAAATTTTATGACTTTTAATTAATTAATTATTTGATATAGGATAAAACCCTTTATTTGTGAAATAATTAAAATTAATAAAATTTGAAGCATAATCGGATTACTGACATTTAAGCTATTAGCATCTAAAGTCGAAAAAACATCAAATTGACTTCTTCCGCCTTGCTAGTGTTCTAAATCATCATTAAACATTGTATTACTAATAGTATTTTTTGGTCTGGCGCAGAAGGAATAAAATATTAGGCAAGGGATTACTATATACCGGACATAAGATAGAAAGAGAAGAAAATGCTGTTGATTAGAAAACATAAAAACATCTTTGATGTATCTCTCTGGCATTTCTTTGATTATAGTATCATATTAATCCAAAACGTCTCACTTTTTTCTATTATTAATAAGGCGTTTGCTATTTTTATTTCATTATATAACAACTAAGTTCTTCCATTCTGGAGGAGGAACTTTGGTACGGAGTTCCCTCCTGTGTCTGGAGATACTTATTCCACAGGACTCTTGGACGAAAGGAACGAACCTGTAAAATTGTTAATAACATTTTTAAAGAAATAAACCAAAAGCTGTAGTTGTTTATATTATTGGGTTATAATAAACAGCTTAAGTCCTTGTATTCTACATATCAGGGGTCCTCCTAAATAAATAAAAATGAAGCTGTTTATGATAACACTAAAATAATAATAGTAACAGCTTATTAATAATAGAAAAAAAGGGAGAGGTTTGTGATTAATTTGATACTATAATCAAAGAGATGCCAGAGAGATACAAGAAATATGTCTCTATGTTTTCTAATCGACAGCTGTTTTTCTCTTTCTATGTTATGCCATGTATAAAGTAATCCCTTGCCAAATATTATATACATACATATCGAATACTAAACTTTGAATAGAAAATAATATTACATGCAACTAAATGACTATTAAGATCATAAAACGATGCTAGGTTTTTAAACAAAGAAGTTCAATGAACTATGTTCAATAAATATGTATACCATGTGTGTTTTATATGTGCATCAAAGCAATGAAATACATAAAAATAACCTATTTGGTATACGAGTTCGATTGAACAATATCCCCAAGTTAATATTTATTCATTTCAAATACATATTTAAACATGAATTGCATAAAATTACCCTTAAAAAAATATAAAGAGGATGGAAAGGATCACGGAGTCAATGCTCATTTTTTATAGCTCCTAATCATGTTTTCAATTTATGCTGCTTTTTGCTATGTTAAATAGCCTTTTCTTGTACTGCATAAACTACACAAAAACCCAGAATTACTATCATAAAGTAATAAGGTAATGAATAATCAAACGAAATATTTACACAAGGATGTTCACACGTGTGAATTCACACGTGGTGCACAAAGCCGTGTATAAAAATGTATGTAGTATGTACTGAGGGACACAAAATTCGAACTGCGACGTAGCGGGAGTTCACTGAACCTATATTAATATATCATTTTTATGACATGAGGGAATACTTACTTAATGGACTTTAATATTAACGGATGCTGCTGGCGTATTGTCAAACCCTCTATAAAATATTTATATTCATATATATCATCGATCATGTAAACTTATTCTATTCATTTATTGATGGGCAACGACTATCAAATATTTTATTGTCTACTTCCTCATCACTTTACTTATAACCGGATAAAATGATTATTTGCGAATTATTCCAAGATTTCTATAAATACATTGCAGCGTATAAAATATCAAAAGTAAAACTGTAGAAAAACTTTTACTCTATGGTATATCTAACCATAGGCACATTCTCAATAGAATGCAAAATTATAACCATCCGCAAATGTAAGGCTAGATATTGAAATTTATTACAAGCTATGTATCAGTCAAAGCCATCCACCTGAGGACCCTTTTATTTTATCTGCTGCAGGAATAGTGTGCTCTTCACACACGACTTCCTAATTCCCGGAATAGTCCGAGGAATAACACATATAAAGTACTTGGATTTTATTAACCAAACTGAATATATATATATATATATATTTTTTTTTTGCCTATATGTTTCGATAGAATTGCATCCGATAGGATATAAATAAGCATTATAGCATTATAATTCGTCTATCGAACCTAGGATCTTATCAATGAGGTAGACCAAAAATGACCATCAACCCCCCCCGGGATTCGAACCTGCGCCCCCAACATTGAGAGTTAAACACGCCTTAACACGCACGACTATCGAGCTCCCTTGTGAACCAAACTGAATAATTCATTATATAAACGGAAAGCAGAAAAGTAAATAATTATGGTTCTAATAATAATTTTAGCAATAAATTTGATAGTGTTTATATCTTAAAATTGTTGTTTTAATTATTTTATTTATCTCAAAAGCAAACTTATCATTGTTGCTAAATTGAATCAAATGTATATTTTTTTTGGTTTACCCTTATTCTTTATTAGTATTCTTAATTTTGTAGATTATATATTTATAATTTGGTTGAATTAATAAAAAACCTTATTTACGTTTTTCACAACTTAAAAATTTATTTGACTTTCAAGGGTTGATGATATTCCTGCAATTGCCCATCTTTCTTATAGCAAAACATTTTTTTTATTGTCCGCAGACTATGGGCATTATTTTTCATTTCAAGACAAACACAGCAAAACAATTAATAAAAGTAGCATATAATTTAGAACATAAACAACAGAAAATTAAATATATACAAAAAGTTAAAACACGTTTTTTATAGCAAATATAATTTGTGGCAAGATGATATAATTTATCTTTTTTATCATACATTAGCCAGGGGTCATGGGTCAATATCCCTTCATTGTCCTCTATTGGCTTCATTGTGGACATCTCTTTATCTAATTAAAATTGATAGTCTATGATGAGGAAAATGGCTGTACACCTTTTTTTTTTGCTTTAAACAATATTTATACTTTATAAATATATAAAATAAATATTCAATCTTAATTTAGCACAACATTTAATTTTATCGTTACTCCGTGACAAAAGTGCTTCATGAAAAATAATCACTTTTCACAGTATTTATAAAGAACATATATTTAAAACGAAAAAGATATAGACATAGTTAGCAAAATATGTTTAATTCAAATGTTACAACCTAAAAAACTATTCTATAGCAATACAATATATATTTATTTTCATGTGCTGTTTACTTAGATACCATTGTATAAAGATGTATTAAACGTTAAAAGTCATGTTTATAACATAAATATTTTGAACTAACGATTTTTTCTTTATGTTCAAGAGTTTTAAATTGATGCTTCGATACCATTTTATAAAATGGAAGCAAAAAAGAGTTGTATATTATTATTATTCTTCCTACGAATTACTCATAACATTTCGGACAACCACAAGTTGTTTTGATCGAATGTATAGGAAATAAAATTTATCTTTTTGCATGATTCGTTAAAACAGGTACTTAAGAATTCCCTATTTATAAGTTGGCATCATATAGAATAATTGATAAAAGTACAAAAGAACAAAATTAGTCATAGATAGATTGACAAGTATTTTACAGTTTTTAACATCTCCAAGTAACTCATGAAACGCCTACTTTAAATTATGAAAGGTCAAGCTACTCGCAATACAAGTGAATATTATTTAATTTTACTCAACACCTTCCTCTATCAGATAATACTATATGATCATAAACGTAGCAGCCGTCAGTTAGGCATCAGCCTTATTATCCACAATAAATGAGTAAAAAAAAAATATGCAATATTTTATAGGTGAAAATACTAACAAAGTTTTTCCTCGTTCCTTTTTTAATATAAATAAAATACGTGTAAATAAAGCTGTTGTAGCATATGAAATTAAGAAGCTAAGGAATAAATTTAACTGAAGGCATATGTTCCGTAGAAGAATCCTGAACTCTCAATGTTGAGGTTCCCGGTTCGACTTAGAGAGGGTCAATATTGAAATAATATGCTAGGTTGGAGGGACTCAGTTTAATGCTATATCAACACCGTCACAGCAAATTCCACGGAACCAAATACGCAAAAAAAAACCATAAAAAAGTAATATATCCTTAGATTGCCCGATCAATTATGGCGTATACAAAATTAAGAGTTAATTGATCCGTAAGATTTTGTTAAGGGATCATGTTAAGGCCAATAGCCTATTTACAATTCCGTCATTAAGTTGTTAAAAGTATAGAGCATTCAAACAGCCGTTATTAATAAAAAAATCTTCACTATTGAGGCGACATGATGTTAGGTTGACGGGATATATATCATGTTCTGTATCTATGAGCCATAAGAGTCCTTGTAATATATTATGAACGTTTTCAACATATCTTTTTTGGATAATGTCATAAAAACTCTTTTATATCTTATGAACACAAAAAATATAAACTAATTTTAAAATCGAAATACCAAAATTTAAACTTTCTTAAAGAAACATATTTTTCATAAAGTCCTACACATTCTTTAAAGCGCATAAATCAAAACTAGAGCTTTGTCTTACTCGTAGGGACAACTGATGATCCGGAAGTAGGATCTTTTGATGGAAGTAACGGGGGGTGTAGACGGCATTGTTGATAAGGAACGATACTTTTTTTTACTCACTCCTTTTAAACACTTGCTTTGTTGATCAAACACAGAGTTAATAATAATAATAATTCACTGAGAGGCGGATCGGAGGAGCTCACACTCACAAATGTTTCTTCTTTTGAACGAAGGAACCAACTGAGTCAACTTGAGCAAGAACAAAATAGAAAAAGAAAAAAGTAGCACATTATAATAATGATACTCTCATGTATAATCCTTCATGATTGTGTTGCGTCTGGGCATGAAAGCGTTTATAAAGTACTAGTATGTGTGGGCATACACATAAACACTGCCGCATACAATTATTTTTTTCTCATCAATAAAGCATCAAACATTATTCCTTAAACATATGAAGGCTAAAACTATTATTTGATTCTCATTCATTGAAATAACATTTTTTTGAGCGTCAGCACTTAGAATACGCTTTTATTCATAAATGCAAGCTTTTGACATTTTGTTTGTCTACCTATTTGGTTCGACATAATTGTTGATATAAATAAGTATGTAAATAAGTCACTCGAACATAGGATATTATCCATGAGGTCGAATCAAAACCGACTTCCCCTCTCGGGATTCGAACCTCCACCCTCAGCATTTAGAGTTGTGTACACGCCACAACGCACTGAGTTGACATTTTTTGTACACAGACTATGCACATTTATGTTTCATGCATTTGCCACGTACAGAAAATAATGAAGACATGCGGAACATAAATTTAAAACAAGGGTTGTATTAATTATTTTCATATATATTTTAAACATCTAAAAAAATTGTAAATGTTTATCAAGAATCAAATAAAATGTTTTTTTTTGGTATACAGGATTTACTTTTTTCTATTTTCATGATTACTTAATAGTTTCACAAAATGAAGCGCCATCTCAAGATTGTTATAATGGACAGGAGTTTTCTTTTCTGTTGAGTATGTAGTTGGTATGTAGGTTGATAAGTTAAATAAAGTGTACCCTCAGGCTCAGGGGAAAATGATTTTGTTTATAGGTCTTGAAGATGAATGGATCACCACTCTGAGGAAAAGACGTAAAGCGAAATATGATTTACCAATTGATAAGTGGTTAAAAATCAGCGAGTTTTCGAAAACCATCATACAAGACTTTAAATGATTTACCAAGTAAGAAATACATTCCTACTTTCATACCATAATGCTAATAATGGTTGTATAAGTTGTACTTTTGTCTATATATATTATATTCTAATAAATAAAAACAAAATATCGTGTTTTGATAGAACTATAAGAAGTCTTGATAGATTGCGTGACATATTCATGCATGAAAGATTGAAAAATAGACGTCACAAAAAAAATGTTTTTGACATATTTATATAATCATATCCACTTGCTCCTATTGCAAAATTAATATTTTTTTGGAAAGCATCTCCAAACAACGGTATTATTTATATTTGTATCCATGGGTGTTTAAAACTTCGAGCCTTGAAATTTACCGATATAATTGAACTACACGGGATTGAATTATTGCAATTACTAAATTGCATATGACCTAATTAATAAATAAATTTGTATTGTATGAAAAATCGGATATATATTAAGCAAATCAATAAATATATCATCGGTTGAGTTACATAATTAATTTTTTAATTAATTAATATCAAATACGTGCTTTTAAATCCACAGGATAATTTCTGTGCAGCTAAAAAAATAATTGATAAATGAATCAAATCTTGTAAATTGTGTAGGATATAATCATAGGCATATTTAAAATATCTAATAAATAGAACATTCGATACTTCACGGTTTTATCATCAACTCTATAGAGTGATAGTTTTTTCATTTGATCGTGAATGAGTGTTCCCTTTTAAGAGATAGGAAAGTATATCGTTATAACAAACCTGCTGTATAATGTCCTCCATAGAACCTCTCAAATAATGACAAAAACTCATAACCGTAAAATGATTCTGAAATATATATCTAGACTTTGAAGCAAAAATCCCACTGTCTAATTATAAACATCTGCTACCTAATTAAATATTTATGACGCCGAAGCACATATAAACATAAACAAATGTTAGAAGACGCTTGCTTCTGACAACAACTAAGTAAATAAAGTAGGCGATTGTTTGGAGAGTTCAAGCTGTTAAAATATCAAAGGGTTAAACTCAAGTAACAGCACCCACATAGAACAAAATTTTAAACTAGTCATAAATACTAAAAATATAGTTATCTGAAAAATCGTCACTTTACAGGAAATCCTAAAAGGAAATGGTACGTGTTCTTAGTGGTCTTTTACTTTCGTAAATTATTTTGTAAGATTGATATTCTTCCTTTCATCGAAATATCACAATGTAATCGTTATTGATTCCATTATTAACTCATAAATATCAAACATTATTTTTATGATTATATGTATACTCTTATGAAGGGTGTACGAGCACAACTACGGAACCTTTTAAATCGAGATAATGTGATCCTTTTCTCTACTATATTAATCTTTAAATGACTTCATATGTTATGGTAGCAAAGATACGAAAATAAATACTCATTGTGGCTTAAAATTAGAAGCAAAATGTAAAACAATTGATTCTAATAGATAAGCTTTCATCCTCACCAAACAATCAAGGTTTTCAAGGAAAACACCTCATTATAAAAAATTATAATCAATTATTGTTTATTTGTGATAGATGTTAAGTATGTAAGTGGTCCACTAAGTAATATTTTTTTCAAGTACCTGGGGTTTAAAGCATTTTCTTTATTCCTTACAGTCTATGGATAAAATAATAGCGTACTTTGACAAATAATTATGTCTTTTCTATCGAAGTAGAAGTTAACAAATTGCTAGACCTCGAATACATAAATTGTTACTTAGATGTTATTTTCTTAAGTAATTTTAGAGTTTCTTATCATCTAGGTATAAAAAAGAATACAAATACCCCCATTGAAATAAGGGGCATCTCATCTGTAAGGTGTTAAGAAAAAGAAGAAACAATCATTTTTGTATAGTGGATGGTTACGGGCAGATGTAAAGGTTGTTCCAACAATAAACATGATTTATTCATATGATAGGGCAGTTTTCTTTATACGTCCCATAATCAGAGTGAAGATTCATTTATACTCAAAACAAACAAAATAAACAGTAGTTTGAAGAGTTTCTTAATTTTATTAGCATTATTATTAAAATTTGGAATAAGAGAGTTCAATTCAATGGATTCGACAATGACATGGATGTTCACTCATGAAAAAAGACATTTTTTTATTTTTAAGAATGGTATTCTTCTCTCCGATTGGTGTTCACTCCTCATAGCAACCGATAGCCGATTAATAGCATAATTTCAACTTCTTTTGTATTGTTTCCTCTCATTTCCTTCGACCAAATCAGGTTTAAAAAATACTACCTTTTTCTATCTCTATCCATAATAGGTACATCAATATATATATATATATATATATATATATATATATAATATATATATATATATATATATACACATTAGGGTGATTCTAATTTCACATTTTTCGGATTGAGAGTCGAGCTCCCCCTAGGATTTTACTTTAGTGCATAGAGATCATCTTGTGAAAGTTTGAACGAAATCGATAATGGGAAGTGTCTGCTCAACGGGCCAAAAAGTTAAGTTGTAAACTTATGTAGTAATTTTTTTCGCCATTCAATCGCCTCTAATGTCCTTAATTTCAATGCTATTTTTTCAAACAAATTTGCCGCAAAATGTAGGCATGCTTGCAAGGATTCCAAATTATTTTTTATTTTTCATGTGCATTCAAATTCAAAGAGGAATTTAAGTTTTGAAATAGTCATTTTTTTGAAAATACCCCAGAAATGAACATTTTGAAACTTTATTATCTCGTTTGATTTGGATGAACATGAGAAATAAAACTGTTTTGGAATCTATGGTATATATATATACCTATATATATGATATATAGATATATATATATATATATTGTATATATATATAATATATATATATATATATATAATATATAGATTATATATATATATATATATATTAAAGGTTACTTAATATAAAACATACATAAACTTAAAATATATTATACAAAGATATTTTAAAAAACAATGTGTCAATAATAAGATTGAACTAATAATATTGTAATAAAACTGACTACAATTAAAGATTCAGCAAAAGTACATATGAATAAGCCACTGCCGATTGCAACTGTTCATTTTTGTTATTAATGATACTACATACTCTTTTCCCTCCAAGGAATTAATGTCTATTTACAAGAGCTTATTATACAATGATGAAGCATAAAGTATAGTTTGTCTTAATGTATGTCGAGTAACTATTTATGTCTTTTAAAAAAGAATTATATATTTACTTATGTGATTTTTCATTCATTATCTTAGATTTTTATGTATCCGTTTGTAGATATCATCAAATTGAATTGTTGAATAATGTAAAAAAGGATTTTTCTCATTATATGTACGCTAATTAATATTATATACTAGTAAGTTACCTAGTAGTTACATTGTAGTAATTTTAGTAACGTACCATTTTTACTTGTATTATTATTTAGTTAATTAAAAAAGCAGGTAGATGGCGTTTTTTCAATGAGAACTCAATAAAAAATATTTTATTACCGGTTAATTTTTATGTATATCATATTAAAGAAATATATATAACCCAAAGCAAATGTGTTGTAAAATCATAAATCATTGTTTGTTCGGGGGCAGAAAACATGCAATAAAATATCATAAATATACAAAACAATAATATCACTTTATATCTTATCTCATTCAACTAAACATCTATTAAATCATTTAAAATTCCATACATACATATGAAGAAAACAAAATTCAGCGTATGAACAAAGCTAAACATAATTATATTTTTGTGCTTAAAAATCTTCATATTATTTAAGTTAACTAATTCGTCGTTTCAAAACTCTCTTAAAAAGACGAATCATGTAGGTAGGTTTTGTAAGTGGAGGAGGTAACATCAATTCACTCTCTAAACGAATCCAAGGATCTTCGCCACATATAACCCTTATTTCTTCCGTACACCTCTTCCATATTTGAAGGATATATTATTATTTTTAGACGGAATAGGAGGGGAAAACATTGATTTCCAAATCGTGAGCCTTTGTAGATGAGACTCGAAGGATGAGGAGGACTCTTTCATTTGTTGAGGAAGAGCAATCCCCGAGGGACTTTTCTCTTCTAGATTGACGACTCCAGTAATTCCCATACGTAAAGTCACTCTTTTCGATCACGAGACTCTCCAGATGGGTTTAAGTTAATTATCTTTCTCTCTGTGTCTCTTTCTCTATCTGTGTGTCTCTCTCTTATTCTATCTCTCTAACTCTCCTTCTTTCTTTTTCGTTTTTCCTCTCCATTCGGTCTAAAAATAATAAAAGTATACCATGAGTCCCTAAAATAGGGAAGAGGAGTACGAAAGTAGAACTGAGCCCCCATATTCATACTCATACAAAAGGGACTAAAAGTAAAAGGCATGCAGCTAGTATAGAACTGCAGTACAACAACCATACATTCAAGGCAATAGTAAAGGAAATCTTAGAAATTGTACGTTTTTAAGCATGCCAGGCATATATTAATAAATGTTATAGCAAAGATAAACTGTCTTTATTATGAATTAACGTAAGTTTTTAATTTATTTTCTTTAGCTCCTAAAAGTTTGAAAAAACACGATAAAAAGGGAGTGCGATAGCCGTGAGCGTTAAGGCGTGTTCAATGGTTGAAATCCCGATAGGGGACGGTCATTTTTTGGTTTACCTCATTAATATATCTTAGGTTCGATAAACTAATTGTAATGTTATTTTATCGAACCCTATAGGCAAAAAAAACATTTGAAAAAATATTTATTTTGTTATATGAAAACTATTATCACTCAATTATACGCAATTCTCTAAAACTACATAATTTTTATCTAAATTTTATTTGTTATATGTGTATGTTTCTCACCTTTTTTTTTGGATAAAAACTATTTATTCATTATTCTACGAAAATTTTATACAGTTTTATAAAATATACTCAAATTATATATATAGGAAACAGAGCAAAAAATTTCAGGGCAGTTGCAAAGATACATAAATAAACATTATATCATTATTTTTAAATTGAAACTATATATGAGTCAACTATATTTTATTGTAATTATTTTATTGCCTATTGTTAGATATAAAACATTATTTAGTCACAAAGTAAATAATCGGCATGAATCATTCGACAAATTATGAAGAAGAGTCCTCATTATTTTTGGAAATCCTGTTTTCCCCACATGACAATCATTGACATTGCAAAACATTGTGTGAATAAGCCATGAGCTCCAATTACTGGAGATGACTGTGTTTTTTCGTGACTAATAATGCTCAATTGACGTCCAATATGAACAAATGTTTTTGGAAAACATTGAGCTGTTATGGGACCAGATGTTAAGCCTCCACTTCACACCAATGAAACGCTTGATATTTGCAATGAGAGACATGTTCATGAAAACATAGTACGTTATTACATTATGACCAAATATACTATTTTTGGCATACTAATAAGATATGCATAATTTTCTAACCTTGAAAAACTTAATATTGCCTCGATACTACTCCTATATTTTGTGTTCTACATATGCAACATAGTTCAATCTTTATATTCCAAAAACCTATACATGCCAGAAGGTATTTATCAAAAGTTTCCTAATTAACTTTTATATAGATTTGAAATCTACCTATAAGCATACATATACTATTACAAAATAATATGTTTTACAAACGCGAAGCAGTTGTAAATGTACCTACGTTTGAGACCCAAAATATCCAAAAAAACCATTTGTTAACCAATTTGGTGATGAAAAACATCATTGGTATCAATGCAACTCTCAATTATGTGATTAACAAGCTTTAAAAGTGTCAAAAGACACACTATTTCATTTTAGTTACTTTTTATTATATATAATCAATGCATTCAGATAGACTGCAAATTATATACTTCAAACTTTTCTGTCTTAAGCAAAGAGTATTAAACAAACACATTATCTTTTGGAACTTTCTATGAGAAGTTGTTCGATGATTAAGTTTGCTTTTTCTTCGTCAAAGAACCTACTGGAGACGCCCCCAAAAAATTGTCTGTTGCTCGCAAAATAGCTGTAATACTGGGAAGTTTTAGATCATCTTCATGTATAAAATTAACTCAATCCCAATTACATTATGACCAAATATACTATTTTTGGCATACTAATAAGATATGCATAATTTTCTAACCGTGAAAAACTTAATATTGCTTCGAAACTACTCCTATATTTTGTTTTGAGTTAAAATTAACTCAATCCATATGCAGAAGCGTTGATTTCTTTTGTATCAGCATGTCCGAAATAAATGAAATTCTATAAATGGTATACATTTAAATATTTAAAATTTGTCAGACATTGAAAGTATTTAATTGATTATATTAGATAACTAGAGGCATATATACACTCAGAGAGTGCAAAACTCCGCCGTCATGAGCCTTCCGAGGCGGGTTTTTCACGACTGGGGAGCGTAGAGAGACGGGGAGGGTTCCCCTAGACGGAAATTCCGAGAGGAAGACGCTCCCGGCACCCAATTTCACAGCACAGCGACATCTATTGGCAGAGTAGGCTAACTTGAAAATTTAGTAGTATTTAGCTCATTTGGCGCCTCAATTCTGCACTCAGAGATGCCAAAATTTAATCACTTCTTCCTTTTAGCACTTCCAACAACTCCACAAAATTTCATCCAAATCTGTTCAGTACTTTTTGAGTTATCCTGCTGACAAACCAACAAACCAACAAACTAACAAACCAACAAACGCCAGTGAAAACAATACCTCCTTCGGCGGAGGTAATAATCTAAAAAATTATATTATATCGACGTTAAAAAACAAACAATTGTATAATTTATTTGTATAAAGCTATCAATCAATTAACTTATTATTAATACAGAGTACTTACCAACACATTGACATTGGTAGTATATATGGGACTACAGCGGAGGAAAGATTATGCTTTTTTTGCGGGGATTCGCTGGAGACATCAAAACATTTTTTATTAGAGTGCATATATGTGGTAGAAATTTTAGAATATCTAAATTGTTATTTGATGATTTTTTTAATATACAGTTACGGAGTAAGGATTTTATTTACTTTTATAATGGACCGTACCAAGAAGAAATTAATTTTATTACCACTAAACCCAATATTTTATGTATAAAATGAGATCTACTCGAGTTCCTTTACCTAAAATATTACTTCTCTGGTTGATCATATTGTTAATAACACGACGTTTTAATGTATTTTATGAATATTATAGATATAATCTAATGTGAATAAGTTTTACCTTGGTAAAAAAAAAAAAAAAAAAATTAACTTATTATTAAAAAGGAATGATATGTTGTTTCTAGATCTTTATGTAATTTATTGTTTTTAATGAATACTAAATGAATTGACAAATCTTCGTCAATCCATGTTTTGAATTACCTATTGTTTTCATTAAGATAATATACTTATCAATATTGTAATATTAATTATATTCTTTATACGAACAATACGTTATTAATGAGTCATATGTGTACCATCCGATACCAAAGATAATACAACTACATATCAAATATAAGGGACTCCTTGAAGATACCAGGAAATTGGTCTGACCAGTTTTTTAAGAATGTGCCATTCTTAACAAATATTTTCAACGACGTTTTAAACAACACAAAAAAATATAATATATGTCATTCAAAATTAATCCATTCCATTGAAAAATAGGATCTGAAGCTTTTCCTTTTCAAAACAATGGAATGTGGAAAGTATGATTAATGTATCAATTTATTAGATAATTGAAGAAATCAAATTGGCATCTCTTCGAAGGAAATGATAAAGAAATAATCAAAAATATAAAAAGAGGTGTTGTATTTTTTTAACAATCCAAAAAAAGTTTGATAAGTGAAAAGAAAAAGGATCAAAAATAATTTTAAAGTTTTTAGTCACGTACTATTCCTGTTTTATTTTTATGATTAAAGCCTAGAATCTTCAATTATTGTAGAGTCGATTAGGTGATTGTGAATGATTTTAAAATGATATAATTACCTCCGCCGAAGGAGGTATTGTTTCACTGGCGTTGTTAGTTTGTTAGTTTGTTGGTTTGTCAGCAGGATAACTCAAAAAGTACGCAACGGGTTCGGATGAAACTTTGAGGAGTTGTTGTAAATGCTAAAAGGAACAGTGATTAAATTTTGGCATCTCTGAGTGCAGAATTAAGATGCAAAACGAGCTAAATACTAATAAATATTTCAAGTTAGCTTACTCTGCCAATAGATGTCGCTGTGCTGTAAAATCGGGTGCCGGGAGGGTCTTCTCTCGGAATTCCCGTCGAGGGGAACCCTCCCCCGTCCCTCTACACCTCCCAGTCGTGAAAAATCCGCCTCGGAAGGCTCATGACGGCGGAGGTTTGCACTCTCTGAGTGTATATATGCTCTAGTTTTATTCTATATTTATATGATATTTTATTTGATATGTTCTACCCCAGTGCAAAAACTTTAGAGTACAATATTTATTTATGTTTTTTATTACACAATTGCTCCGGGTTTTATGTATATATCTTGTTTTTAGAATTACATAATAAATGAACTGATGAAAAAAAATATGACCAAAATTGTTTCCATATTGTGGTAACATCAAATCAATCGTAATTAACATTTGATTGTTTCAAAACCACCACAAAAAACTTATAATTTAAATAATTGGGAGCTATAAAAGTTTTATGAAAAATGAATTACATTGTTTGAATCCTCAATATGAAGGTCATTCATAACTCATGGTATGATTCATATGAGAGTGCCACGATAAAATAAACTACTCGCTCGCATACGAATGACATGGTAACTGTGTGGTCATGACCTTTACAGACTTCTATGAATCAAATAGCCAACCAGATCATGCAAATCTCCTCCCTGGAGTCCTTTGTCGAAGTACATGTTTAATGATAAACCTATCTTTCATCGTCAAGACCTTACAGTAACTAATACTTTGACCTAAAAATATCGTAGATATATAAATTTAAAAGGAACTAGAGGCATATATACACTCAGAGAGTGCAAACCTCCGCCGTCACGGGTCCTTATGAGCCTTCCGAGGCGGATTTTTCACGACTGGGGCGGCGTAGAGGGACGGGGGAGGGCTCCCCTCGACGGAAATTCCGAGAGGAAGACGCTCCCGGCACCCGATTTCACAGCACAGCGACATCTATTGGCAGAGTAGGCTAACTTGAAATATTTATTAGTATTTAGCTCATTTTTGCATCTTAATTCTGCATTCAGAGATGCCAAATTTAATCACTTGTTCCTTTTGGCACTTCTAACAACTCTACAAAGTTTCATCCGAATCCGTTCGGTACTTTTTGAGTTATCCTGCTGACAAACAAACCAACAAACTAACAAACCAACAAACAAACAAACCAACAAACCAACGCCAGTGAAAACAATACCATCTTCGGCGGAGGTAAAAATCATTGACGCAAGACTAAAGTTGAAGGGCATTGATAAAATCTACTCGGATAACAAATGAAAAGACACAATAACGATGGTGAATACATTTAAACGAATAAATGAAGTTACGGCTCTTGATTGGTTCAGACAATTTAGAAAAATATATTAGTAGAAGATTATCCAAAGAAAACCCCTCTCAACAAAAAGGACGAAAAAAAGTATAAAAATTACAAAGATTTGTGGAGAAACGAGGATTACATTGTAGAATTGATGCTAAAACCTTCCATGATACCACAAATAGGGCCTATTCATGGTTGCTTAGTGATACTCAAGTTCAAGGGCGCCAGGTTACAATGCAAAACTGTTTTGGTCGCGGCCATACAAAACATGTTTATGAAAAAACAAGAAGGAGTATTCGAGAATATATTATTATGCTTAAGAAGTTTGGAACAAAAGTCAATTAATGGGAAACCAATCATCAATTGACGAACAAACCGTAGATTAAGAAGCTATCGAGGCTGTGGATACGAATACGCATCATATAGCTTCGATGGTCGAGGGATCTCCTCATGTCAATACTTCAGGAGAAAGTGATGCTACAAATGAAAATAACAATTATATTGCAGAAGAAGTTACAGTTTAAAATCATAGAAATGTTTCAGGAGAATTGGCAAATGAAGAACCGATTGAACTCGAAGTTTGTTCAACAAATGACAACTTCAAAAGCTTTTTTGAAGTTTATTTGGTGCCTCTTTTTGAGGAGACAAGCCTGATGTAGTGGATGTTCTTTTGAAGTGAGATACCGTCCTCGTTCTAGTTAGTAAGACCACATCAGGATACAGTATCGGCTTTCTTGGCTTAGATTTATTATTTTTAGTCCTCCTATCCGTTTCATTATAATTTAATTGTCCTTCCCTTTCGGCTGGACGATTCAAAAACACATTAAAACTTTACCCTCATTGGATGAAGGGACGTCGCTTGAACTTGAACTTTCCTTAATGGAATTTCTTGTAGTACAGTTAACTTCTCTATTCTCCGTTTCGAAATATTATTTGGGGTATTATTTGCTTATAAAATATTAAATCACCGACATCCTCTACTTGTTCTCTTGATTTCTCTTTATGTATTCCTAAAAATTACTACCATTTCTTTAATGGCATAAACCGTGGGTTGGTCCCTTTTATATCAAAGTCAATTCTTATTCACACTAAGTTGGCAAGCGAATTTTTGAGTAAAGGGGATTGGCATATTTTTAATATATACGACAAATGGTAGCTTTTATATAATCTATATCCATAGCCCAAATGATAGATGTACATCTTTTTACCAAGCTATAATCAATCAATGTAAATATGATATATATCCGTTCTTGGTTATAGGCGATCTCAAAGTACTCTGTACCATTCAAAAATAAAATACCCTAAGTTTCAAATCTTATCTAAGTAACTCCATTCTCTTGAATAACACGATGTAATATTTTCTAAAAGTCCGAACGGAGTTGTGTCGTGGAGATGTGAAAATATTGTCACAATATTCTTTAAAGAAGCTGACTTACTCATTATTTATTTAGTTCTATTTTAAATCAATAATATATAAAAAACATGTGAATAAATTTTATCCAAAATATTTCAAAAACATTTGGTTGATATTTTTATTCTTTATTTGATTACAAAAACATATTTTTTCACAACAATATACATCAAAAATAGCATGCACACCAACTACGTCTGTCAAGTCGCTATTTTAATTATTTTTTTGTGTTCCTTCTCAAGCTTCCACATATGCAGTTGCTTTAGTATGGATAACGGAACTACAAAAAATATTTACACAAATTAAAAGAATGATAAGCATCCCTTCGGATTCAATGTTGAAAATCGAATGAATAAACAGTGTGAAAAAGGGACTCTGTGGACATAATGGAAAAATAAAATTATGTAAAAGAGCTCTTTGTGGATTGAAGGCTCTAAAACACAAAATTGATTAAGCTAAAGGCAACATTATATCCACTTTCATTTCAACTATTATCATACTGTCTCAAAACTACTAAAGATGGGAATATATATGTAGGCCATAAATTATATTTAAATAATCAATTAAAATAATTTTGTGGATCTTAAAGACGAAAATCATTTCGCACACACCAACAATACATCAGTGGTGTACTCAGGACACTGGCGAAAAAAGATCATGTTTATTAGGAAAAAACAGCATGCTTTTTAAAGCTGTTAGCTCCACTTTTCAGGCATTGTTAAGAGGATGATGAAGGACATTGGCGTATAGCTTTTTTTGAATAATTAATTTATATAAGCAATGAAAGCTGAAGAACGTAATATTCAACATTTAATTTGCGAGTGCGATAGCCGTGTGCGTTAAGGCGTGTTCAACTCTCAAGGTTGGGGTGCAGGTTCGAATCCCTAGAGGAGATGGTCAAGTTTGGTCTACCTCATTGATAAGATACTAGGTTCGAGTGACTAATTTTAATGCTATACTGCTTATTTATATAATGACGGATGCAATTATATGGAACCATCTAAGCAAAAAAAGTGCGATAGCCATGAGTGTTAAGGCGAGTTCAACTCTCAGTGGGGGGTGCAGGTTCGAATCCTGATAGGGGATGGTCTTTTTTGGTCTACCTCATTGATAAAATCCTAGATTCGATACACTAATTTTAATGTTATTATGCTTATTTATATCCTGTCGGATGCAATTCTGGCAAAAAGAATTAATTGAGTCATTAACTAATATGAGGGTTTGAAGTTACAAAAATTTATTTATAACAATTTCTCTTTTCCATTTTGTAATTATATTATGTCAAATGCCTGAGAATATAAGTTAATAGAATTAAATTTCTCTAGAAATGTTGTCAATCATCATCAATCAGCTTGAAATTGGGCATGGATGCTTATGTGTATATGAACCATAAAAATGCCTGAAGGATTGAGTCTCCATAATTTTTTATATGCAAATTCGTCTTGCTATAAAGATAAAAATATTCATATATGTATTATCAAAAAGATTCGAATGCTCACCCTTATAATGATATAAAACGTATACAAGACGACAAATATTACAATATTTGGCAATGAATATTAAACATAATATTATTCAAATCGTTATACGAAAGTGGTTATTGATATTTCAATCGATTGAAAAAAATAACGCATTGAATAAGTTGATTTATTTATACACATTAAACCAAAAAATAAAAATAAAGAAAGTTATTTATGCAAAGCAATATATCATCGTTCAATTTATATTTAAACTTCTATTTTCTAAGTAAAAAAAAATGCAGTTAAACATTTTGTATTTACTTACTTCCTATGTAAGAATAAAAAGTTAGTAAACAGTTGAAGGTTTCATATGGTATCAACATTTTTATATAGAGCTGGAAGTCAATTCATTCATTTGTTACTTTGTGAACGTTCTACTTTCGTACACCTCTTCCATGTTTTAAGGACCCACGGTATATTTGTTATTATTCCTTGACCGAAAGGAAGGGGAATAAAGAAAAAGAAAGGGGGAGAGTTAAGGAGTTTAATAAGAGAGAGAGAAGGATAATTAACGTACTCTCGGAAAGACTCGGAGTAAAAAAAAGAAAGAGAAACTTTACGCATGGAAATGGAATCTTTGAGCCCCCTGGATCTTAAAAAGAGAGTCCTCATAACCTAATCCCACCCATTTGTCTTCACAGATCTACCCTCCTCCGGATCTCTGATAACTTAGGAACCTTCCATCCTCACGTCTCTTGGACTCGTAAGTCTAGAAGAGGAAGTCTCTCAGGGATTCTTCTTCCACAAAAAAATGAAACCGTCCTCCTCTCCCTTCGAGACTCATCTACAAAGGCTCACGATTTTTATAAGATATCATTGTCCTGATCAATTACCGTATCATTCTCCTTTGGAACCTTGGATATTGAAGGAGGATATCCTTATGTAGTCGTCCCCTTTCTTGCAAATATGCCATACATTATAGCGGAGTCGATTTGTACTAGATTAATATGCCTAAGAAGCATCGTGTCACGTAATATTCTTCAAGGAACGATATACACTTCTACCTCAGGTCCTTGTAAGAAGGACCCCTCTTCCTGAACTGGTTAGTATGGTAAGTTATTCTAGTGCTGAGAAGGGGAAAATACTTATCCCAAAACTAGATATGTTTCTATTACGGGCAATACATAGTGTGACATCATAGCCTTATTATTAAGGGTTTTTTTTTTCGATTATAAAACTCTTTATAATGTTATCTAAAACGAGTAAATAAAATACAACAACAGATAACAATAAAACAAAATATTTTTGACAGTTATGTTTTAGAAGAAAAAAACATAATTGAACATTATAGAACAAAATTACTATCTAAAAATTATAACCTTGAATAAAATGCAAAAAATCATTTTTCCGTAACAAGCGACGATGTTTTTAAAATCTTCTTTAAAGCATTCAAGTTTCTGCTGCCATTGATGGCACATAACTTTTTATTAAAGTTTATCATTACATATTGAGTTAAAAAAGTTTTTTTTGTATTATTTTGTGAGTGTTAGTTGTGACACAAATTAATTCAGACACAAATTCATACCTATGCCGTTTTCCCATGACATAAATTTGTAATATGAAAATAAGTCACCCCATTCGCCCGAAAACCTGATATCCTCGTAAAATATTTTTTGTATGCCCCAAGAATAAAATATCTTATGAATGCTGACATGGCTATAAGGTAATAAGTATCACATCCATTTTTAGCTATATTATTTACAGAATCTCACAGAATGTCATGAAATACTTACTAAGTCCAACTCAAGGCTTAAACCAAACCATATAAATTTGGCTTGAAAAGAGGGATAACACACATTTAACATTGGTGGGTCAACTTTTGAACGAATGGATCTTACATTTGGTTTGAATAATGAGAATAACTTCAACACCAATGTATATGTTTGTTCTATCTTAAACACTATTTCATTTTATATTCATTTTATGTGGTATATATCCTTTTTGTTAATTATATGGAAGTAAGACTTCGCTCTATGTCAAAACAATTCTTTTTTAAATATGATTGGCCGGCTATTATTATATGTGTTCTGTATTTATGTGTTATGTACATTATTCTTTGCCGTACTCAAGTCCCATAGATTAATCCAATGGAGAAGATTATAAATATGAATGGCGCCTTCAATATTATTTGACGTATAACATTGAATAATCTCGGGATGCGTCTTCATTTTTGCCTACGTTTATTTATATTTTTATACATTATGTCATTCGGAAATGCCCTAGGATAAAAAAGAACAGTCTTTTTGTTCCATATTGACTAAAGGAAAAATGTTTTGTATCTATGAGGATATTTTTATGCGTGCATGGCTAACTTTATGAATAACATTTTCTTATATATATATTTTTTTAAATGAACTCATATATAATCGAAGAGCTATTTATGATAATAACTAAATATATTAAATTATCATGCTTTGGACAAAATAATTATTATTATATATATATATATATTAGCCTGTCCCGTTTCGGTCAATCGCTCCGATTTTTGCTCCAAGCACTTTTCTGCTGCGTAGTGATGAAAAAAATGAGATTGAGAAAGTTCAAGCCTTCAAAGGCCATTTTTGTGACTGCACAAGCCACTCAAAGTTTCAAAAGGCCGTTTTTTGGGTCACAAAATGGCAATTTTCAAGTGGCTTGTGCTGTCTCTGGTTTTAGTGATATCGAGTTAATTTCTTTTCTAAGGGTGGCTTTGAAGTCTCATCTTTCAATAAAATTTTGGAGCATCAAGCAAATAAATATTTCTATTGTTTTTGGGTTCAGATCCAAAATAGGCATTTTTTTGTTTTTGCTAATATTTGCCCTAAAAGCTATCTTAGCAATTTTGTTATTTATGGCAAATAATTGCCTTATACAAATGCACGTTTTGTGCAATTTAATTAATGATCAAGAGGATATAGTACGTTTTGATAGAAAATACTTGTGTTATTTTATGAAAATTGTTCATTTGCCAGAAATCAAATCGCTATGTATACGTGTATACAATATTTTTATTTCCTCATGGAATAAGTTTTTATTAAACTACTAACTTTAATGGTTTTAAGATGAGTAAAAAACCTAGCATGTAGCACGTAAAATATTTTACTCATTTTATTTACTACAAAAATAATAAAAAGTTGGTTATGCAACTATAATAAGATCATTATATGTAGTTAATGTGAATAGTTTAATTCAGTCTCACAAAAATATTGAAATATTGAATGCAAAAAGATCAATCGAGCAAATTTTCCAGAAGATACACTTCCAAATGTTTTGATAAGTGCATAACAAAATACAGAGATTTTTATTGTACATGGATGAAAAAAAACATACAGAAACAGCAAACGAAATAATATTTTGAAATATTAAAACTTTGAAAAAACTCACGGATTGAAAATAAAATGCAAAGATTATTGGCAACCTATGAGCATTTTATATGTATCCGAATTCAAACACCTTTACATAAAACTTCCTACACCAATACACCATGCTCGGTTTATGTCAAAGGTCGTTCATTACATTAAGTGGAGAGTCTTGGCCTTACAGAAGGAAGTAAAATAATTTCATAATATATTCTTTATACAATTCCGATGTTTTTTTTGACAGCACACCAAAATACGTCTTCACCAAAAAGAGATATAGAAGCTGTTTGGAAAATGAAGCTTTATTAACACAGACAGTCCATCACTTTACGAAAAATGTTTGAAGAGTATGTTTAACTCATAACTTGGAATTTACATGGAAGTACATGCTTCTTTACAGTCTTGGAGACGAAATCTTACCGGATCAAGAAAGGTTGGACATTACAATTGATTACTATAAGAATAAAATTAAGATATTTTTAACCAGATATAACAACAACAAAATAAAAAAAGAAACAATTAGTATAGTTTCGCACCCCTTTTCTCTTTTCTTATGTTTAACTTGCTTGTAATGGCCAAGAAATATGGAATGGATGAGACTACCTACATAGTACTGGCATCTTATATCTCATAATACGGAATTAAAAATAAATTATTAAGGAATAAAAAAAATCTTTAAAAATATCAAGTATGACTTTCAATAAGTCACAGTATATGAATAGATCTCTAGGGGGATCATCCACACAAAAGGGTAGTGCGGCTGAGTGGTGTGGAAAACGTATAAACATTTTACGTAGTTATTTTACTCATCTTAAAAACCAATATTAAGTTAGTAAAATTATATATAAAAAAACTTATTCCATGAGGAAATAAATAATATTGTAAAGTATAAATAGCATTTTATTTCTGCAAAATGAACAATATTCATAACAATAAACATAATATTTTCTATCAAAACGTCTATATCCTCTTGATCATTATGAAAATTGCACAAAACGTGCATTTTTATAGGCAATTATTTTGCCATAAAATAACAAATTGCTAAGATAACTTTTAGGGCAAATATTAGCAAAAAACAAAAATGCCTATTTTGGGCCAAAAGAGGCCTACTGAACGGGCCAAAAACAATAGAAATATTTATTTGCTTGATTGCTCCAAAATTTTATTGAAAGATGAGACTTCAAGCAACCCTTAGGAAAAAGAATAACCTCGATATCACTAAAACTCAGACAGCACAAGCCACTTGAAAATTGCCATTTTTGACCCCAAAAACGGCCTTTTTGAAACTTTGAGTGGCTTGTGCAGTCACAAAATGGCCTTTGAAGGCTGAAACTTTCTCAATCTCATTTTTTCATCACTACACAGCAGAAAAGTGCTGGAGCAAAAAATCGGAGCGATTGACCTGAAAACGGGACACGGCTAATATGTATATATATATATATGTATTATCATGTAAAGTAATGCCACCCGTCGAGCTGGTGAAGATCTTGCATCTCATTTGTATATCATTGAATAAGAAAGGTAACATATAATATAGAAATATCTATGTACATGCTGATTAAGACTGTAGGGAGACAGATAAGTTTTTATCTAAATCAGATTTTTTTACAAAATGAAAATATTTCAGTTATGTTTCATGTCGTCAAAGAAGAGTACGAAGGTATTCATCATTTTCGCAACCCATGGATATATGAGTATTAATAAGGATAACATTGGACAATTAAACCCGTATAATAATAATGTAATAACAAGTGACTAAAAAAATAGGTAAAATATTATCCAATCATTTTTGAGTTTTCAGTCAACAAAAATAACAGTTATAATTTTTAACTTTTTTTGTTAAAGTTGTTACATAGTAAAACTGTGAAACAATAAGTAATTAAAAGTCAAATGTACAAGTTGACTGTCACAATTTGAAGAATTATGATTAACATTTATTGTTAAATTAAAATTACTTGTTATCCTCAAAGATATTCTGCTTCGAAGCATTAGTAATTTTATTTGAAAAAAAAAAACTTTACTTGTATTTCTTTTACAAACAGTTTTTGCCGTACATACATTTCGATGACCCATATAACTTTTTGTATATTAATCCATTTAAATCAAATATCGCCATTGAAGCTATTGGTTTAAATATACTTTAAACTTTATGTATCGACATTTCAAGAATGATCCTTAATGTAAATTTGTAGAGGGTGATTCAAACCGAGTGGTATTTGGAATATAGAAATAAAAGACGTAACATATAATATTATGATCAAAACTTTATACGTTATTTTTTTAGCTTACAACTATTTCTTAGAAATAATCTGCTCTAATTGATGCATTTGTTTGCGCCCCATTTTGATGATGCAATTGAGCGTTGCGTCAGACATCTCATGATTAACTTGCTCTATATTGCTTCAATCGTCGCTGGTTTATTTACATGCTTTGGCTTTACGTGTACACACAGACAAAAGTTTAAGATGTTATTTCAAACCCAGTCTTGTTGGCCAATTCACGCGGACAAAACATTACATTAATTTTTCCCAAAAATTACCATACGTACATTGTACGCGCGATGTTTGGGAGGTGGCACCGTCTTTATGAAGACCATGAGTTATAATTGAGGTATCAAAGAGTGTGTTATTATTTCGTGAAGACGTTATTTTAGGTTGGAAGAAGCACGCAAAATCATTATTTTCTCAACAAATTATGGATGCTCATGATACACCTTTGAGCTCGAACTTCATTCCAGATACAGAGTTATGCAAATTTAATTAGACATTGAGCAAGAAAGGGCTCCTTCAATTAACAAAATTCGGCTCAGAAAAAACGAGATTTCAGAGATAGGTTTAATATTGCAATGTGTGTTATTGAACACACATTGCAAGCCAAGACCCGTGGTTAACATTTTTGCCCAAGTTTTATTTCTTATTACTTTAACCTCAGGTCTTTCTTCAAATGCGCCAGTGTTGGATACGACAAGTCGAGCTATAGACAGCGAGGTGATTGATTATTCACGATCTTGGGCTATACGTCGGCTAAGCTTGCAAACTTTACGACGAATGCAGCTTTACAGATCTACTATATACCCAGATATCTCTACAGTGCTGCTCCTTAAAATTTATATTTATTGTCTGAATTGTGGATTCCGTAGGTCGATATGTTAAACATTATTTAGGATTATATATATCATACTATTTGGCAAAAAGAATTGCCGTTCGTTCGTTCGTTTCCTGTATCCCCGATCGGTTCATTAGATCTTGACGAAATTTTCTGTGAATAGTTTTGAGAGCTCAGGGAGTGTTTTAGTGGGGTTGTCAACTCCCGTAAAATTCGTCATCGCCATGCTATTTTGTTCGCCAAACGTTTTTTTGTCATTTTTAAAAAATTGAATTTAATTTTGACCTAAATTTTCTGTGGATGATGTAAGGTAATAAGACATATTTTTGTTTTTATTCAGTGTTTTAAATAGTAAAACATATTTTTGTTTTATTCAGTTTACCGGAACTTCGTTTTTACATGATTCTTAAAAATAAGTTATTTTTAATCCTGTTTTTTTCCCCTAAATTTTATGTTTTGTGGAAAATCACAAGCTTTTTATAACGAGACATCGCGCAACAAAACTTTTTATTAATGCCTAGAGATAGAGAGTGATGTCAAACACTCTCAACTTTCTCTATACAGTATATGAAGTCGTACTCTCTCTTAGTTTTTACTGTTTTCCCCCATCAACGGGAATCAACAAATACTCTGATATTCAGCGCTACCATACATATAATAGGCAAGCTATGTTCCTATGAAATGATTTAAAAAATGACTTCTTTTTATGATAGCTTAAATACCCAGCCTAAGGAATACAAAACGGAAAAAAATGGCAAAGAAAATAAATACTCTGATAGTCAGCACTACCATACATA
>CP045895.1:9443160-9476592 GCA_013387185.1 Caligus rogercresseyi | reverse complement strand
TACTTTTTGAGCTGTGCAAGGAGCAACACGTCTTCAGTGCGTCTTCAAGTTGAAGTTTGTTTTTAGCGGAGTTAGGAACTCCTTGTACGTTTTTTAACTATGTTTAATTGTTATAAGTGCACTTCCTTCCTCTTCCGGATCAATTTTGGACTTCAACCATCGGATCAGCCCTATTTCAACAACGTTTTTAGATCATTATTGGTCCAAAGCTTTTCTTCTTTTTTCTTCTCTTTATGATAGAAAACTCCTTACATAATTTGTGCGGAACGTTAAGAAAAGTTATTATCACAAAACCTTCCCAAGATGAGGATTATAAGATAACGTCAATCAAAAAGATTTGATCAAACCGAATCTCTAGAAATAAAATGCCGACGACCTGAAATGGAAGACGGTTACATCTTAAAAAGAAAGGCAGATTGGACAAGCCAATCCCTCCGAACCAACAAAACCGTTCAAAAGAAAGAGGGAGGACAAGTCAATGAACTCCCCCTCCAAAAGAGCCGGAAAGAATGAATTGGGCTTACCTCTACAACAACAAATCATAACAAAACTAAGAGACGGTTTCTTTATGCTGAGATAGCAAAAGAAGCCAATGAGCTTATCATTGTTCGTAAGAACGGTGATCATATTTCACTTGATGAGTGGAATAAGACCATTAAAATTCTAGATACAGACTATGTCAGTCGTATGTCCTCATCTGTTGGAAAATGGATTCCCACTTATGAAGGGCGCCGATACACAAACAAAAGAGCTGTATATATATCAACGATGATGCTTCTGCCAAATATGTGCGAAAAATTATAGCTACATCCACACCTCTACTGACAACTTCATGGGCAGAAGCAGAAGAAATGAGGAATGCCCGTAAGGGAAAAAGATGCTCACAGGATTTATCCGAGGAATCACCGGTGACATTATCGATGATATACTTGCTAAATCATTAACATCAATGCACTATTCGTGGCATTGAAGGGAAAGTTGAAGTTGCAAAATCATATATCACTCAACTTGGAAAAGTTCTCTATCTCTCTGTAGACCAACAAGCGCTTAAAAGTCTCCAATTAGTGGATTTTACTCTTCACATTGCATCAGCAGGGAAGTGCGCTTTCAAGACCCCCGGATGCTCCGACTGTTGAAGAAAAAGAAGAAACTGTTGAAAAAGACGACATCGAACTTGATGATAATAAGGAAATAAAAATCAACATATTGACAATGATAGCAACACCACAGAAGATGGGAAACAATAAAAAAATTAAAGACACTGGAAATCATGACAAGAACGACAGAAAAATCTATGGAAAAGAAGCGAAACATCCTATTACTAGATCTATCGGATTAACGAAAGTGTTCCCAAAGACAATAAAAACAGTCAAAAATTAATTGTTTTTTCAAGAATTAAATGATTGTTAAGAAAAGTAATTGATCATGTGGTCATGTAATCTATATTCTTGTACTATTAAAATGTAACCTCCATATTACTGTTGTAGCACATATACCCCTTGCGTGGTCGTGCTCATTTCTTTAGTTTGTATGTGTGTTATATATATTCATATTGTATATATACGTCTATCTATTGTGATGCAGTATAAACTTCTAACTAACTATTAAAAAAAAAAAAAAAGGGAAGCCACTGTGTTGAAAAAGGAACTTTGAAGCTGATGAAGCAAATACTGTTTTCCAAGCTGAAGTGGAAGCTATTAAGAACCTTTATAATATCCTAATTGAAGATAAATTAGGAGGGGTTAAGGTATTAATCCTTTCTGACAGCATTATCAGTACATTGGCCTCAACAGCCTATTCAAGATGGGATAGGCCACTCGCCCAACTTGTAGGCTATGGATTGTGAAAGACGAAAATCTACATCCTTAATTCCCCTAGCAACAATAAAAAACCTAGAGGCATATATACGAGTATACTCAGAGAGTGCAAACCTCCGCCGTCACGGGTCCTTATGAGATTTCCGAGGCGGATTTTCACGACTGGGGCGGTGCAGAGGGACGGGGGAGGGTTCCCCTCGACGGAAATTCCGTAAGAAGACGCTCCCGGCACCCCATTTCACAGCACAGCGACATCTATCGACAGAGTAGGCTAACTTGAAATATTTATTAGTATTTAGCTCATTTGGCATCTTAATTCTGTACTCAGAGATGCCAAAACTTAATCACTTGTTCCTTTTGGCATTTCCAACAACTCCACAAAGTTTCACCCGAATCCGTTCAGTACTTTTTTGAGTTATCCTGCTGACAAAACCAACCAACCAACAAACCAACGCCAGTGAAAACAATACATCCTTCGGCGGAGGTATGATGGCTCTCGAGGGAGACATTGAAGAAAAAAAAGCAATCCTTGGTAGAGTTGAATTTTAAAGTGATTAAATGCTTATGTGCTTCTGAATATATTTCTAATTATAAAGATTGTTGATCCTTGATAGTTTCACTACGGCTATAACGGATTAAGTTCTGGTAAGGTAGGTCCAACCTGGAAGCTAAACAAACAAATTTGAATGTAAATTATTTTTCAAACCAATGTATTCAAAAAAAAATGCTTTTTTTCCTCTCAATCTTTATTTCAATGAAGTGAATAAATAGACATTGTACTCTAAATAAATAATACAGCTATAAAATATATAATCAAATAAATAACTTTTACTTACTATAGAAAGCACAACAATAAAGAAATATTTATATAAACACCAGTAAAATAATTGCTGTATGGCTTTACAAGTCAATTTTAAACATAAAATATATTACAATTTGATTTTCCCAAATTTATTTGTAGTTATTCCTAATACAGAAACATATTACTCTGTGTGAGACATTTTAAAGATATTGAGAATAATAATAATTACTTCTCCACCAACTTACATATGGCGTTAAGTCATCCAAATTAATGTATTTAATGTACTTCGATATTTGCATGTGCAATTGTGATTTTTTGTATTTTATTTATTGTTTCACTTAACCATTTATTGTTTTACACCCCTTCATCATATTTTTGACAAATCTCCATTTAAATTTACTTATAAATACCTTTTTTCATTGAAAACTAAATCCAAGAACCAACAAAACTATCATTGCAAGAACCAAAAATATTATATATTTTTCATCATGCCTCTCAACACACTTTTCCTTATACAAATACTAAATGATTTTCTTTTATAAATAGATGAAACAAACATTCTGAATTTGAATTTTCCCCTTTTTCTCTTTAACAAATGTTTTGTTTGTCTTTCCAAAGAGAAGTTGTTGGACTTTGATCTATGAGTTTGTTACCTCCGCCGAAGGAGGTATTGTTTTCAGTGGCGTTTGTTGGTTTATTTTGTTTGTCAGCAGGTAAAATCAAAAGTACTGAACGGATTCGAATGAAACTTTGTGAGTTGTTGGAAATGAATGCCAAAGAACAAGTGATTAAATTTGGCATCTCTAAGTGTTTTTTAATAGGCAAATGAGCAAAATACTACTGATAATAATAATGAAATGGGGTCTCTATTCAGGGAGTAGGAAAGAACAAACGCTAAAAAATATTCATTGACGTATATTGTTCATATATCAGCTCAACTATGTTAACCCAGTGACGTAGCTTAAACTTCTTCCTCTTTCCATCTCTGAGTGCTTTTTAATATGCAAACTGAGCTAACAGAGGGAAACAATGATTAGAGATATAAAATCGGGCGTGTGAAAGGGAGAATGTTTGAATGGGAATGTTGCGGGTCGGCGGAGGTACACACTCTCTGAGTGTATATATGCCTCTATTGTTTTCACTGGCGTTGGTTTGTTGGTTGGTTTGTTTGTCAGCAGGATAACTCAAAAAGTGCGAAACGGATTCGGATGAAACTTTGTGGAGTTGTTGGAAATGCCAAAAGGAACAAGTGATTAATTTTGGCATCTCTGAGTGCTTCTTTAAGATGCAAAATGAGCTAAAGTCTACTAAATATTTCAAGTTAGCCTACTCTGCCAATAGATGTCGCTGTGCTCTGCTCTCAAAGAGGAGAGCACAGCACAGCGACATCTATTGGCAAATGACAAAAAGACCAAGTGATTATTTGGTGGGGATCGCGGAGGTTTGCACTCTCTGAGTCCTCTAGTTTAAGATGTTTTAGGCAAGGGCAAATATCATTTGGTGGGGGAAGCTCCGAACGGATAAAAAAAGAAAATAAGTTGATCATAAAAGACTATTTTGATTCAAGGTCAGGATTTGGGTAGGATAAAATCCTCGATAGTGTAAATGTAAAGATAGCTCTGTATAACTTCATGGATTAAAAAAAGACAATAAATATCTTACATTTACATCAGGTCGTATATATGTATATATATATGTCGCAGCAGGGATGAAGATCCAGTAGAATCGTTGACTCTCTTGGTAGAGATTACGATCCCTATCTCTTCTAGGAGAGATGATAACTTAACTATGGAAATAATAACGTTGTTGTACAAACTATTTATTCATTTGCAATTTCTTTTCTATACTTTGGTGGAAATTATTTCATTTTGGGGTTCAAGGAATCAAATGCAAGACATTTTTTACTAACATTTATCTATATCACCGGCCTATGTAATGATAATTATATACCATCTGAGAAGTAATCAACCATAAGAATATTTTGATTAGCATCGTCATATCATCTCCATATTTAAGTCGTCATTCCTCCTATAAGGGATAACACTCCTGATCTTTTCTAGCGGTAATTGGTTCTTCTGATGTAGATCACGATTGTATTCACTCCTAGGAGAGATACGATCGGGATATATACTAGGAGAGTCAACGATTCTACTTGATCTCCATCTCTACTGCGACATATTATATATATATATATATACAATAAAGAAAACTCGAGAAAATAAACTTGCCAAAAAATACAACAGTGAATTAGTTGTTATATCGAATATTAATTTAGTGTCAGCTAAAACATTGCTCAAAAATTTGTAGATATACTTTAAACTCATAACATATTTGTCGATAATTTGCACACAATTACAAAACATACAATTTGAATGGACACCACATTACTTCTCATTCGTTAAATGGGTCACAAAGGATAATATTTATTTGAAATGATTATCCTCATTGGGCACACAGGACATAATAAGCTCATTTATCATTTTATTTTGATTTGCAATTTTTTCATTCTACAGGAGCATACATAAACTTAGGTTTATGCAAAGAAAAACCGCCACTGATGCATGATACTGAACCGACTTGCTTTGTGAATGTTATTTTTATTTTTTCGCAATTAAACAAAATAAATTTTATATTTCCTTCATCAAATGATAAATATGTAAAAAATGATTATTATTATTATTTTCATGGCAAAGGTCTTTACTCTATTCATATAATACATAATATAATATAAAAATAGATAAAAGGGGGGAGATTTGTGTTTGGTAAAAACATAAATAAACATTAAAATTAATATACCCCGTAAGACCTTAAATTCTATTGACATTTAAATCTGAAAACGTAGTAAAGAAAAACACAGTACATAATTTGCTATAGTAAAAACTAAGATTCTTTTTTATATTTCTTATAATTATTTATGATTATTCTAATGGCTTTGGCGTAGTGCTGAGAAGTTGACGGGAAGTATTTGACGAGTACGGACGCGTTATCCCAAGATCCTCCACCAGGAGTCGGAATCTATAGAGCAAAAGCTGTGTACCGAGCTGCCGCTGATACTATTATTTTTTCTCTTTTCCAAAGCTTAGATATAAACATCCTATTGAATTCAACCTTAGTGCCTATTGGTTATCTTGTGAAAGTTTGAATAAAGTCGAATATTATATGGAGATGGCTCAACGGTATTAAATAGGTGCTTATTTACATTAATATTTTTAATAGCATTCAATCCTCTCTTTCATATTTAAATATGAAGATATCGAACTTCTTAAACTCTGTAAATATGACGTACGTAGGATTTTTAAATAAATGACAAATTAGTTAAAAAAGGGGAAAAAACAAAAATGGATAATTACAATTTTTGTTGTAATATTTTCACTCATTGTCTAAAGATATATCAATAAATTATTCTCCGACCTATAATAACTGGATGCATAATAGATATAATAAGAGGATTGTTGAAGTCAGTAACTGATGAAACAAAGAAGAGAAAGAAGGAATACATCCATCGAATAGTCTAAGACTACATATCAAGCCTTATGGAAAGATAAAGGAGGTAATATCAAAAACCAGTGACGTAATGGGTATGAAATAAACATTAAAGTTTTTCTTATAAATATTCTACAAGGCCTGATGACGTCACTTGCATGTATTGTAGTATTTCCTTTTGACCTTGGTATTATATCACCCTGAGGATCCTATTTCATCTGTTTAACTATTAAACCTTACATGGTAGTCATTTTAACTACATTTAATGGCGTCTGCATGAACGTTTCTTCTCAGTTGATATTCCAGTAATTATAATAGTCTGTGAAACTATTTGACAGTTACTATATGAAAAATAAGCAATGTAAAAAACTATGATTGAATCAGTACTTTAATGTAAGTTTCATGTTAATTTTTTATAGATATTATATTATATGAGGATATGGGAGGTGATTAAGTAAAAAAATACACTTTTATAAGTTTACTTTATATTTTCAGATATTAGTGTGGTCAGAATTAAGATAAGAGATCTTCTAATACTCTTGATAGTAAATATTAACGGAACTTAATGGTATCTAGTATGTAAGCATCTATAATTATGTATGTTGTCTTTCAATCAAACAACATAGCATTTCCTATGCATTTCTTTAATGCTGCGCGTATTGCACGTTCTTCCACTTGTCATTTTTCATGTACTGTTATGGCAAAGAGAATGTATCCTCTTAGGTATTTGGCTTTAAAATTTGTGATACATGAACAATTCATTACCTCCGCCGAAGGAGGTATTGTTTTTTCTGGCGTTGGTTTGTTGGTTGGTTGGTTTGTTTGTCAGCAGGATAACTCAAAAAGTGCGGAACGGATTCGGATGAAAACTTTGTGGAGTTGTTGGAAATGCCAAAAAGGAACAAGTGGTTAACTTTTGGCATCTCTGAGTGCAGAATTAAGATGCCAAATGAGCAAAATACTAATAAATATTCAAGTTAGCCTACTCTGCCAATAGATGTCGCTGTGCTGTGCTCTCTCTTTGAAATCGGGTGCCGCGAGCGTCTTCCTCTCAGAATTTCCGTCGAGAGGAACCCTCCCCCGTTCCTCTACGCCGCCCAGTCGTGAAAAATCCGCCTCGGAAGGCTCATAAGGACCCCGTGACGGCGGAGGTTTGCACTCTTTGAGTGTATATATGCCTCTAGTTTTAAATATTATTTATAATAAACACGGATGGGCAGTTACTTAATGCATGGCTATTGTTATATATATATATATATATATAGGTATATATATATATCTTCTTTGAGACAATTTTCCCTCCATTTTTAGTATCACGATTTATACAGAGAAAAAATTAATATTCAAATATATAAACTTTAAATGCATAAGTAAGCATATTTGAATTTTTCTATTTACCCTTTCTTTAAACGTTAAACCGTTGAAAACCAGTCTTTATCATAGCAGTATCATTATTTTTACCCATACATACAAATATATACAACCCATTAATCATGAATGATGCATGCATGTTGAATATTTACAGAAAATATTGCAGAATATTGAAAGATAATACCATCATCAGAAGAGAGACGTGTTGGCATATTTTTTTTTTGTTATTAGATATTGTCAAACATATGATTAACTCTTCAATTGTTAAATATAAAAATATGTTTAAAAACATTTATGAGTGTTGCAAATATGGGAATAAATGTATGCGGATACATAAACAATAATAATATGAAAAAGTATAATAGTTTTGGTTTGACCATATTTAAAGTGACATATGTCATTCCTGTTGTAAAATAATAATAGTGAGAAAAGAACCTGACGTTTCAAAAAAAATCCTTTCCAGCTTTTTGAATGCTTTCACTTTTCCTTTCGTATAACATTATCCTGACAATACATAAAAATAAAATGATATCCGGAAACTGCCATATGGAACACGTCTTTTATTTGTCTAAAAAGTTCCTTGCATCTCATAAGATGTTTTAAGACATCAAGAAAAGCACTACAATTTTAATCAACTAATTGGATTAAGTAAGCATAATCAGCTTAAAAAGTCAAATGGGGTTTCGTCATAGAGATATAAAGATATAGAGAGCTTATTCCCTCCAATTAGCAGAGAAACATCGTTCAGCTGTATTAGAGACACAATAACATATTTCTCTAACGAACCCAATAAGCTCTCCAATATATCTTTATATCTCTATGGGTTTCATGCAAAAATTATTCTAAGTAGCTCACAAGTAAAAACTGGATTAGTATAGCTAAGTCTGACTATTATAAATTGTGGTACATTTTATATCGAACACCATTAGTAGCAAAAACATATTGAATTCGTTTCTCATCTAGGAGCTACAAAAATGTATTTTGTCATCAGAAATTACAGTAGTGCACTGGGCCTTTGTTCTCGTAGCTGCAGAAGATATATTGTGCAAATACTAGGTAGTGCTGTTTTAATTTGCATGGATGATTATATTCGAGCAATTTCATATCGATTTCTCTAAATCATACAGGCATCTCTATAGATATTCAAAATGACCTTACTAATTAAATGTATATTTATTTGTCCTTTTTAAAAGAAGATTTAATTTTTTTAAATAGTTTTACCGACTCAGACAAAGGCTTAAGAAATGACAAATGAGTTTTTGTTTGTAGCTTTTTGAAAAAAAAAAAATTCTAGAAATCTTAAATTTTATGTGTTTTAGTCTATTTTTGACAAGCTCTCATGATTCCAGCCATGATCTTAAGAAACAAAATAATTTAAAACAGTTATTATAAACTCAACCTGTAGATGTTTGGGATAAAATATATTTGTAAAGCTTTGTTCAAAATAAATTCAAATTAAGGGAGCTCGATAGCCATGCGTGCTAAGGCGTGTTCAACTCTCAATGTTTGGGGCGCAGGTTCGAATCCCGATGGGGAAGGTCATTTTGGTCTACCTCATTAATAAGATCCTAGGTTCGATAGACTAATTATAATGCTTATTTATATCCTGTCGGACGCAATTCTGTCGAACCAAATAGGCAAAAAAAAATTCATATTAGTTTCAATTTTAGAAGTATTTGATGGCTTAAGAAATGTAATTCTCGGACAATTTATTTTATAGATACTGATTAATGTTATTTTATGTACATTTTTCGGAGATAAAATATACTTTTTGTATAATAATTCAAGCGACCTAAAAATCTCCTCACTCTTCTACATTCAAATGAAGATATTAATGTTAGAAAACTATAAAAGCCCGTATTCATTACGAGCATACTGTAAGCCCGTGAATAATTTCATCTTCATTAAACGTTGCTTTCAATCTATCTTAAGAATGATCCATTGAATATTCAATTATGCCAATATATTAATGACATGATGGAGTATTTTATTTATTATAAAGAAAGCACACGTGTGATCGATGGTCGTTTGTAGATTGATAGTTTATTCATTTTAATGTAAATATATCCTAGGTTATTCGACGCAATAATGCTTATTCCCCACGAACACAATTCTATCTAACTATCTATCTAACTTAATATATATACATTCCTTTAGTTGAGCTTGAGAGAACTTCTTTTTTCTCTCCCTAAATAAAGGCCTATCTTAAAATGTCTTCGGAATATAGCTTCTAGGAATAAAAGTACTTGATATAAGGAAATGACATTTTTATATTTTGGCTGTCCTTCGAAATTTTTCGAGTAAATAAGTTATTTTCTCCCCCCCCCCCCATATATATATATATAATAGAACGAAGGCCATAAATATTTAAAAGTACATTTTCTTTGAAGGCACCAATTTAAGCGCTTATTTTACCTACACTATCTATTTATGTATTTTACTCACTGTAAAAAACATAAATAAGGTAGGCTTCCAGTTTTCACATCTACTTTTTGTTCTAAGTTTACAAAGAGGGTAGATAGAAATGATAAGCGAATGACGGGATTAGTGTTTCAAGAATTACTTGTATAAAAACAATGGAACTAATGTTTTATCCTTGCTGAAAACATCTTGAAGAGCTGTATAAAAATGAAGTCAAACTACATTCAAACATAGGTAACGTGTTGAATAATTGCTGATATGGAAAAACTCAAAATGCTACACAAAGTTAGATGGGGATAGTTCCACTGACCAATGTAAGAGCTAGATATCCATGATATATATATATATATATTAGACCTCCCAGGACGAAACCCCTTTTTTATCCCAGCGATTCTGGTTCATTTTTTGCTGTTGAAAACGAATATCTTATTTAAAAATCTCTAGCATTGTTAGAAATCGGACGTCACTGGGGTTGAATGTGGCGCTCACTTCTGGTTTCTGGATCTAAAGAGATTTTTCGGCAAAAATGGCCATGTACAGTATTCTGCGCCATAATGATGCGTTATTATCATCACGGTATATGCTCTGGCACACATTAAATGGTTTTCCGTCCAATTAAATACCGATATTTGCATTCTGCATAATTGCATTCTATTATGTAAATTAGGCCATGGAATTAAAAGATTTACGCGTATTCTTAGCAGTTTTTCGTTGATACAATAACCAGTCAATCTTTTTACATCAAAACATGTTTATTTATAAACACGTGACCTAAACACCATATCAGATTCATTTTTACTCTTTGATCTATCATTCAAGTGTCTTTACGTAAAATGGAAACTCGGAAAGTAGGCAAAATTCACCACGGGCGGTGGATGGCCGCAGCAATCTACGTCCTCAAGATGACCATCTGTGGAGAAGATTGCGTCCAGATGGGTCAAAGGCAGGCCAAAGGACTTTTTGATGTGGCCAACTTCATCATCTACCTCTACAGTCAGTACTGGTTTGCCGCTCCTACCGCCGTTAATGCACCGTTCCTCACGCTCTCTCTTTGGAACGACCTACAGAAGTGGTCTACCCGCGATCCTCCTCTTTTTGCTAAAGTCATTCCCATCCTCGACCGCCACACTTGGTACCAGTCGGAATGTCTTCTACGCACTGTTTTCCGACCTCGTTGACGATGTTTCCAAAAGAAAGATTGCCGACGCAATGATTATGCCGGAGAACGCAGCTTGTGAGGTTCCGATGGGTAAACCAAACCTACCGAAGATTTCTCCTGAGAGCAATCTTGAAGACTTCGTTGACAGTGAAACTTGGAATCATAGCCGGCTAAACATTCCTTTGATAATTGTAATAGGCTATTATTAATTTACCAAAGAATAACAAGAATTTTTATGCCAAATGCCATCACCTATATCTCATTGAGTGTTTCTCCCTTCAGCTTACAAACACCCATCCAACCTTCTTGGAGATTCGGTCGCACAATGGGCTTCTGATTCAACATTCATTGAGTTAAGCGGCATTGTCACCTCTCTTCAAGTTGTCAATGATGCGGCAGAGAGGGCCGTCAAGTTCGGGTCTGATTTACTAAAGTGCTGACCAAGAGCGAGAAGCAGCGTCAGAACATTCTTCAGGCAGGTTGGACTAATTTTCACCAATTCTTATAGAGTTTCATCCACTGATTCCGAATAAGGTATTCATTTTTCAAAGATAGTGATAAATTCAGAGCAAAATGGATTTCAAATTTTTCACCACTTTTTCGATTCAGAGCCATTATTGACATACAAGGACTTGCGTTGAGAAACACATTCGGAATGCATTGAGAAGGGTCTTTAATCCTCAAAAAAGTATTCCTCCCCTAAAAGAGGTCTTCAATGTGCAGAATCTCTTTTTCTGAAGGAAGGAATGAGGAGAAATCATTCACTGTTCGACCTTACAAACAAGATGAAGACGCCTGTGTCGATTTACAAAAATATACATTAATATATAATGACGTCAATCTTTGATCCCCTACTAACCTCGAAACAAGCTTATCTACATTACAGAATCTCCTTTGGACTTTATTATGTGGGCGAGAGAGAAATATGCGAGATGTGTAGTGAAAAGAAGAAGAAAACTTTATTCCATATTTTCCATAGAGATAAAAAGATATTGAGAGCTTATTCCTTTCAGCTGTATTCTATGTGTCCACTATAAACGAAGTAATTTTATACTACGTCATCGTAAGCTGATCATAGAGATATGATCTATGTCTATGATCAGCTTACGATGACGTAGTACAAATTACTTTGTTTATTTTGAACACACAGAAACAACAGAACGCTGTTTCTCTGCAATTGGGGAATCAGCTCTCTATATCTCTATGATTTCAAATCATCAAACTTAATCCCTTTAAACCGATTTTAAATAGGATTGTGACGTAATTTCACGGACTAGCAACATCTAACGTTAAAGAAAATAATGTTTACATTGCATGCGCTACTTTACTTTAACGCTTTAGTCTTAATAAGATTTGTGATTTAATGAACGAGGTTTTTGAGGAGGTTCTGGGAAGAAACAGTTCCGCAGAGGAAAAATTATATGGGATGATCCCCGAATCTAATGTCCATAGAATCGCCTCCAAGTGCATCGCAAAACTTCAAACTATGACCGCCATAACAATTCAAGACGACCGACCCCCATTAATATTTGGCAATCACCGCACTTAATTAATTTATTTTTTTAGATATTATTTAAAGTTGTTTATTTATTGTTGTTTTGTACTTGTTGATTTATTATTACATAACGTGGATGTATATGTGTGTTTTTACTATTATTATCATCAAACATAACTATTTTATTATCACATATTAATAGTTTAATCTTATTTAATATTTTAATTGTATAAAAGTCTGCTAAATTTTATTATTACTTTTAATTTACCTTTTCATATGCCTATTTGTATATGTGTGTGTATGCTCTCATGAAATAAAAAAATTGTTGCATGCTGGAAAAAGCTTGAAATATTTTTTAAACTTACTCAACACACTCAAGCTAAATAAATAATGTTTATTTTTTATAAATGCATTCACCATAAAATAAGCCTTACTGGTGCTATAATAAAGTTAGAAAAAAGTTACAATTTGAAAAACTGATATTTAAAAGTAATAAAGGAAAAGTATATATTTTCTACTGAAAAACGTCGCTTTTTGCTAACTACGTCAAAAAAAATAGTTAAAACTAGAGGCATATATACACTCAGAGAGTGCAAACCTCCGTCGTCACGGGTCCTTATGAGCCTTCCGAGGCGGATTTTTCACGACTGGGGCGGCGTAGAGGGACGGGGGAGGGTTCCCCTCGACGGAAATTCCGAGAGGAAGACGCTCCTGGCACCCGATTCAAAGAGGAGAGCACAGCACAGCGACATCTATTGGCAGAGAAGGCTAACTTGAAATATTTATTAGTATTTAGTTCATTTTGCATCTTAATTCTGCGCTCAGAGATGCCAAAATTTAATCACTTGTTCCTTTTGGCATTTCCACCAACTCCACAAAGTTCCATCCGAATCCGTTCCGTACTTTTTGAGTTATCCTGCTGACAAACAAACCAACAAACCAACACCAGTGAAAACTAGAGGAAGACTGATTTCAAAGAGGAGAGCACAGCACAGCGACATCTATTGACAGAGAAGGCTAACTTGAAATATTTATTAGTATTTAGCTCATTTTGCATCTTAATTCTGCGCTCAGAGATGCCAAAATTTAATCACTTGTTCCTTTTGGCATTTCCACCAACTCCACAAAGTTCCATCCGAATCCGTTCCGTACTTTTTGAGTTATCCTCCTGACAAACCCAACAAACCAACGCCAGTGAAAACAATACCTCCTTCGGCGGAGGTAATAATTCATAGTTACTCAGAACTCTGAGTCCTTTAAGCAATAAACACAGCAGACTTTTAATTATTATACTGTAACATATCCAAAGAACTTCTTCTTAACTTCATGACCAAGTTTGTTCCAGGTGAAATTCTTATACATCAAGAAGAATGCTATGAAAGTGAATGCTCTACCCAAAAATATTCCAACAAAAGTGGTAGAATCTAGAAGATTAACAGGATAAAATGAAGAAAAATTATTTTAATCAATGTTTTAACAACTTTAACACAAAATAAAATATTTTATATCGTTATTTTTTATGGCTACATTAACGTAAAAACTTGTTTTACTGTTTTTTTTTGCTTATTCGGTTTGTTGGAGTTGCATCCGTGTGGATCTAATATATCATATTTTGAATATGGATGACCAAAATTTACCTTCTCCTCTCGGGAGTCGAACCTGCACCCTCAACATGGAGAGTCGAGCACGCTTCCCCTGAGATACCGTGGTCCCTTAACCTTATATTTTATGAATTGTAAGATTTAGTATTTTTATGGATATTTTTATAAATGAGGTAGAGTCATTAAAGCACCATTCAAATATTTTTATATCCCTGACAACAGATGTTGCTTCAAAACAACGGAAGGGAGATCGTTAGCTCAGTGGGAGCGTGGTCAACTCTCAGTGTAGAGGACTCAGATTCAACTTATGGGAAGTTTAATATTGATGTATTTAATTCAAAAGATCTTAGTTTTTTCCATTGTTAACGTTTATATTATGTCCCTGACGTCACGGTGGAAGACATTCTGACGTGATGTATACTGTACCTCTCTCTCTTTTCTCTTCCTTGTACATATTTCCTCCATTTTCCTGCTGTGTCAATAAAGGAGTCTTCTAGTCATAACCCTCTCACACGTGTTGTTCTTATTTATTAGTTCCTGCCGTGCAATCTCATTGGCGACGACTCTGGGATATTAATTTACTTATTATATATTCTCTCTAAAAGGTATCCCAACACAACATCTGGTGACGAGGATGGGATATTAATATACTTATTATATATTCTCCCAACAAGGTACCCCAACACAACAGTTTATCCATATTTATCTTGAAACTACAACTGGCGAAACCTAAACAATTGTCTGTATTCTAGACATTTATGGGATAAAATTTGGAGTAATAGCCGTGCGTGTTAAGGCGTGTTCAACTCTCAATGTTGGGGGCGCAGGTTCGAATCCCGAGAGGGGATGGCCATTTTTGGTCTACCTCATTGATAAGATCCTAGGTTCGATAGACTAATTATAATGCTATAATGCTTATTTATATCCTATCGGATGCAATTCTATCGAACCATATAGGCAAAAAAATATATATATATATATAAATTCAAAAGACGCCAAATTAAGAATATTGTGGCCATTATCGCGGTCACTTTTAGCGTCACTTATTCAGGATAGGAAAACTCAAATTTCTACATGTCGTTTCTGCAAGACGGAGGAAGAAACGTCGTATCATCTAACTTTTTTTTGCCTATATGGTTCGATAGAATTGTAGTATCCGACTGGATATAAATAAGCATTATAGGATTAAAATTAGTCACTCGAATCTAGATTCATATCAATGAGGTAGCAGACCAAAAATCCCCTCTCGGGAGTATTCGAACCTGCACCCCCAACATTATTGAGAGTTGAACACGCCGTAACACGCACGTCCTTCGCACCCCTTAACTAACTTTTTTTTACTGTGTACGAAAGCATAAAGGAAATTTGCATCAGCTCACCGAGGAGTCCAAAGCTAGGTAAATGCCGATGGATGCTTAATGCTTGAAAATATAATATATTGTCTGTAAAATTAACTTATTCAATAATAAAGGCTTCTAAGTAAACTTTTACAGGTTGATATCGGGTTAAGTTCTGGGTGGATGGGGTTTATCTAGGAGTTAAATAAACAAACAACCTAATACTACAAGTTTTATTTACGAATAAAACTTACATATATATAATTTAGCAAAAACGTAACTTCAGCTATGGTTTTCTGTTAGTTTTTCCCCTTACAAGAATTAATTTGCAAATACGAGAAGTTCGTGGTATGAAATTAGCCCAACATTTCATTCTATTTAAATGTAACTTGGTTTTTGTATATTTCAGAGGATTTTTAATGTGTGCAATTACCACTGCATTGATAATGGACTGAATGAATTGCAAGAATAAATAGGTTTTTCTCTTTTTAAAGTAAATAGTGATAAATACAAAACTAAAATTAACATATTCATGTTGCTTCAGTAATTAAAGGAGTACCATGACGTGTAGTATAATATAACATGGGTGCTTATGGCCTTTTGTAAAAGTAATAATTATAGTCATTATCATGACAATATGTTTTTTATTTAGACGCAATTTCACCGTCATCGTTTTACTTTTTAATTGAGAAATGGGGAGGGGGGATTACTATAAAATGGAAATGTCATTGTGCTCCATCGACCTAACTAAAAGTTGTATGCATAACTGAGAAGAAACATATATCAACGTCATAATCTATTAATATTATATTGGAAGTGTGGAACATGTAATATATATATATATATATATATATTTTTTTATCAGCCTCGTTGATTTCCCTTGAAGTCCTCTTGTATCTTGTAATAATTAGTCTCAGAATTAAATACGTTCAGAAATAGTCAATGATATCACACATTGTTTATATTGATCCTAAGAAGAAAAAAACTCGTACATCTTTAACACATCAAAAATTCGTCTTCAACATTAACTGTTTAACTGAACAAGGTATCATAACGAATCAACTCATCATTTAAAAGTTGATCATGCATACACAATGAGCTGAACTGTTTACTTATTTATGGTCACAATATAACAGAAGGAAAAGTAAAGAAATCAATATTTCTACCTTTCAAATATATCCAATACAAAAAAAAATAGATTGTTATCGACAGACTCCCATGGTGACAATCAATCTTTTCTACTTTTTCCTCCCCTCTCATACTATATATATATAAATAATTATATATATATAACTTCTACTCATGGCTTTGATGTGTTCCTTTATATATATATATATATATATATATATATATATATATATACGTGGGACTTTTACACCCAGGCTTTTTTCATCATGTATTTATACATACAAATACTCGTATATAAACGACATCAAAGAGCCGATTATGATTCAAACATGTTGAAAATATATTTGCACAGGAGCATGGTAACTTGAAGTAAAAAGCTACATTCCCATATCGCCTTCTACCTTTACAGACCAAAGAATGTGTACATGTCTGTCAATTACTCCTACATAAATCATATTCGGAACATATGATAACATGAACTTATGCAAACCTCAAGTGTATATTTGCATATTTTATTTCTATTATTATTATATTTTATATATATCTTTGTTCATTTTATCCTATTTTTTATAAAACATAAAAATAATGTCATTTGTGAAGTTAATATGTATCTTGTGGCATAACTTTCAGTGGCCCCAATTTATATAGAGGCTTTATAATACAGATTTCAATTATATATGTTATTTTGTTCTCTAAGTAATAACAAAATAAAAACAAAATTAAATAAATGTGAGTTATAAAAATGATTTATATATTTGTTAATAAGACATAAATGAATTTAAGTTACTTGAATTAAAACGTAGTTTCTTTCTTTGATTTACATACAGCTTTTTTATTTTTATTATTACCATACTAATATTACTAAAAATGATATTTTATGTTGATTAATATTAGATTCTGGATTTAAAAGAATAATTAGTGAAAAGAAAAAAGTCTCACTTATTACCTCCGCCGAAGGAGGTATTGTTTTCACTGGCGTTGATTTGTTTGTTGGTTTGTCAGCAGGATAACTCAAAAAAGTACGGAACGGATTCGGATGAAACTTTGTGGAGTTGTTGGAAATGCCAAAAGGAACAAGTGATTAAATTTTGGTATCTCTGATTGCAGAATTAAGATGCAAAATGAGCTAAATACTAATAAATATTTCAAGTTAGCCTACTCTGCCAATAGATGTCGCTGTGCTGTGAAATCGGGTGCCGGGAGCGTCTTTCTCTCAGAATTTCCGTCGATGGGAACCCTCCCCTGTCCCTCTATGCCGCCCCAGTCGTGAAAAATCCGCCTCGGAAGGCTCATAAGGACCCCGTGACGGCGGAGGTTTGCACTCTCTGAGTGTATTTTTGCCTCTAGTTAAATTTGTAATTCCCTTTTTTATACGTTTAAATAGTCACAAACCTGATAAATTTATTTTCAGATATGATGAAAACAAAAACATGTATGACTTCCTTAGGAGTTTATTCAATATATTCCTAATGTGACATAGATAAAAGTCCAATCTTTATTTCAGAATAATATTAATCCCCCTTAAGTGATGTATGCATTTCCATTGCCGCGAGTGAAATGATACGTAATTGCACTCTACTTTTGATTTAACCAATCACGCTCCAGTAACGAGCCACTGTTTGATCATCTTTAATATATTAAATGGAATAAAACGGTGAGAGAGTGCCATCGCTCAGGAGAAGCCTGTTCAACTCTTAATGTTGAGGGCGTAGGTTCGATACTTTAGACGAGATGGTTAATATTAATTTACATACTTGAAGGAAAATGTTTGATTATGTTTTAATTACACATTGGCTCTGGTTTTATGTATTTATTTTATTTACATAATAAAATAACATGAGGAGAAAAAAGTGGCATATGCTTAAGATTATAATGTTTGTTTTTATTCGTCAATTATAAAATCCAATCGAATTAACTAGGAAAAAAATTGGAATATCAACATTATTTACTCAGTCGTCCACTACGTTTGGATAATAAAAATAATACTTATGGCTACTCATGTACGAGATTTTGTGATGTGTTTCTTCAAAAAAGGTTGTTTTCATTCTAGTCTTTTTTTTTCTTTTCTGATATTTGGCTGTGAAACCTTCTTGATAAAAAATAAAATAGTTTATTTCATTCGATGGGAAACAACCCATTAAATTGAATCATTTTTGTTTATGAATTAAAATTGCGAAATACTGTGGTCATTGTCAGTGGCCACATTGGGTTGAACAGACACTTATTCAAAATTGGCAAATTCCAAAGGTGTACTTGCCATATATGCCACGCAGCACGAGAACCAAGTCCATCATAATGAAGATAAGAAGAAAAGTAGAAAAAATTCAATCCTAGGCATCGGATCAATCGTCAAGGAGCTTTAAAAGCCAAAGAGAGCGATGGCAGAAATTGTAAGACACGACCTTGAACTCTGGCGAAGTGACTGTGAGAAAATTCAGATGTTTATCCAAGAGCGTAATAAGACCTAAATCGATTTTAAATCTACTGAATAAAAAAGCGCCAGACAAGAAAGACTTTGTAGTTGACAAGTATCACAGCAGGAAGAACAGTAGATACATCATCAAAACCAAGGAGAAGGCGGATCTGGCCTCCAGTTCAACCCCAAAGTCTAAAAATGCCAAGAAGTAGATATTTTTTGGCGTCATTGACTCGGTAGGCAGTGCCAAAAAGTACATCTGGATTGATTACAATCTTGGTGCTATTGAATATATGAAAAATCAAAAAGCTCATGAAATGAGCCGATGTTATGTATGGAAGAAAGAGAGCTACATCTAACAACAAGATCGTGGTCTCTCATACTGCCAACACCGTCCAAGAGTACTTGATGGACCAACTGGGGTCTAGACGATTCTGATCTAAGGATAACTGGCCCCCTTCGTCCCCGAACAAATACCCACTAGATTTCAGTGTGTGGGTGCACGTTGGGAGCCAGGATTGTTCTAGTTCTGCAACATATATTTACAAGAAGGGCGTCTTCAACATAGAACCGAATCGACGCAGACTTCGTAAGAGCTGCTTTGGATGCCTTTCACCACCGTCTTGAGTTATGTATAGCTTCTAACGGGTCAGTTTTCGAGAAGTAAACTAGTATCAACGTGCTTAACAAAATCGTAATAAATACATTTTTTTAAAGACTTTCCTTACATCAAGTATATTTGAATATTTTCTTATCTCCGTGCTTCATATAAACTCATTGGGCCTCCAAACAAGCATATGTACAAAAAAACTATAAATGTATGCAAACATATTAAAAGCAAAAGATAAAATTCTGCTCAAGCAGAAAATTTCCTTTTTTTTAGTTTGAAAAAAGTAACATTGATTGCACTTCGAAACCTACTCTCATGTTTATCTTTTATACAATATATACATATGTATATATATATATACTCGTATATATATATATGTATATATATATATATATATATATATATATATATATATATAATTATATATGCTGTACATTTAGTTTAGTAGGTATGTCAGATGGTTGTTATGGAAAATATAACCTAATTTCATCATGACAACAATCATAAGACATCTTCCCTCATAAAGTTTCTTTCCTTGTATTACACCCATAAACTCCATTTAAAGTTGAAAAATTATAACACGCCTCTTTCTAACACTTATTTCTCACACTTAAAAGTTTTGGTCGAAACGTGAATTGCTAAAGTTTTTCGACGTTTTTCATCATAAATTTTGCAGGTAGTTGAACTTTACTGCTACAAACAACATTTCAAGTTAAGAAAATCCATATTAACCTTTTCATTTATTTTTTTGTGTTTTTTTAGAAGTTGTAATTTCATAATAACTAAATTCTCATTAAAAATATCTTTAATTCTACAATTAATTTGTAAAATAAAGTATTCATTTTTGTCTTTTGGCTAATCCAATTAGATTATAATTCAAAGCGCGTATGATATCTTATACCAATTGTCTTATATATTTTCCTTGACAAAGAATTCCACTACTTCAGCAGTCCTAAATCATTTCATTCTATGCTGAAGTGTTCGATAAAAACTGTTACAAAAAGTTTTGTTACTTTGCGAAATATTTTTTATGTAGTGATTAGTGATTTTTTTAAGCAAAATAAACAAATACCCAACAGTTGCCCTGGATTTCCCGGGAATGTTCACTTTGAGCTAATACTTTCTTAGCACCTTAAACTTATCCATGAATAGTTGATCAATATATAACTTAGTGTTTGGGAAATGTAGAGAACCGAACCGAACATATAAACTTTACTTTTTCAGGATCAGCCACCAACTGAGCACAATCACTAAACACTCCCTTAGTTTTTTTTAAATTATTCACTGAATATTTCTTCAAGATCTAATGAATTGTTTAGGGATACAGGGAAACTAATAATCAGACGAATTAGTATTTTATTTGTTTAGATACAATATTTGTTATTTCTTCAAATTAATTGTTTTTTTTCTTTCGTTTTTTTTCTTAGGTAAGTCCTTAAAACCATGAACATTACTATCTGAATGAGTAGAAGATCTCCACTATTGATTGTTCTATTAAAGAACAGTTAACGTCAAGGGCGTACATTAGAGAAGGTCTACCAATATATCGGCCATGACTTCGAACATTGTAAGAATGAAGAGCTTGAAGTTCACTTTTGTTGCATAAGATGTTTTATATATCACATAATTATATATATATATATATATATATATAGATATAGATATAAAGCTAGATATAATAGGAGCTATGGGGCAATTAATCGGCTTTTACTTAATAAGCTATCAATATAATATCAACTCTTATAACTGGACATGTTAAAATAACCCATGGAGGTCTTACGCAGTCCCCTGTTACTTAATTTTTTTAATGACCAGATAATTTTACATCAGTGAACTTTGAGGACACTCTGATTGTTTCATTTTTCTTAATTTTCTTTTCTTTTACAAACATTTCATTCGGCTAATTGTACTTATTTAATTTCATCATTTATACAGAATATTATAAGACAAGTCAAATGATCATTACGTATACAAACGTCATATTGGGAGTACATGAAAAAAGGATACTAAAATATTATTCAGGAGCAATTTTGTAGTATGCACAAGTGTCCAAATGTTTTCCCGAAAAAAGGCCAATAAGTTTAGTCCTTTAAGTATTTTGTCTTTTTAGAAAATGAACTCCGAAAAAGATACTAAAATCGAATTTTATACAAATTTATAGGAGATTTTAATGGTTTTATCTTCCTTTTATGAGTTTTTATTATGTTTATTTATCATACAAATCATGAGGATAAGAATAAACATTATATCTTTACAATTATTCTATCAAATCTATGATATTTTCTACAAAGTTGACTATAATTGACATTCACCTCGCGTGAGGAGGTGAATCCTCGAGAGCTCTGCATTGAGAGTCGAGTACGCTTTTCCCGAACTAAAGTTTTTCCTCAGTCGATTTTTCATGCTTTTCAACAAACATGAAAGTCATGAAGTCTCGACTAAGAAATCTTTCCCACATGAAAAGGCCTTATGCAAAAAGTGTCAATAATTAATGAGTCACAAATACTTTATCCAGTCCTAAAAATGCATGACTCTCATAATTTAAACTTTAATCCATCGAGAGTCAAAAGTACTTTCAAAAATAACAAAAGTCTTCTGAGCCAAATCAATTATTTTCATAAATATCTAGAGACTATCATTTTGATGCATTTCTCTCCAAAGCTATATGAATTTAATACTTTTTAAATGTTTCCCTGCATTCTTCTCAGGCATGAACGGGGCTCCTCGACAATGAAGCAGCTGAATGAAGTTCATGATGTTGCAGGGTGTTTTTCTTCTTTTCCTCTGACTTAGCCATAAAATACTTTTCACCGGCTTCTTATTGTATTTTAAGGGACTCTAGAGACTTGCTGCAATATATTTATTTAAAAAATAAATGCATTCACTGAAGGAGAAGAGATAAGTACCCTTTAAGAAGAGTTTACTGCTTCACCATGCATTTAAAGCCTATTCAACTCTTAATAAATAAACATTTTGATAAGGAGAAACCTGATATTTAATATTAGGGATTCGGTGTTGCCCGGGATTCTCATAGGGTATGTCCACCTATAACTTAATCATAGAAAATTGGACCAATATATAGTGTTAAGGAGATACAAAGGACCGAACTGACAAATAAATGGATCGAATTTTTATGTAGTATTTATTTCCGCGAACAACCAAACGACTCAAAAATATTTCTTAGGAGCCCAAAAATCCTCTACATAAAATATTCAAACTTTATCAAGAAATCTTAGAAAACACATTTTTTCCGCATAAATGTCTAAAACGATTTTTAATTCCACAGGCATAACTTTATTTAGTACCTTTAACGAAAATAATCATAAAATAAACTTTCGACTTACAACAACAAAAACAAGGACATTTTGTAATACATAACACATAGCGGTCAATCTATATATATATATATATGTTCATAAAATTCCTTCTAAAATATTTTGTACAAAAATATTAAAATTTTCTGGAAGGGGAGTTCTAGAGCTTCTAATTTATAAAACTGCTTTGTATTTTTGTTACAATTAAATTAATTTATTCTTTCAAAGGGCCAACATATATAAAAGCAAAATCTTTCACTTTCAAATGTATTCCAAATCTTATATATAATTCTTCATCACAAAATGCCATACTCTTTTCATCTGTTGACAGTTCATCAAGAAGTGTGATGACTCGGGTTCAGTTCGACAAAAAAACACAATCTTTCATCCTCAGTCCTTCCATGGATTTTTTAGTTGATAACCAAAATCCAAAACTCACATTTACAGCTAAATTACAGAAAATAGTTTTCAAATCTAACTCACCGATTTTACTAAATCATAAAAAATGTTTTGGCAAATAAAAAACACGGCGAGGATTAATTTTTAAAGCACTCCCTAGTTCTAAAAATTATTTACTGAAAAATTCGTCAAGATCCAATGAAGTGTTTGAGAGAACCAGGGAAACGAAGGGAATATGTATTTTTTTAAAGTATGGACGTAAGATGGTTTGTTGTTTTTACTTGTTTGTTGAGCCAATCTCCAATTCTTGTACCAACAATGAATTATACTGATTGGAGATTGGTTGGTCCCCAGAATCCTCGTTCTCTTGAGAAAAATTCTTCTTTCCAACTCAAAACATGGCAGTCACGAGCCAAATGGATTGGATCTTCATCCACTTCACCAGAAGCTCTGCACAGTGGACTTTGCGATGGATGCATTACATGCAAGTGCCTTCGGAGGGGACAATGGCTCGTCATAAATTGAACAGGGCGTTTAGTTTTCTTTTAGAAAAATTTAGGAGCCGCTGCCATCTATTCATCTGAACATTGGGCATCATAGTTCGGCTCTGACGACAGTACGTCAAACCAGATCAAAGTTTTTGCCATTCTTTTTCGTAGAAGGTAGATACCACCCTTTCATAATAACTAAGGGGCACCAACTGCACATTAGGGTTGTTCTTATTTTCAATGTTTGAAATGTTAGCGACTTTGAGCATTTTCTGTTTCTTGGTGATAAAAGAAAACGACATACAAAGTTTGAACAAAATCGGTCAACATTACGAGGTCGCGCAACGAGGTCAAAGTTTTAAAAATTTAGTAAAAATATAGTTTTCCGCAAATTTCTTCAAATGGTGGACGTTACAGACTTCAATAATAATTATTAATTTAAAGGAAATCTAATTTACTACCAGACGTAGGTTTGATGTTTTTTAATAAAACAAAGTTTTCAGTAAAAACAAAGCAAGAAAGGGAGTGAGTATTGTTAGCTTATTTCATAGCTTTTTTGTATCAATTAACTTCACTCGCCTGTAGAAGATGACTTGTTCGCTCCAGAGTAAAATAGTACTTTTAAGTTTAGTAAAACTTAGATGATAAATCCAAAAATGACCTTGGTTGCATTCTATCAATTCATAATTCAGTACAATCTGAGTTTACATCATATGATTCAGAGCCTGTATTGACCTATAAGAAATCGATTATGAAAAAATAAATCATAATTTGTTTCTTAGATTTGCGTCAAGGTATCCTCTCAAAATTTTACTTTATCTCTGACGCATACATAATCCATTATATGCGTCATTTTGTACGCAAGATAGGCTTTTTTAATGTGCATATAACTCTCTACTTATTAAATTGACATGATTTAGTATACCAAATTATTAAAGCTGGTTAACCAAGCTTTTATTTGATGTATTGTGTGTTCTAAAAATCGCTATACTTTAAGAGTATACTCTCCCCCAAAAATTAATCTTTTGATATGAAAATATACGATTACCATCTGGTAACTCTGTTAGTGTTACCTGGATAGAAAGAGAAAGAGAAGGAGGGAGTATTTTGCCTCACTTTTCTTCGTAATGTTGACCGATTTTGTTCAAACTTTGTATGTCGTCTTCTTTTATCACCAAGAAACAGAAAATGCTCAAAGTTGCTACATTTCAAACATTTGAAAAATAAGAACAACCCTACTGCACATGTTGGAGCTCTTTTGACTGCTCCCGATTTGGCTAGCATGTCAGCTACCTCATTTCCAGTAATATTACTATGGCCCTTTACCTAGGTGAGAGAGAGAGAGGTACCTCCTTTGCAATAAATCTCAATGAGTATTTGGTGTCTCTGACAAGGGCACTACTTGTTTCGACTGACCGTAGAGCTTCAATGGCCGCTCGAGAGTCCGTCCAAATACAAAATCCACAAGGTTCCCAGTTCTTGGGGTTATTCCTAATCCAGAAAGAGCTTCCTTGATGGCTAGGATTTCAGCCTGGAACACAGTGTTGTAGGGCGATAGGGCTTATAGACTCTTCCTTAACTACAAATTCTCCCTTGGTGACGATGTAACCAGAACCAACTCCTTCTTTATTTTTGATCCGCCAGTAAAAATATTGACTCGGTGAGCAAATCCAGTCTCAAGAACATCTGAGTCCCACACTTTCTTGCGGACGATATTGTCCTTGTCCATGACCGAAACAGTCTTGATAGCACCTTGCTATAAGCAAAACTTGAAGGAATACTTTTGGTTTCAAGATAGTTCCATTCTGAAGTATTATGAAAAGTATCAGAGACTCGAAGGTGAGCCATGGTTCCTACTCTTTTTGCCTCAAGAAATAATGGAATTATTCCAAAGAAAACCTCCAATCCCCTTGTTGGTGTGGATCTCATGGGATGACAGAGATTAAGAAGGGCTAATCGTTGAACCTCGTCAAGGAGAGTTTGCTGGCCTACTGTAAGGTTATGAGCCCACACATGAGCTCCATACGTGATTGCCGGTCTAACCACACTAAAGTATACCCAAAGAGCTTGTCTTGGACCCAGACTCCACGTTTGGCCAATCATCCTCTTGGTAGCATGAAGTAGTCTCTTGGATTTTGAAACCTTATTCTAATATGTTCCTGAAACCTCAGCTTTGAGTCTAATATGACTCCAAGATACTTAATTTTATTGGAGTACGGAATCACTTGATGGGTCATATGAAGGTCATGCCAGGATGAGATCGGATGCTTCGTCTTACGTGTAAAAACCGTTGCGACAGTTTTTGTAGGGTTGAATTTTAATCCATTTGACCCACCCCATTGTTCAACAGCAAAAAGGGCTCGGTTCATGCTCTGAACCATGGTATTTGGGTCAAGTCCAGATATAACCAGTAGAATATCATCAGCATATCCAACCACTTTGACCTCCGTATCCTTGAATTTGACCAATAAGTCATATATGGTTATATTCCATATTACTGGGGAGAGAACTCCTCCTGTGGGCTGCCTCTTGTGGGACGCACTGTCTTGGTAGTTGACCGTATTGTACTACTAACAATTCTGCCTCTAAGAATATTATCATACCAGGAAAAACTTCAGGGTATACCCCCAAGTCTTGAAGCCCTTTTAAGGCTCCCGCAAATGATATGTTGTCAAAAGCTCCAGTGCAGTCCAGACTTACCGCAAGAGCATATTTTTTTATCATATACAGCTTTTTCAAGGATATTTGACACCACAGAAAGAGCTGAGTCAGTAGATCGTCCTATAGTGAAGGCATGTTGCTGGAAAAGATACGAGGGTAATTTTTCCTGGAGATGCCACTGCAACAACCTCTCTAGTGTTTTGAGGACAAAACTAGAAAATGTAATGGGACGGAAAGATTTTGGATCCGTGTATGAATCCTTGCCTGGCTTAGAAACAAAGATTACTCTCATCCTTCGCCACAACAAAGGAATCTCATTGAGACGCAATGAGCGGACAAAAAGAATTCGTAAATACTCTAACATTTCGAGTGGAAGACACTTGAGCACACAAGGAGAGATGTCGTCGAGTCCTGCAACTTTGTAACTATGAAATGAATTAATGGAAGTCCTAAGCTTCTCCAAAGTGATGATACCTTCTAGGTCATCATGCTCTTTAAGTAGAGTAACCGACCATGCATCACGTACAATGTCTGAGTTTGGAGACATTTATCCCCCAGGAAAGTGGTAGGACAGTAGGTTTTTTAGAGACGCTTCAGAAGTTTCAGCCAATTCTCCATCTTCATCAACAATTGAACCGATGGTAGCCGTTGAGCTTGGCTTCACAATACGGGCAATCTTAGATACATCCCCTAAATCATCAAATCGGCTACAGTATTCCCGTTAACTAAGTTCCTTCGATTTTTTAGAAGGTTTGTTCACTCCCCCTTTTTCTTTTTAAGGGCATCCCTAAGGCGTTGCCCGCCTTTACCACGTCAAACACGACGTAAAATGTTTTGAACGTGTTTTCCAAGAAATTCAAGACTCTCATTCCACCATGAGGCAGGTCTAATTCTTCTAGCTGACTTAAGGGGTGCGACCATATTTAGAGTCCTTTGGACAGCTTCTGTCCAGGCCTGAGATGAGGTTTGCAAACTACTGGTCAAAGGGTTAGGTAGCTTTGCTGACTCCCTTGCTAATTCAAAAGTAAATCTCTTCCAGTCAGCTTTAATGAGATTACGACATTGCTCAACAATTGGTGTATAGCTTCCTGTAGAAAATTGAAGGTAAGCATGATCACTATAGTGCACTATGTGAGTATTCATCATCCACTCGCCACTCAAAAGCTTGCATTCGTTGATTGAATGTACTATTTGTGATTGTGATATCCAGGGCTGTTGAATTTGGAACAAAAACAATGCCCTAGTAGCCCAGAAATATGCGGGAAAATATGACTAAATATGCGAAAAAAGTTTAAATAAGCAAAAAAAATATTATATGTTGAAAATAATGTAATTCTAAATTAATAACAATTATTTCATTTAATCATTGTTTCATTGAAGAATGAGCATATCTTTTACATGCCTCTCTGTCAGACTGGTTGGCTGGTCAGATAAATGAGATTTTAGTTTGGAGAAGACCTTTCGCAGTCCACAGAGGTAATTAGAGTGCACAAGAAGAGGATCGGCAATTTGGGATAACCTTTGAGCTCCAATGTCTCTCTCTTCCGAATTTTGGAGCAGAATTTAATTTTTGAAGTCCGGATTCTTCTACAGGAAACTGTTCAACTTGCTGGCAAAGGGCTCAACGGTCAGCTGCATCTGCACCATCTCAAGGATTCCAATGCTCTCCGTCAGTGGAAGGTGCTCTTGCAGCTTGAAATGGCGCGTACCAGTTGAGTAAAGTTGCCCTTGATGAATGCTAGCTGACCCGGTAGTTTTTGGGTCCTTGAACAGTTTCTTGGCTTTGACGATTGCCAAGCTGTCGTCATTGAGAGATTCTATGTCGTGTCCAATCCTCTTGAAATGATCGCCCGGGCCGTTCAAAAAACAGCCGGGACCCGGACCGGGCTGAGTACCTGGTTGTTTCCTGATATATATATATACAGTGTTGTTCCCTAACGCGCGTGCGAGTAATATATTACTTTGTGATATTACTGCGCAATAACTAGAAAGAACAAACATATTAGATATTACTTTCAAGTAATAACTAATATGTAATATCCTAGTTACATATTACTTTCGTGAAAAAGATATTCGACAGGCATTTTTGATGAAAATTTATGATCTGTGAATGTATGTGACGTCACCCAATGGACGTAATACTGCTTATTAATAAAATTAAAAATGCACGTCAATATTGATATTTAAGACACGGGATTCCATTAGACCCAAACACACAGAACAACCTTTTCGTTATTTATGGAGGATTTTATCGTAAAGAAAATAAGTTCCTCAAAGCCCTCGTGCCCGCATGTCGATTGGGGCTTTTAGGATTGAAACCCACCGCCAATCCCAATTAGGAATGAGGGGAACCCTAATTTACAATATTATACACCCCAAGCCCTCGGGTCCCGCCTGCTGATATAGGATTTTATTTAGGGTTGAAACCCACCGCCAACTCTGGGAAGGTATAAGAGGAGTCCTTACTTTCAATCTCATACACCCCAAGCCCTCGGGTCCCGCCTGCTGATATAGCTTTTATTTAGGTTGAAACCCACCGCCAACTCTGGCTAGGTATAAAAGGAGTCCTTACTTTCAATCGCATACGCCCCAAGCCCTCGGGTCCCGCCTGCCGTTATGGGCTTTTATTTAGGGTTGAAACCCACCGCCAACTCTGGCTAGGTATAAAAGGAGTCTTTACTTTCAATCTCATACACCCCAAGCCCTCGGGTCCCACCTGCGGTTATGGGCTTTTATTTAGGGTTAAAACCCACCGCCAACTCTCTTTAGGTATAAAAGGAGTCCTTACTTTCAATCTCATACACCCCAAGCCCTCGGGTCCCGCCTGCCGTTATGGGCTTTTATTTGGGGTTGAAACACACCGCCAACTCTCGTTAGGTATAAAGGAGTCCTTACTTTCAATCTCACACCCCAAGCCCTCGGGTCCCTCAACGGTTATGGGCTTTTATTTAGGGTTAAAACCCACCGCCAGCTCTCGTTAGGTATAAAAGGAGTCCTTACTTTCAATCTCATACACCCCAAGCCCTCGGGTCCCGCCTGCCGTTATGGGCTTTTATTTGGGGTTGAAACACACCGCCAGCTCTCGTTAGGTATAAAAGGAGTCCTTACTTTCAATCTCAACACCCCAAGCCCTCGGGTCCCTCCTGCCGTTATGGGCTTTTATTTAGGGTTGAAACCCACCGCCAACTCTCGTTAGGTATAAAAGGAGTCCTTACTTTTTTTTTTGCCTATATGGTTCGATAGAATTGTATCCGATAGGATATAAATAAGCAATATAGCATTAAAATTAGTCTATCGAACCTAAGATCTTATCAATGAGGTAGACCAAAAATGACCATCCCCTCTCGGGATATAATATGATCGACTAAAGAGGCAATATATAAACATAAAACCTCAGAACAAGTATGCTATAAGGCCCTTCAGATTTTGGTTATACAAATTTGACACATACAGTCAAGCCCAACACATCCCAACCCCTCCCCCCTCTCTCTGTATGTCAACATTTTTTTAATATTTAAAAAATATATGTTGATCTTCTCCCCCAGTAAAGACATAGGACTTGTGAGAACTACCAATATCTTTTTCCCCATGAGCAGACATAGAAAAGCAAGGGATATTTTGGGCGTGTGAAAGGGAGAATGTGTGAATGGTGCAATTGAGTCCAGGCTCTTGTTATCACTATTTTCTTTCCTCTCTTGAGGAATATTTATTTCATTTATGAAGCAGGCCAAGTTGGCCGGAACGGGAGGTATTTATTTTTTATTTGAATCTCTGTTTTTGCTTCTGTTCTGTATACCTGTAGGAACTCAAAAGAGGAAAGAGAATAGTGATAACAAGAGATTGAACTCAAATGCACCATTCACACATTCTCCCTTTCACACGCCCAAAATATCCCTTGCTTTTCTATGTCTGCCCATGCTTAAGACATGGGCAGTATGAAATGAAAACAAACTTCTTAAATAGTGTGAGATAATATGAAATGCAGGACCAGACAGATTTGGGTATATGATACTTAAATTAGGGTCCCACTTATGCCTTACTAGGTTGGCAATAGAGTTTGCACCCAAAGAATAGCCTAAATCGGTGGGCTTAAGACCTACTTTCTTTTTTGTTTGGTACCTCATATACACAAAAGGGGTTTGCGTTGGGTTTGGTCCTAAAGGAATCCCCTGCCTTAGAAGGCGAGGACTGAGGGTTTGGATTAATGAGAGTGATAAATACGGATATTTATCCCCAGTCAGGCTTAGGTAAAAATTTGCAAATATTAATAGGGTCCCTCTCATTCCTAATAAAGGTTGGCGGTAGGTTTCGACACCCAAAAATAGACTAAGTCGACAGGTGGACACGAGGACTTGGGCTGAATTTGAATAAAAAATAGGGTCCTTATAGGGTTTGGCGGTGGGTTTTAACCCTAAATAAAAGCCTATATCAACAGGCGGGACCCGAGGGCTTGGGGTGTATGATATTGAAAATAAGGACTCCTTTTATACCTAACCAGAGTTGGCGGTGGGTTTCAACCCTAAATAAAAGCCTATGTCAACAGGCGGGACCCGAGGGCTTGGGTGTATGAGATTGAAAGTAAGGACTCCTTTTATACCTAACGAGAGTTGGCGGTGGGTTTCAACCCTAAATAAAAGCCTAACGGCAGGCGGGACCCGAGGGCTTGGGGTGTATGAGATTGAAAGTAAGGACTCCTTTTATACCTAGCCAGAGTTGGCGGTGGGTTTCAACCCTAAATAAAAGCCTATATCAGCAGGCGGGACCCGAGGGCTTGGGGTGTATGAGATTGAAAGTAAGGACTCCTCTTATACCTTGCCAGAGTTGGCGGTGGGTTTCAACCCTAAATAAAAGCTTATATCAGCAGGCGGGACCCGAGGGCTTGGGGTGTATGAGATTGAAAGTAAGGACTCCTCTTATACCTTGCCAGAGTTGGCGGTGGGTTTCAACCCTAAATCAAGCCTATATCAGCAGGCGAGACCGAGGGCTTGGGTTGGATAATTAACCTATGCCTCTCATAATGTAAGAAGCCATTTTTTTTAGTCTTTGAATTCACCACTTTATCATGTTTGAGCCATGTGCTCACTTTATAATATTATAATATCATACATAGGATTATTATAAAAATACAAACTAGGTTTGGTGAGATTTTTACTAATCCTGTTTGAATTGCCTTTACTTATTGTTTCGGAATGCTCAAAAAGTAGTATATTACTCAAAGTAGTATATTACTTTTGTGAAGTAATAACTAATATTGAAAAAAGATATTACTACGCAGTAAAAGTAGTATATTACTTACTACTTTCAAAGTAATATTCGACCAACTCTGTATATATATATATATATTATTAGCACAATTTTTTTTGCAAGTACACCCCATCTACATGCAAAAATGAACAATTATAGATTTGTCTTAGTTGTATTAATTTTTATGTTTATATTGCATTATCTTATTATGGCGGGGGAAAAAATGTATATATATATATATCCTCAAATTTGTTCAAAATATGCAGAAAAAGGCCAAATATGCGTTATATGCGTTAAAAGATCGTTCATGCCCAGAAAGTTTATTACCAGATTCCTACAGCCCTGGTGATATCAATTGGCTTGAACCTCTTCCTGAATTGAAAGTTGGAACGGCTTCCATTGTTTTCAACACATAAATTGAACTGCTAAATAATTCCTCGAGAGCACCGAATCGGCGATTAACGTCAGAGGAACCCCAGGTGGGCTCTGTGCATTGGAGTCACATCCCACTACAATGGTTTATTTTGACCCTTGCAGAACTCAAGTAAGGCGAGAAATTTATATTGCGCTCCAAACTCATATTGATGTCAAAGTAGGCTGAACAATAGTACACATTCATTTTTTGTGAAAGTAAGGTTGGTTCCATGTTGTATCATACATGTTTGTTCAATTAGGATAGTAGTTATATCCCTATCACAAAATGCATCCACTCCCCAGAAGGGTATTTGCTTGTCAACACGATTGCAAGCCCTTCCTCCTGATTTGCCTATTGTCACTTTGGTTGGACTGTTAGAGAATTGAAGTGCTGAATTTTGTCCCAGAAGAGGTTCTTGGATAAGAGCAATGTCGAACTTAGTATCCTCTTAGTCTTAGCTCAGCCTCAGCCGCTTTGGAATGATGAAATTGATTTGATATAGCTGAAATTTTCTCATGTTAAAGATAGATAATTAATATGTATGGAAATAGTAACTAAGAACACAAAACTCAGTTTTTCAATTGTTTAACACGGTTGTTGAGTTCATCTGGAGATGGGGATGTATCAGGCTTCTACGTTTTACCTGATTATTTATTTAGATTCATTGAAGATCTGGCGAATCTATATTTTTTCCTTTGTTCACAAGTTTACCAGGTGATACGCCTCTATCATTCAAACATTCAGTTCCTACATATATGGACCAACAACACAGTCCTCATTCGATGAAACAGGAGTCACCGATCCAGACAGTTCATTGGCTGACTGTTTTTTCTATTTTCTGAAGTAATTTCATACATTGTGCAAGATGAATTAGTATTTTCCTTGACAAACTCTTATTCTTACTTGTTTCTCCTTTGAAGTCTGGTCCTCAACGACTTTTACTTTTTGAGTAGTTCTTCTTCATTGAGTACTGGCGTTGCATTGGAAATATAAATTGATTTGTTACTTTCATTCTCATTGGTTCTATCGTTCTTTTTTTTAATATGTATTTCATGACACTCTTCTAAAAATTTCATTGACAATGATGTAATATACGAGTTTGAAAGAGTTAACAATAAAATAATGGTGGGGGTATTAATAGATTCTTAAAAAACAGGTAAGTGTAGTAATATTATAAAAAGATATTAGACAGTTACTATAAAAAATGGGAATTTCTTAAAACAGGAATCATTCAATCTAACAGTGTTAATATCAATGACATGATTAGAAAG
>CP045895.1:9430440-9443060 GCA_013387185.1 Caligus rogercresseyi | reverse complement strand
ATGTTTTTATAACTTTAAAATCAACGTCATATTTGCCGTACTTAATATTCCAATAAAGATAAATCATACTTTTTAATATTTGGAATATTAAACATTTTTCCTCGTCACATCTTCAAACTACCTTTTCTTTGTTTAGCCATCAACTTAAGTTTTAAATACCTCAGTAAAATTCGTAGGACAGTAACTTATTAAAAGTGCCCAAAGTTTAGGACTTTTTTGGTGAGGAACATAAATAAATATCTGTCGGCCGAAAAGTCAACTTTTCCGTACATAGTGTATTTAAAGCAAAGTTAAGGATAGAGAAAAATGCTCAACGTGATTCATTGCAGAAGAGGAGAGGGGACATTTTAAAAAGCAGTTGACATTATACTACCAAGTTCCCCTTCACTAGCGCTCTTGAGGTGTGGACATCAGCAATTCAGAGAGAAGAATGCCATTAAAAATACTTATAGTATCTTATTAAAGGGTGTACATACCGTGACGTCATCTACAAAGCCTTTGAATGAGCTCCTACTACTACACTATTAAGTTAAGTCCATAAAGCAAATACTCTTATGCAAGAAAAGAAATATTTTATTTGCTGATATCTGTAGACAAATGACTCATATAGCTAACTATCAGACGTACAAGACAACAGCGTTATCAAATGAATTATTCATGTTTATTTGAGATCTGCTTGAAACAACCTTTATCTTATCCCTAAGCACAGTTGCCTACAATTCAAATACTTTGTTATCGTTGATGCAAAAAACCTATCTATATATTAATTCACCAATCCCTGTCCGTCTGTATGTCCGCACGCTATCTCCTCCCACATTCAAGGTCAGATTGAACTTTGAAGGTACCTATGGATCCTTGGGTCAAGACGGACCTAATAAAACTATTTGCAAAGTGATGGGACCAGAAATGAAGAGGGAAAAATCAGACCTTGTCTGATTTGAACTACCTACTTTTCAAGGTAAAGAGAGGAAAAAAGAAAAGGAGGAGGAGGAGTTTCAGAAATAGAAAAAAAAAAAAGCATCTCATGTGACTTAAAACATATTCTTTGTACAAAGTCAAGCTTTTTATGCTTGTACAAAACAGAAAATTATTTTCTCTCTCCACTCTTATATTCTTTATGGTCTGTTTCACTCACAAACTAGCTCTAAAACCTACCCATACCGAGGGCGAACCCTATGGGCGCCGTATGCGTCCAAATATGCGAGTATGTATAATAATAATAATTGTAAAAAAAGGATCGAGATGTTTTCAACGAGAGAGAAAGGAGGGGAAAACTAGCTTGTCATTTGGAAGATATATTTAATGGCTTTTATATGGAAGAAAGAAAGAAAATGGATTGCCTCAAGAGAGATAATGCATGGGATGATGCTCTAAAAGCATGGCTTCTAGCTTTTGATAAATTCCAAAACATTTTTAGATGTTTTCCTTAAATGAAAGTTGCTAGGATCCGAAGGGAATATTTCATTTATATTTTAATGTGTAATTTTGAGATATTGAATCATTGTTGGTTGGTTCGTATGTATAAAATTACATATGTTTAAATGGATTTTTGTGAAAAGAGTTATCATACTACATATAGATTATATAGAAAGTAAAATTATCCTTCGTTTGAATTTGTAAAATATTTCGATTAGTTGAATACAGGCTCTGATAATTGCTAATATATATTATAATTGACAATGGAAATCTCTTATGACTATGGAAAAGGACTATCTTTGAGGGATCATGTGGAATTGAACCCACTATATATATCCAATAGAAAGAAAAACTTTCTTACTATCGGAATAAAATGACATTTATGGGTAAAAACGGCCGCAACGTTTTTTAAAATGCTTCTGAAATATTTGGCCGTCATTTTCATCAAGTAAAAACTTTAAAATGCGTTTTCCCTCATTTTCACTATTTTCATATAGATTGCTTTCTTGGTCAACCACCTCATATGTACTTTTTGTTGAATAAAGTATCACTGGCCTGGCCAAAAAATGTGTAAGCACATTAAGACCTCCATTTGCTCATTAATTAGAAAGCATTTTAAAGATATATATAGTAGAAACATTTTTACTTCTTATCCTTTTCCGAACGGATAGAAGATGAATGAATAAAATGAGTTGGCAGTGCACCTACCTGATTTCCTCCTTTGAAGACCCCTGTGTTCCTTGCCAAGTATATAAGGGTACCGTTTGTTCCTTTTAGAGTCTATGTACAAATAAAGGTTGATTTCATTGAAGCCAAGAGACAAAATAAGGATACTTTTTTCATCGTTTAGATAATTAGCTTACATTATCTAAATATGCAAAAAATGGTTGATTTATTTTCTTAAATAGTCTATATATAAATTATTTTTAAGTTATGAGGCCGTAAAAGGACTTTTGATTCCTCGATAGATCAATTCTTTAACCCCTTCAAAAGATGCTAAAAAATCGCTCAGTTATGCAATCAGCCTTTTTGTAAATAATAGTATTTTTACAAATAGGTGAAGAGTTTCAAAAAAACTATATTTGCTATGAATAATATTTAATCGATCCAAATAGACTAGATTTAATGTTATAATCCTTATTCATTTTCATACGGATGCTATTCCATTGAACTATATAAGCAAATAATATTTACAAAAATAATTTTCTCATAATCAATTTACGCAAGTTAAAAACAAAATATTGTATCTCAAAAATAATTTTAAACGTTTTGATTCTAATTTTGTATAATTATTATATATCTGGGTAGTTTTATTACCTGCAGATTCGGAATAAGTTTCGATGAATATATCTATGAGTTAAACAAACAAATAATAAATCATAATATATAGATTTCATATTTCTTCTTAATTCAAACCCCATTCATTAACACAATTTATACTTTATCACTAAAGCTTAGACCTCAAACTTATAATTTAGGTAAATGACAGGTATATTATAACTCTTCTTATATGTTCAAGAAATAGATACTTAAAAAAGATTGAAAAATATATAGTTTCTAAATATATATGTTTCAAGAGCAATAAATAATTTTTTAATATGATTATTGATGGTTGCATATTTTAGTTCACTTTACATTATGTTATGATTCAAAAATTTCTCATGGCCAAAATGTTGTAAATTTAAGAATGTAATTATAAATGATTAAAACAACAAATTTAGCTAATAACTCACATCACTGAACGCTTAAATTTAGATGTCTTCATACGAGTCGTGAGGGTAATATTTATTTCCTCAGCTGGTAAGCTATTGCGAGATCTTGATAAAGACTGATTTATTAATACTCAAATATAATATATAAACCATAGAGATATAAAAACATAGATAACTTTTTTAAAAAGTTTTTATTGCTACACATACAAAACAGAAGGGGCACATGCAAAATATATATAAATTCACTTATGGTGCCCTCGCAACGATTTCTTCTAAGGTCTATTGTGATCCGTCCTGATTGTCATGCAAAGATGGTGCAGAGTCGAGCCATTTACCAATTAATGAATTTGCCATGAACTTATGGACTTTAGACATATCTTGTCCTCCAAATTCCTCGTCATTCAAACTTAGGACAGTCACGAGCTAAATGTTGAGGATCCTCGTCTGCTTCGCCACAACCACGGCAAAGTGAATTGATAGAATGATTCATGACTTTGTAGTACTTTCGGAGAAGGCAATGTCCAGTCATGAATTGAACTAATTTACTTAACTTGCTTTTAGGGTTATCTAAAAGATTTCGCCATCGGTTGATTTTTACCTTTGGCATCATTGCACGACTTTGGCGACAATGTGTAAGATTAGACCAAATAGTCTGCCATTTTTCCTCAAAAAAGTTGGAAACAACCTTCTTGAAATGTGATAAAGGGGCTCCAATATCATGGGTGGGATACTCATTTGCAGCACCTCTCTTTGCGAGCATGTCAGCTACTTCATTGCCAGTGATATCGCTGTGACCCTTCACCCACGAAAGAGAGATGGGAATCATGTTTGCAATTGATTGAAATAGTATTTGGTATCCCGAACTAGGGCCCTTTTTGTCTCTATTAATCGTAGAGCTTGCAATGCCGCTTGAGAGTCCGTCCAAATACAAAAGCCATTAGGTGTCCATTTCTCCGGGTTACTTCTAATTCAAGAAAGGGCTTCCTTAATGGCTAACATTTCTGCTTGAAATACACTGTTATAAGGGCAAGGGTCAATGAGGCATCTTGAACCATAATTGTGTCCCTTAGTAACAATGTACCCCGACCCAACTCCGTGCTCATTTTTTTAAGCCATCAGTAAAAACATTCACTTGATGATCCAGCTGTTTTTCCTGGACATTGGCCTTCCATATTTTCTTCCTGACTATTATATCCTTGTTAATGGCGGGGAATAGCTCGGAAATGACAGTATTCTGAGTCAATCCAGATGGAACGCTCTTTGATTTCGAGTGAAACCATTCTGTCCGTTCTTCCATTACATCAACGATCCGGAGTCTTTTCATGATAGCAACACGCTTTACTTCAAGGAAGAGTGGTAGTATTCCAAAGAACACTTCCAATCCTCGAGTCGGTGTTGAACGCATTGGGTGGCAGATTCCAAGGAGACCCAATCTTTGGACTTTATCAAGGAGAGTTTGTTGGCCAAACGTGAGATTATGTGCCCAAACCACAGATCCATATAGATTGTCGGTCTAACCATACTTAGATATGGCCATAAGGCTTGTCGTGGTTTAGGCCCCATGTTCGACCAATTACTCTCTTGATTGCATGAAGGATTTTTTTGATTTCGCAACTTTCGTCTTTATATGAGTATCTGGGTTAGAATTGGACAATAGAGACAAAAAGACATAGAGGGATTATTGGATTCTTCAGAGAAACACGTCATTGTGCTCAAATTAAACAAATACTTATATCTCTATGTTCAACTTACGATGACATACTACAAAAACTTTGTTTATATTGGGCACAGGTGACAGCTGAACGATGTTTCTCTGCTATTGAAGGGGATAAGCTCTCTATATCTTTATATCTCTATGATATACATTGATATAAATACAGGACAGAGGAGAATAGTAGATCTGACTGATCAGTTGACTCTTAGATTTTTCGTCTCTAAGAGTAATGACAATACAGCTGTAAAACTATTCCTCGTTGAACATTTTTTCGAATTGTTTGATCATCTGAAATGATAAGAGTTGCCTTGCTTACTAGTAGTGAGCAAGCGTGCTTCTACTTCTCACCCCCCCCTTGATAAATACACCCCGTTTATATTTTACTTAAAAAAATCCGTGTATTCTTCCGATCACAACTCCTCTGTCGATACAAACACAACATCAGACATTGTTCGTAGGTCGATAAAAAGACATGAAATTTAAATCCTCTAGTATACTACATTTATTCCAAGCAAAGTTATTTCTATCTTTTCGACGTATTGTCATCTCTTAGTTTCTTTAGTTATAGTTTAACTGACTCCTTTTCTGATATTATTGGACTTGACATGAGTTTCTGAGTATTTTAATTTGACATTGAAGAAAAAATATATTTTCGATGGTCATTTCCTTTTCGGTATTCATAGCGAAACACCTTATGTCAAAAAGAAACTACCAAATATCTAATTTGAAATACTTCTTGTTTTTTGTTTGGCTCCTCGATAGTACCGAACCCAACGGAACGCATTCTTGTATCAGATGATTTTTGCTACGCTATTGTAAATGGAAAATATTCATAATATATGTGGCGGCCTGATTAGGAGCCCTCAAACAGCTCACCCCTGTTGTTATTATTATTTATAATATGCATTTTATATTCAGGAAGGAATAAACTAGTTTGACGGCAAGCTCATGCGTGCAGGTCGTTCTTTCCTTCTTCCTTCCCTTTAGAAAATCACTCTTGTACTGTCCTCCTCACAGCTAAGATCTTCAGAAGATTCCTCCATTTAAAATAGATTCTACTAATATATTGGTGTCCTTTTATTTGTAATTTATATACCTTCTGGATCCCACTCAGGGCCTCTGCGGATTACGACGCTCGTCGCGTTCTGAGTATTGCATTCCAAAACCTATACATACATCCTATATACTAAGAATCGAATAATAAAGACACACTAAAATCTATAGGATATATTGTTTTTGCTATTTTTGTTAAAATTATCTTTGATCTAAATAGAAACCTACTTTGGTGAGTAGTTAATTTCCTATGTCAAGAAAACTGAAACGAAAAGGATTCGATTAAAAGAATGTCCCAGCATTAGTCTATAGCTCATCTATCAAAATGCAAAAAGTGATGGAGAACACGTTTTTTCTCACAAGATGAAAAACAAACAAAATAATAAAGTCCATAAGAATGACTATATATTTTTGCTCCATTATCCATTTAATACATGATACAACTATTGGATTTTTTAAGCGTGGTAATAAATCAGTCGGTATTTGCATTCATCCATTACCAAATGGAACTATATTTGCTCAAACGAACACATATTCAGAAAGAGGTTAAATGCCCATCTATTAGTTGCTATGGATATTTTATGGAAGAACATTAATTATTATAAAAACCTTGAAGAAAACACCAATAGGAAAAAAGGAAGTAATTTTTTCGTGTACAGTTTACAAATGTTCTTGATTCATTCAATTCATTTCCTCAAAAATCAATATGTTACTTATGATATTTGTTCATTTGTAAAATATAACTTTATTATTCAAAGAAATTTCACATAATATATGTATAAATAAACATTGTCGTTTAAAATTAGTTCCTTAGATATAAAAATTATTCATCAATATTAAAACAATACACAATATACGAGTCAATAAAAATAATTATATTTTTTAAAATAAATTTAGTTCAATTTCAAATAAAAGTTACAAATCATACTATAATGAATATGGTAAATTAAGATTTGTAAATTCCCTAGATAAATCACTTCCGCCACAGGGGTAAATTATAGATTTATTTATTTAATTTCTTGAACTTTTATTGACTTTAATTTAGTTTTTTTAAATAAAATAAAATATTACTTGGAACAGGACAGATAAAATCTGAATAAATCGCCTTTATACACCCAAAAGGAACAATTTATATCAGGGTTCTTAAAAGATAAGACTGAGTACTTTGGAAAGCTCAATGTCTGCGCGTGGGTCACCCGGCGTTCCCGGGTTATCAAGACCAGAGCAGGCGCGAGCCCGGTGCAGGAGACAACGCTGCGGTTCAGGTCATCCTCAACGACCTGGCTCGAACGTTGAATGGAGTGCGGCGAAGCGACCGGATCAGGGCGTCGGACCTCTTGGACCGTTGCGGCCTCCCAACGGTGAACGAGGTTGTCACCTCCCAATCGGCAATGGCAGTCTGGAAGTCTCCAATACCCCACCTCCCCACTCGCCGAACTGCTCGTCGGTCACGACGAAAGAACGAGAGAGCAGCTCTCCATCTAAAGAAGCCTCAACGTCGCGGAGTGTGGCCGCCAAGAACATGGCAGATGCCTGGAATCATCACCGGACCTTCGCGACGCACTAACTTTAGTGGAAGCACGGCAACATGCGAAAATATTAGGAAGGTGGTCTCGTGGAGCTGATTCCTAGTCGAATTTTAAATCTCGTCCGGGATTGTTTATCATTTAAAGTATATTATTATTTATTTAAAATTTTATTGCTGTGTTCTTTTTTTTATAATGTTATTAGTAGCTCGACAATGGAGCTATGAATTTTTATAGACTTGAGTTTTAGGTTCCCTGAAATATATCATTACTACTACTACTACTACCTAGCTGCAGTAAAGATCAAAATAGTTTTGATGTGATATTTGATATAAAATTGGCGCTTGCTAGCTGTTGAGAATATAACTTCGGCAACTTAGAAGCGACATGTCCAAGGCAGGCGTTTTTGGAGGACTTTTATGGTTGAATTAAGCCCAAATAAAAGAATAGGTAGTACATTTTTTTCACATATCCCCCTGACATTTAGAGAATCAAACTCTCTCCAGATGTCAAGAGCCGGGTAATTTACAAATTCATGAGATATTTTGTCGTAAAGCACTCCACAATCTTTACATTGAGTCTTAAAGAAAATACAACCCGACGATATTTGCAACAGGCTCTGAACCTCCTGTCCTTATAAATTCCCGATATTGAACTCAATATTTGAGGTCCCCATGATAATGGAAGGTCTAAATCATTAATATATTTTTTGCACATTTGGTCACCTTCCTCTTAAGAATTTGAACCAAAATGATATCTTCAAATGCCAAGGGTCTTGAACTTTATGAGAGATTGCCGTTCAACTATTTGATTAATTTTTTTTGATCGAAATTATCAAAAAACAAATAGTTTGATTAATTATATAATTTTTTTCATATAAATGTGAGTTTTTCTAACCCATACTACTCCGTTGATTACGGTTTACTTCAATGCCTACTCATATTTGATTACTCATGTATGACGTGATTTGAATGATATAAGTACTTTTGAAGTAACCGGTGACAAGTAAAAACTATTTTTAAGTCGAAGACCTCTGAATTAAATTTATTCTTTCTGCAAATCAACGTTTACAAGGATTTTTGACTTGTTCTTAGAGGCATTGAATATTTCGTGAAAATCAAAAAAATATTATACATCTTCCTTCTCCTTAGAAAATCACTCTTCTATTGTCCTCTTCTGAGCTAAGATCTTCATCCTTATAAAATAAATTCTACTAATAAATTGGTGTCCTTTTATTTGTGATTTATATACCTCCTGGATCGCACTCAGGCCTCTGCGGATTACGATGCTCGTCGCTCTGTCGCCTTCCGAGTTTTACATTGCCCATATTCCATTACCCATAACTTATTCGTATTTTTGGTTATTGAGCAACCGAATAAAATTAAAATTATTTTCAACTCTAGTATAGAATTAGTGATGGAGAAAGCCCCTTTTATGTGGCAGTGCTATTTTAGCTCCTGAAACCATTTTCTTATCCCGTATATTTATTGTAAGCAGGATTACTATGATAAAGAACAAAAAAGTATTTTTCGCCTATATGTTCGATAGAATTGGCATCCGACTGGATATAAATAAGCAATATGGCATTAAAATTAGTCACTCGAACCTAGGATCTTATCAATGAGGTATTTAGACCAAAATGACCGTCCCCTCTCAGGATTCGAACCTGCACCCCAACATTGAGTTTGGAACACGCCTTAAAGCACATTGTTTTGCCTATATGGTTCGACAGAATTGCATCCCACTGGATATAAATAAGCATTATAGGGTTAAAATTAGTCTATCGAACCGAGAATCTTATCAATGAGATATATATATTTTTTGTCAATATGCTTTGACAGAATTGCATCTGACTGTACATAAATAATCATTATAGCTAATATAAATGTTCATTCATATCAATTTTTGTGATGCCCAGTATTATGTATATAAAATCAGGAGACGCTGCACGTGAATAGCAAATGATTGGGTTTTTTTAGCTTTATATTTTTACTAACCATAAGATAAAATAAACTACCGATTTGATTACAATTGCAGCGTACAAGCTTTGTTTTCTTATACCGGTCTGCATCAGGAAGAAGTTAATTTTATCATGGCAAAGACCCAGTTCTTTATATACAAATTGCGAACAGAAAGAATCCCCATACCCCCAATTTTAAAGAAATAGTCGATAGAACATAAAAAACTATTGACATAATTGATGTCCTTTGTATATTGTATCTTTACTTAATGGTTTTTATTATACAAATTTATTTTTTTCACAATATCTTAAGAGCCCCCCTACGATTTTCCCCCCCTTCAGTTTATAATGTTAATGTTTTAGTTAAAATTTAATTATAAAGTTGATTTTTGAAAGTTTTGTCTTGTCGTAGATATAAATGAGAATAAAATTGTTGTACTGGTGTAAAAAAAAAACTACCGGTTTTATTTATTTTTATTATAAATCCAATAAAACAATTGTAATTTTTGCAAAAAAAAAATTCAACATAAAAAATGCCAATCTAATTACATTTTCTGCTATCAACAAAAAAGGCAATATTTTTTCATAACGTGGCTGTAATTTTACCTCAAATATCTACTAAGATCACAATAATAAGAAAAATGACATGCTATAACATATATTAAAAGAGGGAAAACATCAGCTCAAAACAAATAAGTTACAAGAGTGAAAAAATCTCTTACAAATTATGTTTTTTTCTGTTTTAAGGTTAAGTTATTTCCTCAGCCCCTAAATTGAACTCCCTGGAATTAATCCGGTATATGCCTGTATTTATGGATGATTTAATTACTCTAATAATGAAACAAATATATTTAACCAACACCAAAAATTGTTTCCTTTGTTTTTACAAGTTAAACAACCAGTTCCCTTCAAAGTATTATTGAATATGTACTGATAATAGAAACAGATGATTTATTGCGTTTTTTGAAATAAACATAGGATTTTTTTGTTTATTCTTAACATATTTTCCTCAGTTCTATGTTTTTTAAATTATATAAAATTGCTGACACTAAAATAACATATAGCTGACTCAATAATTTTAAAGTCTATGAATAATATTGGAAACATATAAATCTGTGGAACCTTCAAAAGCCCAAAAAGGGGTTTTTGTGCTATGACTTTTTTCTTAGTAAATATATTTATTTTTATTCAATGGGATTTCATATTGTGGAACAAAATACATTGCATTCAATTTCCGTAATTTAATTAGTAGTCAATCAATAAATGAATCAAAAACCAATAAGAAGATCAATACAGCTATGCACTATTTTAAAATATAATATATTGTAACATATCATGAAGTATTTTCTTGTGACTGCAGGTTACAGGGATTTAAGCCCGTTTTCTTGCAGGGATTATCATCCCTTATTATTATTCTTTAATGACCATCAGAATACTTAAAAAAACTATAAATACAGATCGGTTGCATGCTGCCGACCTTCTCGACAGGTCACATCCTCCATCTGTAAATGAATCTTAGTGAAGCAGGCTACCATATCTGCTTGGAAGGCTATGAACTGAATAGATCCTCTCGGTCGATGAATAATGTATTTCTGACGAGATGTTTTAATCTACAATAATAAATAATAAATATCGCACACAAATAACATATATAATTTCTTACATGAAATTGAAGCCTTTGGTCCTGAACGAGTCTTTAGGTTTTCTTCTTTTTTCACAACTTATTTTTAATAATAATTATAATACATAGTATTTAAATAATTATAAAATAATCCAGTGAAGATAGTCGAGCCAGTACTTCTTCATGAACGTGGAAAGGTGTCATTGAGAGGGATTATCGAGGCTTCGATGAGGCATCCGTAGTGCTTCAATATGCCTCAAGAACCCCGTGTCTACCAACTGTGTCGCTGCTGTTACCTTTCAAAGGCCTGGAGCCTGTCACCGCCATTAGGAGAGACATGCATCTTATCAAGTGCTCGAGGGAGGCAAAGACAATTGCAGGACTGTCCAGATCCTTATATTTCCTAATTTAATCTAATTATAAAAATGAATATGTATATATATATATAGTTTTTTTTTACCTATATGGTTCGACAGAATTGCATCCGACTGGTATAAATAAACATTTTGCATTATATATTCTATCGACCTAGGATCTTATCATGAGTATACCAAAAATGACATCCCCTATCGGGAGTATTCGAACCTGCGCCCCCCAAATTGAGAGTTGAACACGCCTACTAAACGCTATAGAATCCCTTTTTTTTTCCTATATGGCTCGATAGAAGTATAACCGATTGGATATATAAGCATTAAGCATTAAAATTCGTCATCGATAGGACCTTATCATATAGCGATCAAAAATGCATCCCTCATCGGATTCGAACCTCCGCCCCCAACATTGAGAGTTGGCCGCCTTAACACTTTTGTTTTGTTCTTTTAAATTAATATTTTAGTATTGTATAATTATTTGTTTGTATATAAAGATATATATTTTTTGTAGCCATGTAGGCTGGAGTTATATTATATCACTTATCCTCTAGGATATATTTGAATTGGTTTTTTTCTAATTGTGTCTAACAAAAGAAATTTTATTCAAACTAAAGTAAAATGCACAAATTAAAAGAGAGACGTTTAACTTAATTATGGGATAATTAAAAATACAAAGCCAAAAAAAAAGATTAATCCAATACTAACATTAATAAGAATAATATAAAACACAATTTTGTGCTAAGCTGTGCGTAATATATTTCATAAATTAGAATATTCAATATAACCTAAAATCTAATCTACATATATCAATTTTAGGCTGCGGTTGTGGTATGATACTAATATATGTAAATACTGAAAAAGGTCTTAAAATAATTTAAAAGGTTACAAACTGGATTTGCTTAATTTTGTTTGTAATTAGAGGATATTTGTAAACTATGATATTTATTATTCATTATATATATATATACTATATCAGGAATCGACCGGGTACCGGCTGTTTTTTAACGTCCCGGCACGGAAATTTTTGATTGTTTGTCGTTCTGAAAGTGACGACGTTTTTTTAGAAAATAATTTTGATATTTGGGAAAAATTAATAGTAATTTTTTTCCTTCTAAAAAACGTTGTCACTTTAAGAATGACGAAGAACAAATATAATAAAATTCCCGGACGGGTTTGCCCCGGGCCGGCTTGAAAAATTTAAGTCCTGGCCTAGCCGGGTCCCGACAAAATGAAGTGTCCGGTTGTTT
>CP045895.1:9387246-9421596 GCA_013387185.1 Caligus rogercresseyi | reverse complement strand
TAAGTACTACATCGGTCAATAAGTCCGGGCCTGCCTATCTTATGGCGCCAAAAAGGAAGAATGTAAATAATATTTGGAAACACATACTTTCAAAAGGATCGTTCAAACTTTCATAACGTTATGTTGATTTTTCATTGAGTTACAGCGATAAGTGCGGCGCTCCTTCTTTGACTTAACAACAATGGTTCAAAGCAATTTCGTGTTCTGATTTATCATTGTTTTTTGATGGGAAAAAACACCGTTCAAACCAAAGCATGGCTTGAAAAATGCTACCCGGACTCTGCCCCATCCAAAACAACCATCAAACGATGGTTCACCAATTTCAAATCTGGTCGTACGAACACAGACGATGCTGAACGCCCTGGCCGGCCAAATGAGGTAGTTATCCCGGAAAACGTCGAAAAAACCCTCAAAATCATCATGGACAATCGAAAAGTTAAGTTGCAAGAGATAGCTGACACTCTGAAGTTGTCAAAAGGGAGTGTGTTCACCATCATACACGAATATTTGAATATGAAAAAGTTATTTTCGAAATGGGTGCCGCGATTGCTAACACCTGAGCAAAAGCAACAACGTGTGGATGATTCGAGGAGCTGTTTGGGGGTGTTTACGCAAAATAAGAAGGATTTTTTCGTCGATACATCACAATGGATGAGACATGGATTCACCACTACACTCCTGAATCAAAACGGCAATCTGCTGAGTGGTGTGTTGACGGAGAAAGCCGTCCAAAGCGTCCAAAAATCCAAATGTCGGCTAGAAAGGTAATGGCCTCTGTTTTCTGGGATTGCCGTGGAATTATATTCATTGACTTCCTGGAACATGGAAAAACAATCAATAGCGATTATTACATTGGTTTGTTGGACCGTCTGAAGGCCGAAATCGCACTAAAAAGGCTTCATTCGAAGAAGAAGAAGGTGCTCTTTCATCAAGACAATGCACCTTGTCACAAGTCATTGAAAACTACAGCAAAATTAATCGAATTGGGTTTCGAACTGCTACCACATCCACCATATTCTCCAGATCTGGCCCCCAGGACTACTGGCTATTCGCAGAACTCAAAAAGGTGCTTCGTGGAAGAAAATTTCGTTCAGACAATGATGTGATAGCCGAAACAGAAGAATATTTTGAAGGTCTCGAGAAATCGTTCTTCGCTGGTGGAATCGAAAGGTTAGAAAAACGTTGGAATAAATGTATTGACCTAAAAGGAGATTATATTGAAGAATAAAAAATAATTTTGGCAAAAAAATATTATTTTCTTTCTAAGGCCCGGGACTTATTGACCGATCTAGTATATATGATACATATATATATAGCATAGGAGGTTGGCTATAATGTTAGTTCTTTTTTGCTACCTAGGGGGGCTCTAACTTATTAATCTATGTAACCTCTAGGGAGACGTTTTACTGCATAAGTGGTTTTTAAATTATGAAATGCAAATGAAGCCCCCCTCGCAAAAAAAATATCCGACACCATATGACGTCATAAATTAACACCCCGTTCACCCAAGGTCTGTATAATAAGGTCGGGGCAATACAAAAAAAAACATGTAATCCTAGCAGTATAACTACTCAATGACGTCACTGGAGCACGATTATATATATATATATACATTTATTTTAGATAGATAGAGAGATTGATTGAATAAAATATATATATATATAGATAGTATCGTTCTCCAGTGACGTCATTGAGTAGTCACATGCTACATGTTTGTTTTTGTATTGCCCAACCTTGGGTTCACCAATCTTATTAACAGTTTGAATACTTCAAATCATCCCCTTTTCTCACAGGAGACACAGCTGAACGCGGCCTCCGAAGTATGAAGAAGAGAAGGGAGAAGCTCTATGAATTAAAATATTAGACATGTACTCATGAAAATGATAACATCATGAAAATGGTCCAGTGCAAAGTTGGAAATGTCGATTTCCCTCCAAATCATGAAGAAGGCTTGCCTTAAAATAACTTATCATCTTGGATATTTTTGTCATTACTGTCGCAACAAGTATTATGTATTGATGTTATGAGGGTTATCTATAAATGCTAATGTTGTTAATGCATATAATAGGCTTCAAACGGTAGGGAGCTTTTATATAATACATCATTTAAGAAGTGAATATTTAAAGAAAAAATGTATCTTAATTATTGTCATGATCTTTTATTTATATTTATGTAAGCAACATAGGCCCTGGAATATATTAAGCCTTCAAGCATGTTCCGGAGTTTTTTATATAAAAATTGTAGACCACCCCATAAAACATAGCCAAAATGACCTCAAAAATGACGTCACTGGTCACCCGGGCAAACGCCGGGTACTTAAGCTAGTATATATATATAAAATGTGTGTGTGTGTGATTGAATAATAAAGCATTAATAAGATAAAAACCATATTTGAAATATTTTTTAGTTGTCTGCGTTATATTATTGTTATTATGTTAATGCAAATATAAATTTATATGCACATATAAGGAAGCAAATATATATTTAGATAATATATATAGAGTGATGGTTTGTGCTTCATATTACGTCAGTCATTCATTCTGTCAGTTAAAAAATAATATATTTGAATGATTAAAGATTTTTGTTCACAAATATATTTGTATATATAATAATATGTTATTCATTAAAGAACTCATATTGTAATTAGCGATTAGTGACTTTTTTTGGGCAGCAATGCCTTTATTTAGCTACATAAAAATGAAACAACATGACCTGATAGAAATTTTTAAGTTTTGCAACATCATAGTTTAAAATAAAATTTATAATTAAGGCTAACATTTTCAAACAAAATAGAAAACTTAGCTTAAAATGGGCATTGTAATCATAAAGGTTAGAAAGATTATCATAATATTAAAAAATCCAAATCAAGGCTATGGCTATTTGAAAAAATTAAATTATTAACAAAAAATAAATTAGACCATGGCCATTTAAAAAACGATATATTAACAAAAACATAAAAGAACACCGAGGTCATACTGTCCAATGTAAAAAAATATTTAAGGTTTGGAGGTGTTATTTGATAGAGTAGTGCCGAACATTAAGAATTGGAAATACAGGAGTTATATATATATATATATATATATATCCACTGAGTATCGGGCTTTTTATAAAATGTTCTTAAAATATTTAAATATATTTTTGATAATTGGTTTTATGCAAGGAAAGTCTCCCCCCCCCCCCCAACTGAGTGCAAGGCCATTCTAGCGTCGGAATATAACTCTGACTAAATAATATTTTCAGCCAATCCTCTTCTTCCTTAATCGCTTGTTCCCCAATTAAGGGGAAAGCAGTTGCCAAGTTTAGCATTTGAGGAATTAATTGGGTGTTGTAGTGGAGAATCATTTTTGCCCAATTAAGATTTCCTCCTAAACAAATGCCAAAGCCCCTGTACTTCCGAATAAGGGATCTACATAACTGTTCAAAAGCCGCTACGAAAAGAAGAGGAAAGCCGGCACCTTTGCTTACAACTTCTACCCAAAAAAATAGGGACACTATCTACTCCATTGATGCAAAGAGTTGAAGAACCGTTGAACAATAAAGCTCTCACAGAATTTTTTTTAAATCCTCTCGGAAGATTCTTCCTTATTGCTCGTAAAATAAAATGAAGAAAATTATAATCAAGAGCCTCTTTAAAATATATGACTTAATTGCTTCATAAGTTTTTATATTCCTAGTGGAATCTATGGCAGCTTGGATATTTCATGAAATATATGAAATCCTTTTTGTACTGTTTTGCACTTTGTGTTTAAAATTGGTTCAATTGGCCTCGCCAGAACGATATATCCAATTTAATGCTGTCAAAGGTCTTCAATGGTTAGTTCGAGATCCATCTCCTTTTTTGGAATTAGAACAATCCTACCTCGAGTAACTCTTCGACTAACCCTTATTCTCCATTTCTTCTCCAAACTTGCAGAAATAATGAACAGTATCTTCTGCACATAAGGTAAACATCCTCAATTTAATATTGTCTGGCCCAGAGGCCTTAATGACCTAAAAATATTTTGATAAAGCTTGAAATATTTTAATGAGTAAATATAGAACAAAAAATGATATATTTATGCTTTGGGAAACAACTTCTTGGATATTAACGGACTTTAAAAAAATATCACTGAATATTCTAGGAATGGCGTGGGAATCTATGATTATTTTATCATTGGCAACAAATTTATTGATCGATTTAGCTGAGATGTATTTTTGGAACATAAAAACTTTAGAGGTGAACAGGAATTTTGTTCCGCTTCTATTTTAAACCTCATTTTCTCCTCAGCAACTTCAGCATAGCCAAATAATTGGATATGTCTGTCACTAAATGTCGATAAAATAATTTGCATTGTTCAGTAACTAGATTAATATCATCCTGAGCTGTTTCATCATCTTGTTTTTGCTATTCATGAAACTCATAGTTGTATTACGGACAATTCGACAAAAACACTAGAGTCGTTTAGGGGAGAGTTTCGAATCGAAATACATTTGTTATTTTGTAATCAGTTATATTTTAAATCTTCAGACTAATAACTCAGATAGGCATTATAAAACTTTTGTTTGTATTAGCTGTAAAAAACCTCTAGATTGAACATCCTATGATTGTGATGAATTATTAATTTCTGAGTATAAAATAATTTGGGCAGGAATCAATTTTATCATTGAAGCTAACAATTAAATCACTCCATAATATCATTGTATTAATCTTTGATTGATAGAATGGAGGCGGCTTATCATTTGGTCCAAACGTGTTTATTAATTTCATTTATATTTGATTTTGTGATGACTTTGATCAAATACCATTCATATTAGAAAAATATTATTTGATTCAATTTGAATCTCCATAGGATTTTAATACGAATGTAAGCATACCCCGACGATTGCTAAATTCAGTAAAATAAGAAGAATATCTCGGACGAACACAATAGACACAAGACCGAAGGCAGGAAGACGAAAATAGTGATCTTATATCTTGTAGACAGATGATGTCAAGATTTAAATTTAAGACTTTTTTCATCAAAGCATGCCTCGATTTGTGCTCTCTCTCTCAACTCTTGAATTGAATGAAAATGCCCTTTTCATATCCATATTTATCTTCATATCCTCTGACAACCATTTCTCTGCATAAAGGCCAGTATGAAATTAATTTAAAATCAAAATATCATAAAAACATATTGTTTAACAATTTTATATAAGTTTACATTTGATAAATACTTCGTTTTTAGTGATATATGTATAATATACATATTTTAACCATATATTTTTAAAGCCAAAATTAGGATCATTTTGCTTTTATATATATTGTTGTTACTTTCCATCATCCTAATTGAAGAAGATGTAACAAAGAATATAATTTTATTAAACCTATGAATCTATCTTTTATTAAAAAAATACTACTGATATTATTCCGTTCATCGAGACAAGGAATACTATAGCAACCTGGAATAGGAACTCCCTCCTTTATATATGAAAGTTAACCTACCTTCGTAAAAAAGAAAAGGAAAAGAAGTGGGAGTTTCACCCTGGCCGAGGTGAGAAGAGATCCTTCACATGAGTTTGTTCCACGACTGAATAAAATGAAATATTCATTGTTTGCATTCTTCTCTTCTTTTTCTCATAACTCGTGTACCGTACATCAATATAATACAATTGTTTTTTTTTCTTTATTCATGATTATTCATTGTATTTTGAACTCCAACTCCAACGTACCGTTCAATTACTAAATATTAGTTGTTATATGCGTCTTTATTTTGTATATTTATATTTCGTATATCTCATATTTTAATATCGTCTGTGACGAAATAATTAAATTATGTGTGGTTATGGTCAATTATTTCCCTGCGTACTTGCGTACTCTTTTTCCCCCCAGCCGGCCGACGCAGATATATCGGACAATATATTTTGATCAGCATTCAAATGATTGAATAGGTTTTTTTTCTTAAATAAATTAGAAAATACATAATTTATAATTTTTATATAAGGAATGATTGATTTATCTCATGTAGCTAGAGCTAGATGATGCAAATACTTTTTATTGTGGAACCACGAAAAAAATTATTAATAAAATATTGTTTCGTGATTTATTTACAAGTATGAAAGTGTGGAAAAAACTTTTTTTACACAAATTATGATGCAATGCATTGATTTTATTTTAAAGATATCGACATCCTGCATGATTTATAAAGAGGAACTAAATTTATCGATTGGTGCTTGATTTATTGATACTTAATCAGTTCATGCAAGTAATATTTTTATATGGTGGCCCAACAATGTCGGAAATATATATATATATATATATATATTATTGATTTGGTTGCATTCATTTATTTTATAATTTTTTTTGGTAAATGTAGATACGCATATATATTTATTTTTGGTTGATGTCTCTAAGGAAGATAATATTTTATTATGTGAACATTTTTATGGATGTGATATTCCAAGAATAAATGTGTCCTTCAAAATGAACACATCCTTTAAATTTGTAATTTATTTTTCACATCTCCGAAGAACCAATACTTTTATTGAATAAAATTATTTGTTCACGAGTGAATCTTTTCAACGAACAAAAGTTAAAGAATCGAATATATTTAAAGAGTCATTTTGCTTACCACTATTTATTTTTTGTAAGAAATTATATTAATATTAATAATAATATATATATATATATAATAAGAGTTTAAAAATATACATAAATTAACTTTAATTTTGAGTTGTTGTACTACTTTCATAAAAAAACGTAGGGAATACGTTGTGATTCAATTAAAAATATATTTTTTTTCTTCTATTTTAGTGTCAATATTATAGTAATCGCAAAGCTGTTGTTGGAAAATATAAATATATGCTGAATATTACCCTTATTTCCTAGCCATTGATACATATATAAAAAGTAACGATCTTTAATAAAGAATAGGTAATATTATCTCCATTGGGGTAATATGAAACTTTTAAAATTAAAATGAATTTAACCAAGAGGTTATTAAAAATAACGGAGCTTTATGTACAGTTTGTAAACTTTGTTGGACTTTAGAATTGAAGGTGGCAAAGGACAGAATCTGCTGAATATTGCTTATAATGTATATAAAGTGATATAACCGCGTACATACTCAACGTCAAGATGTTCCATTATATATATAAATGTAGATAGCCCTTTATTTTTTAGTCGTAAGTATTGAAGAAGAATGCTGACATATAAGAATGTTAATGCTTATTCATAAAACCTATTTCCTTGGTTATCTCATTTGTCTTCCAACAAAACATTGACATTCAAATCCATTTCTCCCGTAACATTAAGTCTCATTGGTAAAATAATAACTTTGAAAACAAAGTTTTATATACATATATTTAAACAAATTTATCACAAATGATATTGTAGATTCCATTAATTTTCAAGAGAACTTATACAAATGTAAAAAGATATATGTTTATCGTCAAAAATATATATATTTTAGCCAGAAACTTCTATTTAGACAACTAAAAATATTTTGCAACATGGGTAGATGCTTTCCTTGTATTGTTAACCACAATACCACATACAATACTATTGTTTATAGCTGGACCGCAATGCCAAAGTATCACATACTTTTGTGTGCATACTCCAATTTGTATGTAGGTATATTTAATAATAATTATCCTATAATTTTCTTCGACTTTCTTAACTAAGGGGCTTTCTTTTTTGTAAGGACGTAATAACATTTTCAAAATTATATATTTTAGTAGGATGCTCTATTTAGGCAATAAAAAATATTTTACAACATGGGTAGAACATGCTTTCCTTGTACTGTTATAGGGACCCAATAATGTTATAGCTTGACGCTGGACCACAATACCAAAATCATTTATACTTTGGTGTGCATAGTCCAATTTGTATATAGGTATATTTAATAATTATTCATTAGTTTTCTTCTTCGACTTACTTAACTAAGGGACGTAATATTTTTTTTTTGGAAGGACGTAATAATATTTTTAAAGGAAGATATATATACAGTAGGAAAAATATAAAATTCTGGATTTTAATATGTTACGTAAAAGTGCTTCAATCTTATATATTTTAGACTAGAGCATATATACACTCAGAGAGTGCAAACCTCCGCCGTCACGGGGTCCTTATGAGCCTTCTATGCGGATTTTTCACGACTGGGGCGGCTTAGAGGGACGGGGGAGGTTCCCCTCGACGGAAATTCTGAGAGGAAGACGCTCCCTGCACCCGATTTCACAGCAACAGCGACATCTATTGGCAGAGTAGGCTAACTTGAAATATTTATTAGTATTTAGCTCATTTTGCAACTTAATTCTGCATTCAGAGATGCCAAAATTTAATCACTTGTTCCTTTTGGCATTTCCAATAACTCCACAAAGTTTCATACGAATCCGTTTCGTACTTTTTGAGTTATTCTGTTGACAAACAAACCAACGCCAGTGAAAACAATACCTCCTTCAGCGGAGGTAAAAATGGCTATCAATTTATAAAAGATAAAAAAAGATAGAAGACTATTTCAAATGCATTTTTGGGATGGATCGGACTAGACGGACGGGTGTTTTCAAACATGATCGGGCTGTTTGGGATGGATATCTTGTAATTAAAAATTGAAATTGTTTTATTATTTTTAAAATTTAAAAAGTATAGTGTATAAATGAACACATTGTAATAAATAAAAAGATATTGTATATGAGTTATATTCCTAAGGTAACTATACCATTATATTGGATTATTACAAACAAAGAACTTCTTCCATTCGGTTAAAAGCCGATAAAAGGGTATCTTTCAAGTTTACTTTAATCAAATTGAGAGTTTTACCTATTCTTTTATATATGCATAAGTTATTTAAGTTAAGTAGGAAAATCCTAATAATGTCTTCAAGACATGTTTTTAAATTATAGACACGCATAACATAATAAAAAATACCTGAATATAATTAGGATCCCATTAATTGATAAAATTTAAATTTATATTTAACATTCTGTCAACTGTGAGACGTCTAACATTTTTCAAATAAAAGCCAATTCAACTTTCATGGATTTTATCAAGTGATTTTATATAAATATGAAAAATCTGTAATCAAATAATGAGGACTTTAATTGATTTTACAAATCTTAACATCCTGCAGGATTTATCGGAAGGTTCTTGATATATAGACGCATAATCAGTTAAAAATAACTATACATATATAATATTAATATCTATTAATTTTTGAAAATGAACAAAAAATATTTTATTGGGTCGATTGCATTTGAAGTATATTTATGCTCGGCTAAAAAAAACCTTCAAACCTTTTACCAATAATTTAATACGTCCAAACTTTACATAGAAAGAGAAGAATGGAATAAAATGGGAAGATAAATGATCTTGCGAATAAACAAAGAAAGTTTTTTTGTTTGTTGATAATATATAAGGCGGAGAAGACACCTTTCATTGATAATATAGAGTGCCTTAGTAGCAAAAAGTAATTAAAAACAGATTCCATACATGTAATATACGAAGAAATAAACTTTGCAACATCTTTTCTTTGAGTGTATTCAATATGACAAATATCTTTGTTGTTGTTGTGAGAGTTTGGTATTTTCTCTGAAAAATAGAGAAAGGGTGCTTACGGTTCGTCCGAAGTGTCTATACGCTTCTAAAGCGAGCATCATTCTCACCAAAATTATCTGTATTGTGAATTTCACTAAAACAGAAGCCGCCCTTTGTGGGAACTTGTTATATATACAGTAATATAGTAATGCATGATATTTTTTTTTCTTTGTCAAACATTTTCCAAAGGACACTTTCGACTAAAACAGAATCGAAAGGCTGATTGATTTAAAACGAGACATCAGAACAAAAACAAATTGTTTCAAACGGTTATGTAGTGGGCAAGTGATTTATTATTAACATAACCCATTTCTATCAATATATATATATACACTTTTTCTCAGTCTGATTTTTCTTCTGCATGCCTATAATTTTGTCATGAAATAAGAACATTTTTGAGAGTTGCAGCAAAACTCAATGCTTCCTTTAATGAACCAAATAAATTATTTCTTTATGTATATATTTAAAATAAAATATTTCAAATAGAGTTGAAACGTTTTTGAATAATATATTTTGTTCAATGGTGCTATAATATAATTGCAAAATTCTCAGTACTCAAATACTTTTTGTAATAATAAATTAGTATTTCACAAAAAAGCTTATTTTATATTACTTTATGTGGGATTTTTATAGAAAAAACTATGCTCAAAGAAAATTATTTATTACTTTTGTTGAAATTGGTCACACAAAGTATGATTAAACCTATGTTTTTAAAATCTACTCCCAATTCTGCCCTTAACAGCTCATTCTCTGAAAACTACTATTTTTCCACTTTAAATCATACAAGGACACTTGATGGCTGCCTTACCAAGTGAGTTTGTTCATATATACATTTGAATGAAACACTTCGTCATAACTGACAAGGCTTTGACACAAAGAACTCCATTTATAGACACGAAAACAAACATTTGCATTTCTGACAGTAAAAAAAAGGCCCAATCAAGATACAGTTTCCATTGTTTATAAACAATGTTTTTCATAATGAAATATTAATAAGAGGTTCATTAGAAAGAAATGGTGGTACATTAATATGCAGAGAAAGTAAATGCCATGTTTCCAAGTTTTTATAAATATTTGGCCAATGAAACAATGTGTGGGGGCTATTTGATTAAATGCATTTATTGTGGCCATACAAAATTATACACATCTATAATTGGTAGGTTGTGCTTCGATATTATAAATATATACACACACACAAAAAATATATATATATATTTTTAGGGGGTATTATAGAAACCTAATATTAAGATATCAAAATTTATCCCCCCTCGAAAGTTGCGTCATAAGAAACTAAATGATCGTAGAAAAATGGATTTTGGTTTGACCCCCCTCTTACCCCCCCCCCCCAAATTGAGTTCAAAGGTTTCGTTATGAAGCAAAACTTTTTATCATTACTTATTTGGAAAAATTTAGTTTTACAAACTTTAGCTATGATCAATTTATGACTTTGCTATTCCTTGCAAATTTTCGTCAAAATAATATTTAGGGCCAATAAATGAACATAAGTGCTTACGCACCAACCATTTTTTAAATAACGGCTCCTACTAAGGTTCTTTTATAGTTTCAAGAAGGAAAAAGAAAAAGAGGGTACTCATGTTGATGTTTTTAAGTTATTTTTTAAATACGTTTGCTTTTCACATCTTAATTTTCATTCAGTAACTCCCTCACATGGTTGAGAATATAAATTATGACGTTGATTATATCCATAAACTTTTGCAGATAATAATATAATGACGAAAAATGTTTTCTCAACTGATAAAAAGAAGTTATTGTTAAAGGTAACTTGTTATTTTATAACTTAATTCTTATTTATTAAAAAAATATTTTTTGAACTCCATCATGAATACATTGATCCCGTATTACTAAAAAGTGGCATAGCGGAAGATCAAACGAAATAACTCCTTTCAATAGTCGAAGAACATTAAAGACTTGACACTTTAGTCACTGTTGTGGGTTACGGATGTAACACCAATGTCACAATATGGTAAGGAGTAAGAAAAAGACTCGAGTTATGTCTTAAAAGACCACTTCAGTGGATTATTTGTCTTCTACACATGAATGAGTTACCTTTTAGAGATGTTTTTAAACATTTAGATGGCGCACAAAAAGGACCTCGGACTAAAAGGTACCATAGGAAAATTAATTAATACAGACTTTACCAAAAATTCATACAAAATTTTAAATACTTGTATGAAAAGTAAAATACTTAAATCAAAGTTTACTGTATTCGTTAAAGTCATATAAAATATTTATACGAAATTACATTAGGAATACAAACAGAAAAATTATCGAATTCAAGCTTTTGCTACAGGTCTCCAGGAGCATTACATGAGGCAAAATGTCTTACACAAAGCCAACAGAATTTTAAGATCCTATATTTCACAAAGAGTCCATGTGAGTCTCACATAAAACTTGTAAAATTTATACTTAATTTTTACGCTCCTATATGGTTTCAAACCAAGTTAAATCCTATTTTTATTGAAGGCTCAAAGCATTATCAATTCGCCGTAACTTTATTACAAGTGATTGATGAAAATTTAGCCCCTTCAATAGAAAAAGTACTCAAGAGAAACGCTTTTTGCCCACCCTGAAAATTTATTGCTAGAAGGCCTAACCGATAAATAAATGGAAACAAGAATATTTGCCCTGGAAAAAGTTTTGTTTGCAAAAAAGAATATTAAAAAACAAAAAAACATTCAACTACCCAAAACTATCAGTTGTAATTCTAAGAATTTTTTAAATCTTATCGACTGGTCAAATATAAATTTGTCTGTTCCTCCAATTGTGCCTGAGGAAGATCTTATAAAAGCAAAAGAACATCCTTTAAAAATTAATAAGTATCCTTGCCATTCACAATCAGTGGAAAGAGCTGTAAAACTAGTAACAGGCATCTGCAAAAGCTTATGGATATAATCAACGTCATAAATTTATATTCTCAACCATGTGAGGGAGTTACTGAATGAAAATTAAGATGTGAAAAGCAAACGTATTTAAAAAATAACTTAAAAACATCAACATGAGTACCCTCTTTTTCTTTTTCCTTCTTGAAACTATAAAAGAACCTAGTAGGAGCCGTTATTTAAAAAATGGTTGGTGCGTAAGCACTTATGTTCATTTATTGGCCCTAAATATTATTTTGACGAAAATTTGCAAAAAATAGCAAAGTCATAAATTGATCATAGCTAAAGTTTGTAAAACTAAATTTTTCCAAATAAGTAATGATAAAAAGTTTTGCTTCATAACGAAACCTTTGAACGCAATTTGGGGGGGGGTAAGGGGGGGGTCAAACCAAAATCCATTTTTCTACGATCATTTAGTTTCTTATGACGCAACTTTCGGGGGGGGATATCTTAATATTAGGTTTCTATAATACCCCCTAATATATATATCTCAAAGACAATCGAACAAAATATCATTTTTAATAATTATATAAGATATATTTTTGAAAAATCACAATTATAAAATATTTATTTAACCTTGAAGATACAACTTGATGATTAAGGCTTTTCCCCATTGTTCTTATTGCCAAAGAATCTTGTAATGTATGCTTTACAGTTTGACAAAGAAAACAAGCTCTTTGCATTTGGAGAGATGAGTCCATTCCTTTTTGACATTTCAAATATTATTTTCTCTACTGCTACTATAGGAAACACAATGTCAAATAATTCAACTTTGAAAATGAACAATTAAGGAAATAATAAATTCATCATTTATTAAGTTTTCTTCCTCATTTTTTCTTTGAAGGAAGTGATTGATGACATAATTCAAAACATCAACTTTTAATTTACTATGAATGTATCCGACATATGTACATTTTAGGAAGTCAACATGAACATAAAGATATTGGAATAAACTTACTTTTTGAAAAAGTATTTTTGAAAGAAAATATATATCTTAACATTTTTGATCATTCAATTCATAATTGTGAAATATTCAGTGATAAGATTTAAATGATTATATAGTATATAATATCTTTGGTAATTATAATTTAATGGGTTTATTATATTTAGAACTGTTTCTTAAGTGTTTTTTCTTTTATTAAAGATTTACATATTTTCATGCGTGAAAATATATGTTTTCAACGAACATTTTCAAATATTTCTAAAAATGATTCGTAGTAATTTTTATATAAAGATATATATTCTTTTGTAAACTGTCATGCATAGATTAAGTAAATAAATAGGCAATTGACTTCAGGCGTTTTTAATATTTTGGGAAATCATTAATAAAATTTCGAACAATAAATGATACTATGAAAAGAAAAGATATGGTATCTTTCTTAATAATGTATTTTAATGTTAATGAGAATCATATATATATATATATATATATATATATATATATATATATATATATATATATATATATATATTATATATATATATATATATATATATATATATTTTATTTAGACTTAAATGCTTGTACGGATGTGTAGATTCTGCTTATTTAATCCATCCCCTTCTGCGTCCATGACGCACTGGATCGTGGTGCGGAAGGAGAGCAGGCCTTGGCCACCAGGGCCCTGTCCAACTTCCTGGCCTCCTTCTTTATGGAGTTGATCAGGGCGGCCTTGGTGTTGTGAGCCAGTTGGTTGGTGTGTCACTCAAGGTAGCCCCAGAAAAAATAGTCCATAGGATTCAAATCGGGGAGCTAGGGGCCTTCTTCTGCGTCAACAGCTGGCCAACCTTGAGTTTGTAGCTGTGACAACACAAATCCTCATTCACACAGGCCAACAAAGTTACGTGAGAAACATCCCCCTCCTTGGTGACATCCCAGATGGACCTGCTGGGGTCGTGCTCGAAGATGTCTGACACACTCCTGATGAAGTCGGGGGTCCTGGCCTTGCGGGCGCTGCTGGAGGGCCTGAAGGCCCTGTCGACGACAGCACGAGGGTCCCTGGTATCCTTCAGATGCTGCCTTAGCTCAGTAACCCTTCTTCTGTCGATCCCGAGCAGCTCAGAGACCTGGGTGTTGCTGATGGTGTTGCACTTTATACAAAGAATCTGGATTACGGCACATCTGCGTTCTTGCTCGTTTCAGTATTGCATTTCATATGACAAAAATGTAATATGAATTGATCAAAATAGATACTATATTTTGCATTTTTAAACCAAAAACTTATTGAACACAATATTCTATCTATTTGACTCTACTTCACAAGGCATATACTGTTCAAAAATGTTTTTTTTCCTTCAAAATATTCTAGTCTCAATTAAGCAGTAGAAAAGTTATATAATCTTTTAGTCCTTTTTCTACGCAGAGGGCTTAATAAGTAATTTTCCTATATAATTGCGAATATGTTATACCTTTAGTTCTCTCTTCTATAAGAAATTGTAAAAATTGTATTTTTTTGCCTATATGGTTCGATAGAATTGCATCCGATAGGATAGAAATAAGCATTATAGCATTAAAATTAGTCTATCGAACCTAGGATCTTATCAATGAGGTAGACCAGAAATGACCATCCCTCTCGGATCCGAACCTGCGCCCCCAACATAGAGAGTTGAACACGCCTTAGCACGCAATGCTATCGAGCTCCTTTTGTATTCTTCTTTTATTGCAGTGTGACCAACGAACATAGTATTTATAAAATATTGTATAATTTATGATGTCATTACTTAGGTATAATAATTAATAATTGAATGTGGGATTGGTGATTAAATATACAATTCAACGAATTAAATAATTTATTATTTTACTGTTTTTTGTATCATAATAAAATATTTACCGTTTCTGAATTTTGAAAAGTATGATAAAATGAGACTTTTCAATTATTTGAAATGTGTGAAATATGTATATTGCTTCGTGTAAGGCATATTGAAATACAGGTACGTCTATATTGCCTCTCGCTTGTCGGTGATTTTATTATTGTCTAACCAAAATATTTTAAAGTTACAATGCTAATATATGTCTATACAGATACAATTTATCGAAGCAAATGGCAAAAAAAGATATGGTATTCTTACAGCGCACAAATCACTAAAAAATATTAAATATATATACCTTATATTTTAAATACCTTGGCCACATCAATATATCTGATAAATGTGACAATGCCATAACCAAAGTACAAAACAGTTAAAAACCTTTCTTTTAATATCCCACTAGCTTCTTTATATACAACATTTTTATTACAGATATGATTTTTTTATTGAAATGCCTTTATTATTATGATTCTTTCAAATTAATTGAATGTTTTCTTCTATTCGCTTCGTTTAAATAATTGTTATTTAGTGATAATTTATCTGTACATTATCACGAATCAGCACAAACCTTTTTGTTTATCTTGGTTTAATTTGTCGAAATATATGTCCAATGGGCCAATAATTTTTTTTGTGCGATATAAACTTCTGTATTATCATTATCATTACCTGATGAATGAAGCTCCGGCGTCGAACAGAGTGCACAGCAGGGGGTAGGGTTAGTGTGAGACTGGGTAGAGCCCCGGAGCCCTCTAGCTTCATATAAGGTGGTGTTGTGAGAACAATAGAGTCTGCAGTCTCTCCCGAAGTGTCCAGGACAGTCAATGACTTGCCTTTTTATAATCTAGGAGAACTTCCGCCACCGGGTTCTCTCCGCCGGGATTTGGCCCTGGGCAAAGAAAAGGGTCGTCACCATCCTCCTCCTCTTCTGTGCATTTGTTATTGATGAATCGATTTCGAGAGTAAAACTGCTCTATGCGACGTTGATGTCGCTTGTCTTTGGGGGATTTGGGGTCGGAGAGGGTGGGGAACGCTGAGTTGGTTTGGGGTACTGCTTGGTTTGTGACTCATACTTAGCTCAGACAACACTCAAGTCAGTCAACCCTTCAAATTGTTTTTTGAATTAGCAGCTTTAAAGTAGTTTGTATAAACAAAATGCAGCCATTTTGAAAAGCACTTTTCTTAACTCAATTTATTTTTTGTCAGTTACGTAATATTGGATAATTATGAAATATCAGCGTCTGAAACAATATCCTATCAATATGATTAGATACATCATAAAGCTTCTTTAAGTTGATTTAAACAAAATATTATTCAGAAAAAGCAACTAGTTTATCAGTACATATATTTTATAGACAGTTTAGCAATACCAGATAACTATGGTATATTTTGATTCAACTCCCTTTAAAAAAATTTAAGAACTCCTTTAATATATATTTAAATTTTAAATATTTATTTTTGATTTTGGGGTTGAAAGTATGATATTATACCAATTATATATAATTATAAAAATAAAATTAGTCTTGTAAACTATATCAAAATAAAAATTAGTGTTTTTAAATAATATATATATTGCAAATATATCGGGGACACTGTTTCAAAAACATCAACTGAATTCTTAGGATCTCTTTAATGTTTACACAAGATGACTTTAGTAAGGTTCATTTGTTGACTATTTTCTTATTCTTTTTATTCTATATTGCACTTTTACATAAAGTGAAAATAATACCGAATAAAGTTAATCAGATAAATGTATTTATTTAAACGAACTAAAGTAAGACAATTTTTTTATAAGATACACTAAGCTATAATTACTATGTTTTTAAGAATCCACGATGTATTTACTAATAATTAATTGTTTAAATAATTGTTTGTATGAATAAGTTATTTTTTAATTAAATTAAACTGACTTTTTAATGAAGAAAAATGATTTTTAAAGTATAATAGATATTTTCTTAAATAATTTTATTTTTCAATCTACAAAATTTTTGTTTTTAATATATTGAATATAATACTTGCTCAATTTTGTTAAATAATTTTCCTTATTTTTATCATTTACAGGGGACAATACAGCTTGTCACCGGATTTCACTTAAAGGGGTCAGCAAGGTCACATAAATCAAAAGCACGATTCAACACCGCATGTGCACACCTTCATCACCCACAATTTCAAGTAACTGAGCACGGTGAATGACTTAGGAAAACTGAAACTTATATATATCCTCCCCTGGTGAAGTCCCCCCCCCCCCCTTTTTTTCTCTCTCTCTCTCTTTCTTTTTATTATTGAGTTTTTTGCGTGTATTTCTCTTTGCTCTACTATTACTTTGCTCCTCTTTTTGAATCCCTCCGTCTTTTGTTTTAAACTTCTAATCCAGATTTATGGTTGTGGGGTTTGAATAATTATATTATTAAAAAAGATTAATTAAATCGTTTCCTCTTCCATGGGATCTAATGCATAGAAACACTATGGAGTGACAAAGCAATTATTGGTTGCGCTGAATATCCGGATATCAGCTATGCTCTCCATTGTTGGAGGGGGGGGGGGGGGGAGTGGGAGAAAGAACTCAGTGGGACTTACCATTTTAAAAATCATGAAATGGGGAGAGTGAATTGTCATCATCGAACTCTAATTGAACTTTCACCCTTTCTTTAGTTCTTTCTGTTGCTTTGGTGCTCTATATTATATATGGTCTATTGGTAGCATATCAATACGGATATAGGGTGTTGGAAAAGGCTTCAAACCATAGAGAATATAGAGAACCCAGCATCGACTGGTAGTGCTTAATATCTCTCTCCATTACTGGGGGAATAGATAATAATTCCTATTTTGTTTTTATACAGGGTGCAGCAACATAACTTCCTTTTTCAGAAGGCAATAAAACAGATGTATAATCAGAAGAATTTCAATTTTGTTTCATGATTTTAGTACATATTTAAAGCTTTGTTTCACATAGTTTTGAAAATCATATCATATAGGTGACGTCCCCCATTGTCCATACACTGCATATACCGATTTCGGGTGTTTGCCATGACCATCAACAGCGTATCAGCGGGTATATTGGGTGTTTCTTCTCTGACGTTGGCCTTCAAGTCTGGTAGGCTTTTCGTGTTTATGTCAACCGCCCGAGAAGCCTACCAGACTTGAAGGCCGACATCAGAGAAGAAATTGCCAATATACCCGTGAACTATGTGAGACAAACTTTAAATATGTGCTAAAATGATGAAACTAAATTAAAACCTTTCTGATTTATACATCTTGTTTTATTGCCTTCTGAAAAAAGGAAGTTATGTGCCGCACCCTGTATATGTAGGCATATATATATATATATATATATATATATATATATATATATATATATACTAAAAACTTGATTAATTAAACAAACAAATATACATGAAGTTGAAGTTATTATACTTAATTTAATGAATTGGTTGAGTTCATCCTTTTAACTTAAATAAATATTAAATCACGGATTTTGTTTTGTGTGCACATCAAATTAATAAATCATATCAAGGGCATCTGAAGTATTTAGAAATAATAACATTTTTTTAACTTTTGCCTAGGCAACCTAGAGAAATGTATGGGTTAATTGCAACAAGAAAGTACATATTGTGTTAGTTGTAGATTGCCGAAAATTTTGTAACAGTGTTGAAAGATTTAAAGCTTTAAAAAAGTTAAACATTGTTATAATTATAATTAGTGATGGGTCACGAGCTTAACTTTACTACTCGAGCTTGGGCGAGTAGTAAGAAAAATTACTCGAGTATTTACGAGTTTTACTCTTAACTCGGGTAAAATTTAAAACTCGCCAAAAACTCGTTACTTGTAAGAGCTCATTTTTATTTAATATATATGAAAAGGAAGAAAAATTTGATACTCCCAAGAATACTTGTATTTTTTAGATCATCCTTTAACATCCTGATTATATGAAATAATCATACATACGATATATGCAGTTCAGGATTTTTGCTCATTTAAAAAAATGGGGTTTAAGTCCTTTATTTTGTAAAATTCTAAAGCTTATCCCTCGCGCTCAGTTTTAATATATTGATATTTTTTAGGATTTACAGTCTTTTGAGCTAGAAGTAATATTTCTCATAAATTACTTGATATCAAAGTCTAAATTAATATTCAGTTCTTCGAAACAAACTTCTGGTTCGTTGAAATACTTGTTCCATTATCATTGTATTTTTGAACAAAATTGTCTTGATTAAGACTAGTGGATCGAAAAAAATCCCCTCAAACACTAGGTTGAGGCTTTTTGAGATAATTAATAACGTTTCCAAGTAATTTTTATGAGACTGAAGATTCTTCTTCACTGGATTGTTCATTTGCAGTTGCTTGAAAAGAAAAAGACATTACAAAAACATTATTATTATATTTGCATATAAAAAAGGGTGATTTTTTATATTCACAGCTCAAATATCATATATATATATATATTATATCAGGAAACGACCGGGTACCCGGCCCGGCTGTTTTTTGAACGTTCCGTCCCGGTGACTAAAAATCAGCATATATCATTACTTAAAGTACCATAATAAGACCGTCTCATTACTAATTATTATTAAGAATCAATGCCTTTTGAAGCTCTTGATTGGTCCAGACATATCATTTGAAGGGACAAGTTTTTCGTTGAATAAGAAATTTACACGTGGGTAACGAGTTTGTCTCCGAGTACGAGTTTTTCTCCGAGTAACGAGTTTTCCTCCGAGTAACGAGTAAAAGATCGTCGATTTTATGCACGAGTCGAGTATTTGAAGACTTTTTTATTTACTAAATAAAACTCGAGTATTAAAAAACGAGTTTTACTCTTGACCCATCACTAATTATAATGATTGTTATATATATATATATATATATATATATATATATATATATATATATATATATATATATATACAGTCAACTTTGCCTAAGTCGATTCACTCGGGATGTGCAAAAACAATCGAATTAGGCGAAATTCGAGTTACAAATTTTGATTTGCTAAGTCGAAAAAAAATTCGATATACAGTGTGTGTGCACTCGCTCACATGCAGTTGCAATCATCGGCGAGGCAGCAGGTGGGCGAGGACACAATTTCTTTATTTTTTAATTTTACCTCGCTTAAAGGGAGGAACATACCTTTTATATTCTCAAATTTTATATTCTCATTTGAGAATTATCACTCACACACGTGGTAGGTGTAAAATAATTTATCGAGGCCCCCTCTGAAGGTTAATTATCAGATTGGATTACCTTTCAACAAAAATCATATCGGGACATGAAAAATTATCATGTCAAAGCAACTTAACTTCAATATTTTTCTCCACTTCAACCATCTGTGTCTGCTTCCTTGTAATACACAGTGAACGGCAGGCGCAGTGCATGCGGGCTGTGTTTGGAAAGTGAGCACCCTCTTCGACTTATGCGAAGTTATTTTCTTGTTTATGTATGTATAACTGTCTAAATATCTGTTCGACTTAGGCGAAATATCGACTTACAAAAATCGACTTGTACGATTTTTATTACACACATGTCATTGGAGAAAAAAAGGGACTTTTGATTATATTCGAGTTAGGCGACTTTTCGACTTATGCAATTTCGACTTGGGCGAAGTTGACTGTATATATATATATAAAACACTTCTTTATAATAATGAAAATGCTAATGTGTTAAACAATATTTAAACTTTAATGAAAAAATTCAATTTCCTATTATTTATTTATATATGGTGCTACTCAATATAAGATTTGAATGCAAATGGAAGATGAGATTGTAATTGGACAAGATCATGCTTGATTTTTAATGGATATTTTTGCTTTCATAAAGTCTTCCTCATTTAAAAATTGCAAAATTGAAGGAACCTTGACCAGTAAATAAGATAAAAATGTTAAGAATCAAAGTTGTTGGTGTTTGGTTGTTGAAATTTCTTTCGAGAAAGCTAATTTTTTTCCAGGATAAATATTCGTTTCACCATTTCTTTATCAGTTAGGTCTAAAGGCAATATATTTACTAGTTTGGGAAGAAAAGGTTTTTTAGTATTTTATAATTGAAGGGGTTAATTCTTAAAGTTAAGGTGAATTGCTAATGCTGTATGCCTCCACTACAAAGAGGATATTTCTTTATTTAAATTCATATAGGAGTATAAAAATCTTGTATGAATTTTACAAGTTTTATGTGGTACTCACTTGAACTTTTATGGGAGATATAGGATCTTTATATATTTACATATATAAATATGTGACCCGATCTGCACTAATGAGTCGGAAGTCGGCGTTCTATTTATTCAGACACGGGCCGATTATGTCAAAACACGTCAAAAATATCATTTTCTTTTTTGGTCTCATATAAAGAAAATATGTTCAAAAATAATATCCTAAAGTTTCATTGTGTTAGTAATTGTGAAAATGTACTTAAATGGTTATTTATCTGAATAAATAGAACGCCGACTTCCGACTCATTCCGGCAAATCGGGTCACATATATATATTAGGATGCAAGTTATCGATTAATAGATTAATCGTTTGTTGTTTCATTTAGTCAACTTTTAATCGATTAATCGTTAACAGCACCACCATTAAGGAACCAGTTTATCTTGTGGATATGGGGGGGTAAGTACATCTTTATTTTAAAAAGATTTTTTTTTTGACGTCACTGGGTTATGATTCTCTTAAGAAGTTTTTCTAATTTGTCGACTTTCAATCATAGAGATAAAAATATATATCTCTATGCTTTCAATACTAAATCTTATTCCATTGACGTCTCTTTGTATTTTTTCAAGTCCAAACGTGAGGAGTTTATGTTTCCTTTTTTCTTATTTTTCCTTTTTGCAATAATCTTACATATATATATACAAATATATATATATATATATATTAGGGTTGTTCTTATTTTTCAAATGTTTGAAATGTTAGCAACTTTGTGGATTTTCTGTTTCTTGGTGATAAAAGAAGACGACATACAAAGTTTGAACAAAATCGGTCAGCATTACGAGGTCGCGCAACGAGGTCAAAGTTTTAAAAATTTAGTAAAAATATAGTTTTCCGCAAATTTCTTCAAAATGGTGGACGTTACAGACTTCAATAATTATTATTAATTTAAAGGAAATCTAATTTACTACCAGACGTATGTTTGATGTTTTTTAATAAAACAAAGTTTTCAGTAAAACAAAGCAAGAAAGGGAGTGTGTATTGTTAGCTTATTTCATGGCTTTTTTGTATCAATTAACTTCACTCGCCTGTAGAAGATGACTTGTTCGCTTCAGAGTAAAATAGTACTTTTATGTTTAGTAAAACTTTAGATGATAAATCCAAAAATGACCTTGGTTGCATTCTATCAATTCAGAATTCAGTACAATCTGAGTTTACATCATATGATTCAGATGGTTAACCAGCTTTAATATTTTGGTATACTAAATCATATCAATTTAATAAGTAGAGTTATATGTACATTTAAAAAGCCTATCTCGCGTACAAAATGACGCATATAATGGATTATAAATGCGTCAGAGACAAAGTAAAATTTTGAGAGGATACCTTGACGCACATCTAAGAAACACATTATTATTTTTTTTTTTCATAATCGATTTCTTATAGGTCAATACAGGCTCTGAATCATATGATGTAAACTCAGATTGTACTGAATTCTGAATTGATAGAATGCAACCAAGGTCATTTTTGGATTTATCATCTAAAGTTTTACTAAACTAAAAGTACTATTTACTTGAAGCGAACAAGTCATCTTCTACAGGCGAGTGAAGTTAATGATACAAAAAAGCCTGAAATAAGCTAACAATGACCACTCCCTTTCTCTTTGTTACAAAACTTTGTTTTATTAAAAAACATCAAACATACGTCTGGTAGTATTAGATTTCCTTTAAATAATATAATTATTGAAGTCTGTAACGTCCACCATTTTGAAGAAATTTGCGGAACTATATTTTTACTAAATTTTTAAAACTTTGACCTCGTTGTGCGATCGTAATGCTGACCGATTTTGTTCAAACTTTGTATGTCGTCTTCTTTTATCACCAAGAAACAGAAATCCACAAAGTTGCTAACATTTCAAACATTTGAAAAATAAGAACAACCTAATATATATATTATATATAAATGTATCAATAGTTAATTGTTTCATTTCTGTTCCCCATACAAACGATATGTTAATATATGATCACATCATAATGTATTATGTCTTAATACTAAAGCAAATATATAAAGCAAAACTAACAATATATTTTCAATGAAATTAAAGACATTTCTTTTAAAATAAATATTATGATTTTTCCACGAATTACCAAGACAGGATTTACTTTTAAAGTTATATTATTATTAAATTCTTAATAATAGTTGGAAAAGAAATGGTCATCTTAATTAAAGGAGCAAAAAAGTATTATCAACTTATTTTTATTTTTCCTTTTTTGCAATATCTTATGTACAATGTATATACATACAATGGAACTATAATTATGTTTATACATACGGTTTGCACAAAATATGAAAGAAAATAAACTTTGCTTTGCTTAAGTGTTCAATTGATTTTCTACATGTATAAGCTTTCCTAGACTAATTGTAAGATATAGAAGAATATCAGGAAGACCCCCAGGAGACGAGACAATCGCCGCTGTGAAGCACCTGATTGAGGATAACCCCCTGATGACCACTCCACAGGTTGCCGCCGAGGTTTTCTCTTCCACTTAAAACCGTTTCCAGGCTTTTGACGGAGTATCTTGAACTACGAAACGTTTGAGTGTACTCGTCCCCCACCAGTTCTATGAAACCAACACGAGACAGCGATTTGAAGTGCTATCAGGACCTCCTTAAGATGTTCTAGGACCACGTGGAGAACTATCTTGGGTCTTATCTTTTAGTCTGCGACCCGTGACTGTTCCGGAAGTTGAAGTACCTGCTCCGGAATGACAACTTTGGGGGCCACGAAGACGCCTCACTGGCCGTGTAGCCGGGCGATGAAGAGGATCAGCGAAGACGAGCGGTCAGACTATCTCTGGGACCTCTGATGAAAATTCCGATTGTACTTGATCATGACAATAGCTTATTATACCGCATCCCATCTAAATAAAGTTTACCTTCTCGCAAAAATAAATTAAGGTTTTTTTAATCAACTAAATACAAGCGTATAAAGTACAGAATTATTAAATTTTGAGTCAATTGTCTTTGTTTATTTTATGAAACAATGTCTACATATATGGATATTATTAAAAAATATATTTTTTTATCGAACACCTTAATTTTTATATAAGTTTGATCATATAATCCATAGTCGAATCTCGGCCATCGACATTCTGAGTCGAACATGCTACCACTAAATTACTTACTCAATGACAACTCACTTCAACTTAATTTTTTGAGGGAATTGGATAAGAATAGACAAAACAGATTATAGGAATAAATAAATTGGCTATAGCTTTGAAACATCAATATGTTATAGGTGTGCTCAGCAGAACTCAAGGTTACATATAAAGTGGCCTTAAACCCCAATCATGCTATAGCTGTGATGAAAAAACAATAGAGTCCATTGGTGGTGGCTTTGAACCCCAATTAAACTAAAGTTTTGCTAGGAAAAGCCAGAAAACCAAAGTTTGGGTTATGGTTTGATACCTCAATGTTCCATATTTGTAATCGGCAAAATCGAGGTCCCATTTTGTGTAGGTTTTAACCCCAATTTGTCTTTGGTGTGATGAGCGGAAGGTAAGGGCCAATGGTTGGGGGGCTTTAAGCCCCACTTATACTAAAGTTTTGCAAAGTAAACCTACAGAGCAAAAATAGTAATTTTGGGATCGATATTCCAGCATAATTTTAGGACTCATGATAAGAGGGCTGGAGCTATTGGTGTCATCTGTGCAACCTGAAGGCTCTTTGGCGATCGGATTAAAACCTTATTCTGCCAAAGTTGTAGTTGACAGAACTTAAGGTCCCTCCGGTAGGGTTGTAGCGGGTAGTTTCCCCGGGTACCCACCCAGACTGGGGTTTTATCTAAAAATCCGGGTAATGATTTTTAGGGGGTGCAATTCAAATGATTTTTCATTGTTTCCCACGGAAGATCGATTAGCATTATGGGTATTGAGTTTCACTGGCATCGAAAAAATCACTGCATCGTATTTATCAGGCTTTTTTATAAGCTATACTTATGGGAAGACAAAAAACGTATGGGAAAGGATATAGCTATATTTCTCATTAGCCAACGCGAAACTTTTTGAACTGTTTGCTTTTGTTAATATATTTATGCAAATCTTACGTTAAGAGCGAAGTATTAATTTCTGGTGTCGGTCATCATGTAACATTAATACGTTCACGTTATAATTTAGAGATGCTAATTCGTGGATATTTTTCCACTGCTTCAAATATTAATAATGGGCTTACAATACGCACATTTTTTGAATTTGTAAAAAATATTTTTTAAATTCCAGTTTGCAATTTTAGTACAAAAGGATCCAAATGTCTCCTGTATGCAACAAACCTCCTTACTATCTCTAAATACGACTAAAAATTATCTTATTTGCTAGAAAAATATATTATTTTGATTTAATTTTTATATTATGAGATGTTCTATTTTGCCTGGTTTTTATTTTTAAAAACTCGGGTTATATTTAAAAACCCATGTGTAACTTAAAAAACCACCCGGATCCTTTTATTTGAAATAAGGTTTTTTTTTAAACAACAATGTCCCTCAGTGATGGGGTTCAAAACACAAAAATCCCATAGTTGCGATCAACAGAACCCCAGGGTCCATTGGGAGAGGTTTGATAAGGTAACCTATATAAGGCTATATCAAGTAATGTGTTGTATATGTGTATAGTGAATTGTGAGCAATTTTTCTGATATATGTACGTAAAAAATCATTTGATTAAACGTATTGAAAAGATTATTTATGCTTAAAAAAATATTCGTAATTAGCTTAGCAAATGGTTTATTTATATCAATGTAACACGGAAATATACATTTGTAGCCGTTTCTCCCCTTCTCTCCGTCTCTCCGTCTCTCCGCTCCTATCTGTCCCTCTCTCTTTTTCTTTTATAAATACGTCACTAGATGGGGCGACAAACGTTGTTTTCTCTTTTCTTAAAGAGACTATGCATAAATATCAGATTAAAAAGATCCCGTTTTATGAAATCAATTTCATTTTAAATTTAAAGTTAGTCATTTAATCTTTCGTTTACACATTTTTAAGGATTTATTTCTTAATCATTTTCATTCAATTTCTTGTTTTACGCGTACCAGTACTTAAAGACCCCTCGTTTAAAGCTTTAAATATTCATATAAAAACCTTATTTGTATATAACATATGGATTGAAGTTATAGAATGAATGAGTATTAATGATCTCAAATCCTTTAGAGGATTAAAAATTATCTTATTAAATTGTATTCAAAATATTATTTTGATTCGTTTATAATAATGAATTCATAAGACCTTATTTATAAATAGGTTTCAATTCAGTTAAAAAACATTTGGATATAATTAAGCATCAGGTCATAGTTGTCATCAATCGATATAACATAGGATATTTTTGCCTGTACACATATGCTTGATTGCTTTTAATTCTGAAATGAATTCTCAATACAGCGTATTAGAATATAATTAACCATTTGGGATAAAACATTACTTACTTCAACTTTATCAGATGTCTGCAACAAGGCTCTTACTGAATGACACAATTTACATATTATTGTTTTATTCTTTTTACAACGAAATTTTCTATTAAAATATATATGTATATATTTACGTGGAGCAAAACTGACCGGAGAAATTTTAAAATGTTGTTTCCACACATTGTCGAAACACTCTTCGAATGATTAAACAATACTTTTAAAGATAGCCTCAGAGCAGATACCAATAATACTTTTTGCAGCTTTATATATACTTATTTTTGTCATAGAAAAAACAATTAGTCTCAACTCACTTACAGCTTTCCTCTCCCTGCATTCATCCTCTATCCCTAAATATTTGTTATAAAATTCATTATTAATATTTTCATTTTCAGTCTTCATCAAAACATCAAAGCCTTAATACATTAAAAATGTAATTAGTTATAGACTTTTTAGAAATAATGTTTGACTAAAATTGTTTGGAATATATACTACTTTACTCTATGGATTTAAAGGTTCTTAAAACTTAATTAATATTTTTTAGATTAGAGGATCAATGAAATATATTTATCCTGGGACATCAAACTTTAACAATGTAAAGATCCATTCTAGTTTGAAGATTGTATTTTTACCTCTCCATTTGACTCTTGTAATAAAGTGGGCAGACTATTTTTATTTGAATTCGAATCTCCATTGCGTTTCCCCTCCATACCGAGTATTTTTATACTGTTCTTCACAGAACAATCAATATAATATGTATTATTTTTTCGGGCTCCACTTTTCCAATTGGAGGATATCAGTTATTGTTGCAGTTGATTTCTTGTCCGGAGTGTTTCTTGAATCTAAAAAAAAACAGATTAGAATTATCTCTCTCTAACTCAACTAAAGCTCCGAGTTTCCTTCCACATAAAACGTCACATCATCTGCGTTGATGTCAAGAAGATGATTGAATTTACATAAATGAATTCAAAAATCCCAAATATCTGTTTTTCAATCTCTTAGCAAATTCTTCGATTGCAGCCACGAGCAGAGGCGGGGCTAAGGGACATGCCTGTCTACATCTGCGTTTAAGATGTATTGGCGATCTTGCGAAACCGTACAAAGTAATGGTCGAAGTTTCATAGAGTAAAAGAGTCAGACTGAGTTGAAGTAACGGGTAAGAAGTAATTGCTTTATTGCACGAAGAAAAACAAAAATGATAGAGAGTATCGAAAGTTTTTTTTAAATCAATGGCTATAATTGCGGGAAATGTTTTATTAGAGTCCACCAAATCTATTGCACACTATATGTTCCGAGCTATATCGGAAATTTTGCGTTCCTTCAATAAATATTTCTGGTGACTTCCAACTTTTTGATTAAACAGAAACTCCATTTGATTTGTACATAATTTCTCCAGCTAGAATCCTGTACGATTAATTTTAACAGGTCTCCAAATCAATTGCCTTCACACTTTTGGGAATCGAAATAATACGTTTCTTAGACACCCTTTTTATTTCTCTGCACCACTTTTAAAAGAAAAGGTATATATTATTCTCGAAATATCTGAAAAAAACTGACCACCAATCCCGGTAGGAAGTCGTTCATATCCCTTTAGAATTTTTCATGAACAGATTTTTGCGTCAGAAGAATACTTTTTTATGGCTAACATATGCATGCTGTTAAAATGCTTCATGATTTTTTTATTCAGGCTTCGAATCACAAATTAAAGAATTTCTCATGCAGCTCAAAAATTCATCGTCGTTTAATGTCCATTTTTGCAGTCTGAATTATTGGATATGTGAATGATTACGGAGATCTATAATTAAAAGCCTTTGGTCCGAACTCGGTCCAGGTCTATAATAAGCTTTCACAACTAATTTGTATAATAAGGGAAACAAGAGCTAAATTCAATCTTGAGGTCAGTAGTCCTCTCCTCAAGGACACAGTTCCCTCCAGATATTTTATCCTCAAGATGTTTTGTAAATCAACATGTATATTTCGAATGTATTTTATGTATTTTTTCATCGAGTGTAGACGTTTGTTTTTTTGCTCCGGTGAAGATCAAGCACAACTTTGGACTCAGCTTTCGTTATAAGAACTCCGGGAAGGACTTTTGCCATCACTCGTCATCGAAGCATACCCATTCTGGAAAAATAGCGAAATACTGGACAAAATTGTGGATTCCTTTGAATAGAATAAAGACTACAGGAGGGTTTTTTCTTACCTTGGTCTGTATTCCCCTTTTTTCTTTTCAAATATTAAGAATCCGGCTCCTATCAGCTTGTCGTATTTAATTCACTTTTTCTCCTGAGCGTGTATGTCTTCAAAAAAATATATTTTTTGTATCTGCACGCTTTTAAATTCTTCCTTTGACTCTTGTCCCTTTAATTAAATCATATATGATGAAAGAGAAGGATCCCCCTGACCGTCCACCTGAAAGCGCGCTCGGTCCCCCTGAGAAGAATAAAATATCTTATGCTAAAGCGCTCTCAAAGAGAGAAAAAAATGTCAAAGATGCTGTGAAAAAAATAAATTTGAACTCAATGTTCAAATGGGATAAGTATGTCATTCAATTGACTGAATTGGAAAATAATCGTGTCTTTAATAACAGACACATGAAACAAGTAGATGTGTACAAAGCTGCAATGCATTTTGGCTTTACAGAAGATGAAATTGCCGGTGCTCAAGCCAGGTATGGTTTTGGCTATGCTTCCTTCTACACAAGTACCCCAATGGACATACGTCCTCGTATTCAAATGTTGAAGAAACCCTTCATTTTGAAGATCAAAGGTTCAAATGGAGATTTAAAACCTGTTTCAATGGCAATTAAAGATATCGACAACTTTGAAGTGGATAACAAAAGGAATTTCATTGTAACTGCTATTAACACTTTTAAACGCGTCGACGAAAAGAAACTGAAAAGCTGGATTGATAAATTTTGTGAAGTAGTTAAATACTACCCCGAACCTAATCCTCAAGATGAAGATGCCGAAAAGATGTTTAGAAATTATAAATCAGTATGAGGACATCAAACTGTACTTTCGAAGTTATTGGGGATCCTTCTAATATCCCGCAAATTATTCCGGTGGATGAATCCCTAGTGAATCTAAAATTTGATGGCGTTCGACAGCAATGTCAGAGATGCTTCCAGTTTGGTCACTTGAGAGTGAACTGCACGGAAAAACGACTTCAAATTAATGAGTATAAATCTGTACTTTATTACAAAATCACTGAAACTGAGCACCAAAAAACGAACTCTAGCGTTTCATCCTCCTCCAATTCTTTAACTGAAGCAAGTGCTGACGATATAGACAAAACATTAGATAACCAAAGTGTCACAAATGTCGAAATTGAAGACAGTCTGCCTGAAGCCCCTCCAGGGTCCCCCGACATACAAACAAATGAAAATACTTTCAGTGAACATGGTCCTGTTGAAACTCAGCCCGAGCCTCTTATCTTACCAGAAGAAGACACACCTTCTACAAATTGCACATTAGCCAACACCGCAGAGGTTGATGTAACCGAACCTGCAATCAACGAAAACATTTCTACAGGTGACACTGACACACCTGAGTGTGTAGATAATACAACACAAGACTCTGTAATTAAAGATAGCCAATCCGTAGACTTATTACCAATTGAAAACGATCACTCAGCCGAGTTAGATTTTTCAAACACCAATAGGCCATGTGAAGTCACTAATTTAAATGGAAAAAAACAGACATACTCATATGGAACCAAGAAAGTCCAGAAAACCACCTCCAGGGATTTGTATAGATAATATTTTACACTCACGATCAAGGTCGTCCTCCTTTACTAAGAAAAGACCTGCATCGGAATCACAGACTCCGAAAAAGAACACTTCACAGCCTCAAAAATTATTGAAACAATGATGACTACAATTTTTTTCCTTAAACGTTAACTCCCTCCAATCAATAAAAAGAAAATATGGTTTGTCTAGATTATTAAAGTACCTTGAGTTTCCCGACATGTGCTTCTAAGTGACACGAGATGTTGCCTAGACAGACATTTCTCCCTGCCCACTGGCTATGAATCTTTTGCATCCTACGACTCAAGTCTTGTTCATCCAAAGCGTGGAGTAGTGGCGCTTATTAAAGCAATTTTCAACCACGTATGGAATTTTGCAGTTCTGATGGTAATATCATCAAACTAAATTGCATTACATCGAATTCTTGCTTTGACATAATTGGCGTCTACGGACCCAACAACGATGATGAAGACTTTTTTCTCGAAAACTAACTTCAATTATTACTAACAAGGCTACCATTATTGCTGGCGATTTTAATGTAAAATAAAACCTGGAAGGGACTCTTGTCGTAATGTTCCAAGCTCCAACCCTCGTGCTACGAGGGCCCTTACATCTTTAATTTCGTCCTATGGTTTTCTTGAAGCCGGAGACGTCTTTGAAGACTACAGTCACACTTTCTTCTCTAGAGACAAATATTTACGTCCAATATCTTCTAGGATTGACCTCATATTATTTAAGGGCTTCCTTAGTAGTTCATTAAACTCATACAAAGTGGTTGACACTGGTATTTCAGACCATCATGGTCTCTATGCCGCTTTTAATATTACCAAAAAGAATATTAAGCATAAAAGAAGCTGGAAACTAAATTCCGACCTACTAAACGACCCAATAGTAAACTCAAAAATCATAAACATAATTGAAAAAGCCAAGTCAAACTTTAAAAACGGAAATGACATTTTTATCGAAATTGAGAAGATGATTCAAAAAGTGAGGGGAACATGTAGGAGCGCTGGCGCCAAAAAAGCAGAAGAGAAACGCAAGTTGATCTACGAAATTCAGAATATACATGAAGAGAATATATCAAAACAAGAAAAGCAGTTTAAGTTGGACCAACTATACCGAAAAGCAGATCTCATGCAGAGAGTGAAACACAAAATTGAAGCAATTTCGGACCTATCTAACTCGAGGCTTCAATGTATGAAGTTGGACAACAAAAAGCATAATGCAAAAAATATTTCACTCACTACAAGTAGCGGAAAAATATCAAGCCACCCAGACTTCGTATGCACCGAAATTAGCTCCTATTTCACGAAGCTTTATAGCTGCTTCAATTGTACGGCTTCTATACTGTGTACTCGATGCGAAACGTCAAACGCCGACTTCTGCCAAAGTTTAAGATGCCCCATGGACAATAATCTTCACATTTCCCGCAAGGATAATGACCATATTGAAACACATCTTACCATTGATGAAGTGAAATTTGCCATCTTAAAAAATACAAAGATTAACAAGTCACCAGGTCCAACTGGCCTAACCTTCGAATTTTATAAAAAATATATTCATTATTTAGCGCCCCTTTTACTCAGTTTTTACGAAAAAGTTTTAGCCGTTGGTTATTTTCCCGAGTTTGCTTCAGATGGAAAAATTGTTTTAATACCTAAAAAAAATAAAGATCCAACGTTTTTAAAAAATCTTCGTCCTCTTACAATGCAAAACGCTATTTATAAAATCTACTCCTATGTCGTGGCCAATCGAATGGAAAAAGTTTTAAATAAAATACTTCACGGATCACAATACGGTTTTTTAAAGAACAAACTCATGGACATTGTTCCTTTTACACTTCAGACAATTTTTGACTATGATTTTAACTCATCGTTTATGGCAATTGACTTTGCCAAAGCATTCGATACCATATCTCATAATTTTATCATCCAAACCCTTTATAGCAAAGGGTTTGGAGATTTCATAATTCGGATGGTTAGTGTCTCCCTTGCCAAAACAAGAACCTTAATTGAATACGGGAACCGAAAGTCTTATTTCCATAACAAAAGAGGCGTTCGACAAGGTGACCCAATGGCTGGAATACTTTTCGTCCTATGCGTCGATAATTTACTGCAAAGAATACACTTCGACGAAAAAATTCGCGGGTTTTGTTCGTCTGCAGAGACACTAAAATGCTTGTGCTACGCCGACGACCTCACAATGGTTTATTCCGGCAACCCGCTGCAAACCCTTATTTCCATGAAAAGAACTTTTAACATTCTAGACAATTTTTCAAGATGTTCTGGGCTAAGGATGAACATAGAGAAGACGGAACTGATAAGCCCTTATAAAGGCATTATAGAAAAAGCCTGGCCACTCCTAAAACTCTCTGACGATCTAAATATACTCGGGTCATGGATTGGTCCAAACAGCTCAATACTGAACTGTGAAATGATTTTAATGAAACTAAAACGTAAATGTTATTTCTTCAACAATCTTAATTTAAATGTTTGGAATCGAATTCAGGCATGGAATTCCTACGTCGTCCCAAGTGTTTACATCTACTACGAGTCACCCCTTTTAACCAAGCTATACTAGAACACATCATGACTATTGAAACGTCTTTACTTGTACTGAACAAAAAGAAAAACATATCCTTTAATCGAATTCATAACCCAATAAAAGTGGGAGGATTGGGTGTTATAAATTTCAAGATTTTGTGGCAGTCTCTTAACAGTTATTGGATACGAAAGTTATGGGAAAAAATCATTTTTGGAGTATCCACTTTAATCACTTTTTAAAAATCTACGAAAGCGAATACGACGAACACCCCTGTAATGGTCTATCAAAAATTTACAAATAGTCTCAAAACACTCGGCTCGTATGCAACAATTCTCCAACGGTTCTAAAGACATAATCGAAAGATATGAGTCGCTTTTAGGATGGGAGAAGCCTGTTGTCGAGAGTCTAAACTCTCATACTCCAAGAACCCTTAACGCTCAAATAGCCGGCGACGTTATCAATTCTTCTTCATTAATTAACAAACTTGCTCATAATTTCTTGCTACACCAAATTGGCAGGCCAAGCGTAATTCAACGGCCACTCCTACCTTATCGTCTCAAACTATCAACCGTATCAACAAGGGAGCTTAGAAAATCATCTATTGTCCCTACCCTAGCACCTTACGAAGGATATTTAAGAAGACGCGGGATCGCGAGGAGTACAAGTGAATGTATTGCGGCAGTAAGAAGCAATTTATTAACATCGTCGGAAAAATGGTTTAAATACCGTGTACTCACTGGTTCTTTAGAGGTGGCTGCAAAAATTTCAACGACACACGCCAAAATTGCTTCTTCTGCAAAGGTCAGCCCGAAACCACGGATCACTTATTATGGAAGTGCCCAGCTCTAAATGAAACATACCAAGCTGTCCGTCGTATCATCGAAGGAAGTTTTAACACCACCATCAGTGAAGAGGACTTCCTCTCAACTTCCTCGAATGCCAAATGCGACGCCGTCATCACCAAAATCCAATTTATAATATACAAATTGCGTACCATCAACGACAACGACCTGTCAGGAATCCTCCCAGTAGCTATTTTACACTCAAATATCTTATTACACTTATAGATTATCTTTTTTTTTATAATAATTCTATGTCTTATTTGATAATATTTTTGTGATTGAATGTTTTTTATCTTTGAAAGTTAATTTTAAGAACCTCTTTATTGTATAAAATGAACCTGTTGATAATATATGCCCATTGGGCCAAGAAAAAAAAA
>CP045895.1:9266550-9387146 GCA_013387185.1 Caligus rogercresseyi | reverse complement strand
ATGTCAAAGAGAAGACGTGTGTTTGTTGTTTCAAATATTCTTGTCGTCAGACATAGTGAATAAAGATCTGTGCACTCACAATGGATCCGCCTGATGGCGAAGAGATAGGCAGTGCCTGTCTTGTGCCTCGGAAGAGGGTGGATGGTGCTTCTCCGCGTTGGAATCGAGAGGAATCCAATGTCAATCATTCACCGGAGGGAAACGTAACAATTGAAGAGGTGATAAATGGAAAACCTCTCCAAAAAACAGATGACGATAATGACGCGTTGAAAACAACAAACAAATGTCCTACTGCTGTAAAAGTAGTAAGTGAAAAGAAAAATAGTATTTCTAAAAGCGGCTCTACTGGAAAAGAAGTGTCCGTGCACGATTGCGATAATAAAATGAAGGAAGGCACAAATAAACCAGCTTATAATGAAATTACTGGAACTGGAGTCAGAGAAACAAATCCTTTTACTCTCCGAAGTAAAAATAATACTGAGAATGATGAAATTAATAATGAGAGGGGGAGATTTATGATCCCTCTCTTTATTAAAAAGACTGTTGGAGGACTCATAAACTCTGATGATATGTCTTTTGGGAACGCAGCTACACTATGGACCCAAGTTCTAGGGCTTAACCCTGAGGACTTGGACTCCATATGCCTTCGCCTTCCACACCGACCCCTTTTCACTTCAATGAGAAGAATATTAAAGGAAGAACTTAAGGCAAAGGTCAAGTTACCTTGTGTAGTTAACTTGGTTGATAAAAAAGGAGCTGAGTTTACTGTAAATGTTGAATCCAGACAACTTATGAAGGAGATAAATGTCCCCCTGCATTTTGATGTGAGAGTGCCTGAGATAAAAGGAGTCATTTCTCATGAAACAGTACGACATTGCTTAAGTCTCTTCACAAAAGTAGAATCGGTCGAGCGCTTAAAAAAGCGTTCTAATGTACAGTTAGAGGCCCAAAATAATAAATGTATTCAACACTGGCCAGAAGAAATCCGCAATAGGATAAGTATACAAACACCTCATGCTATTGCTAAAGTTATTGGGAATACAAATAACCTCCCCAGTTACCTACCCATCGATCAAGAAATTAGACCTTTATACTTCTCTGGAAGACCAAAACAGTGTGGAAGATGCTACCATTTTGGCCACCTAACAAATGAATGTATCAACAGATCAAAATCTCCATCTGAATACCGTAGGTGGTTGCTAAGAAGAATGGCAAGGAGAGATGCGGAAGGAAATACAATTCCCTTGACAATGGATTTCGATATTAATGAAAAAGTTTTTGATGGAAAGCTCAGTGTTGCTTCTCAGGAAATTTCGGAGAAATTATCTATCACTGATAGCGTAAAGCAGGTCGAGGACGTCACAAAGGAAGTGGAAGAGGAGTCTGTTGGACGGAAAGGATTCGAAGAGGAAGAAGAGCTGATGGATGAAGGGGATTCCGGAAAAGAAGAAGATCCAAAGAAACTGGCAATAACAAGTCAAAACTCTAAGAAGCAGCCAAAGCGTAAATCGAGTGTGCCATCTCAGAAATTTAATGATAATGAAGGCAATGGCCAGACGAAGAAGACTAAAGGGCCCTTAGGGTCATCTTTTGAGGTTTCAAATCTCGAAAAAAGGAAATTATAACATGGCACCTCAACTTCGTATATTACAAATTAATCTTCACCATTCCAAAGCTGCCGAAGCCGAACTGCGTCTTCGTGACCTCAATTATGATATTGCTCTAATTCAGGAGCCTTTACTTAGACATAACTCAAATTACCTCTTTTCGAATAGTCCGACTAAAGTCGTGGTTGGACAGCCTGGTGGAAGAGCATGTATAAGAGTGGACAAACAAGTCCCTTTCTGGGAAGTAAATGAATTCTCAGATAAAGATATAACGACAGTCCTCATTCAACATACATGTGTCACACAATATGGCGAAAAGACTAAAATTAAGAATCTAAATGTATACTACTGCTCAGCGTATTTTGATATCAACGTCGAAATTTCTGCTCAAATGAAATTCCTTGACTTGCTTGGTTTTTGTATGAGTGAAAACAAACCATTGGTTATTGGATGTGATTCAAACGCACATAGTCCACTTTGGGGATCACCTAACTCAAATGGTCGGGGTGGAGTTCTTGAAGAGATAATTGAGCAGTTTAATATGAGTGTTCAAAACATTGGAAATATACCAACATTCAATACCCAACGAGGTTCGAGCCATATTGATATAACTTTGACTAACCGCTCATTTAATCAGCGTTTGCAAATTTTTGATTGGCAAGTTGATGCAGAATATTCATATAGTGACCATTCTTATATTAAATACTCCATTGGTTGCTACGAGCCAATTATAAAACAGTACCGTAATCTTATAAAAGCTGACTGGCCGAAATTCACTTTTGAGTTGAAGAAGGAATTAAAAAACCTACCTTGTCCATTAACTAGTAACCTTGAAGTCTCTTCTCAGGCTTGGACGACAACTGTTCAGAAAATACTGGATATTGTAGCTCCTTTAAAACCAGCACGAAGAACAAGACCAGTTCCTTGGTGGAATGAGAAACTTGAGTCACTCAGAGCGCACGTACAAAATATTTTACGCCGTGTTCGCCGAGGCAAAGGAGGTCAACGTCTTCGAGACGCACTTGGAAAGAAGACTCGTGAGTATAATATACTCCTCAATAAGTCTAAAAGAATTAGTTGGCGAGAATACTGTAGTAGATATAACACCTCTGGAGACGTGTCAAAGATTGTTCGATCACTTGGACAAGATAAAACTGCATCAATCGGCCTTCTCTGCGATGCTAATGGAAAATCAGCTGAAACCCCTGAAGCTTCTATAGAAAACCTTCTAGCACATCACTTTCCTGGAGGAGAACTGGATCCCAGTACTGATGTAGTTCGTGATGCATGGTCTACCGTTCCTATTGATAAGTATGATGATTTGGGAGGAATAATAACTATTGAAAAATTGAAGCTTTCAGTTCAATCTTTTCACAGTTTCAAGTCTGCGGGTCTAGATGATATATCCCCATGTACTCTTAAGTTTCTGCCAATTGAAATGTTGGAATATCTTCGTATTCTTTTTGTCCGATCTTTACGTTTAAATGAAATTCCTCTCATATGGCGAAAAATGAAAGTGATTTTTGTTCCGAAGCCAGGGAAAGAATCATATGAAAGCCCAAAATCTTTTCGTCCAATTACACTATCAAGTTGCGTGCTTAAAACACTGGAAAGGCTTTTACAATGGCACCTTCAAGAAACTCTACCCCCTCAGCTATATCAACAACATGCTTTCACTATCGGTCGATCCACTGACACGGCTTTAGTTGAGATGGCCAATCTTCTAGAGAAGGCTGTATATAATAAAGAATATGCTCTAGCTGTCAGTCTGGACTGTAGTGGAGCTTTTGATAACATTTCCTTCGAAGGAGCCCAAACAGGACTTCAGGCCATGGGAGTGAACCCTCACATCACTTCTTGGTATGATAATATACTTAGGGGTAGAATAGTGGAAACCACCATACAATCGATCTCCAGGATAGTTCGTCCAACTCGGGGAAGTTCGCAGGGTGGAGTACTTTCTCCAATAATATGGAATGTAACAATCAACGACCTCTTATTAAAGTTCAGAAATAGTGAAATAAAGATTATTTGCTATGCTGATGACATTATTCTAATTGTTAATGGTCTAGACCTTAAAAAGATGGCACAGAGCATGAATCAAGCCCTCGCAGTCGTTGAAGATTGGGGAGGATCAAATGGTCTCAAATTTAACCCTTCAAAGACGGTGGCAACTGTTTTCACCCGCAAAACCAAACATGCCATCGCACCATGGCCATGTCTTCATATGGCAGGCCAAGATATACCATACTCCCAAGAGATGAAATATCTAGGAGTGATATTTGACTCCAAGCTTAGGTTTCATTCTCATATAAAGACGAAAGTTGCGAAATCAAAAAACTCCTTCATGCAATCAAGAGAGTAATTGGCCAAAGATGGGGCCTAAGTCCACGACAGGCCTTATGGGTATATCTAAGTATGGTGAGACCGACTATCATATACGGATCTGTGGTTTGGGCACATAATCTCACGTTTGGCCAACAAACTCTCCTTGATAAAGTCCAAAGATTGGGCCTCCTTGGAATCTGCCACCCAATGCGTTCAACACCGACTCGAGGATTGGAAGTGTTCTTTGGAATATTACCACTCTTCCTTGAAGTAAAGCGTGTTGCTATCATGACAAGACTCCGGATTATAGATGTAATGGAAGAACAGACACAATGGTTTCACTCGAAAACAAAGAGCGTTCCATCTGGCTTTGCTCAGAATGCTGTCATTTCCGAGCTATTCCCCGCCATTAATAAGGATGTAATAGTCAGGAAGAAAATGTGGACGGCCGATTTTCAGGAGAAACAGCTGGATCATCAAGTGAATGTATTTACTGATGGATCTAAAAATGAGCACGGAGTTGGGTCGGGGTACATTGTTACTAAGGGACAAATTATGGTTCAAGACGCCTCATTGACCCTTGCCCCTTATAACAGTGTATTTCAAGCAGAAATTTTAGCCATTAAGGAAGCCCTTTCTTGGATTAGAAGTAATCCAGAGAAATGGACATCTAATGGTTTTTGTATTTGGACGGACTCTCAAGCGGCATTGCAATCTCTACGATTAATAGAGACAAAAAGTGCCCTAGTTCGGGATACCAAATACATATTCCAATCAATTGCAAATATGATCCCCATCTCTCTTTCGTGGGTGAAGGGCCACAGCGATATCACTGGCAATGAAGTAGCTGACATGCTCGCAAAGAGAGGTGCTGAAAATGTGAATCCCACCCATGATATTGGAGCCCCTTTATCACATTTCAAGAGGGTTGTTTCCAACTTTTATGAAGAAAAGTGGCAGACTATTTGGTCTAATCTTACATATTGTCGCCAAAGTCGTGCAATGATGCCAAAGGTCAAAATTAACCGATGGCGAAATCTTTTAGATTACCCTAAAAGTAAGCTAAATCGATTAGTTCAATTCATGACTGGACATTGCCTTCTCCGAAAACACTTCAAAGTCATGAACCATTCTGTCAGTTCACTTTGCCGTGGTTGTGGGGAAGCAGACGAGGATCCTCTACATTTAGCTCGTGACTGTCCCAAGTTTGAGCTTGAAAGGGCCGTCTTTCTGGATTCGGACGAAGAATTTGGAGATATGTCAAAAGTCCACAAGTTCATTGCAAATTCAGCTGTTGTAAAATGGCTCAACTCAGCACCATCCTTGGATGACGATCGGGACGGAATGCAATAGATGACCTTAGAAGAAATCGTTGCGAGGGCACCATAAGTGAATATATATATTTTTTGCATGTGCCCGTTCTGCCAATGTTATTTTGGATGTGTAGCAATAAAGTCTTTAAAAAAAAAAAAAAATATATATATATCAGGAAACGACCGGGACACCATTTTTCGCCGGGAGCCGGGCCAGGACTAAAATTTTTCAAGCCGGGCCGGGCCAAAACCAGGCCGGGACATAATATATATTCAGTCCTTCGACATTCTAAAGTCAAGAATCTCCAAAAAAAAAAGTGATGACGTTTTTTTTTCCTCAAAAAAGTGATGACTTTTTTTTTTAGAAAATAATCCAAAGAAGTGGCGACATTTTTTTTAGAAAATAATCTACAAAAGTTTTGAAGTGATGATTTTTAAATTTTTAGTGACAAACGAATGTTGAAAAAATATTGATGTCCCGGCCTGGTGTAGAAAAAAGCCGGGACACTAAAAAAACAGCCGGGACCCAGGCCGGGTACCCGGTCGTTTCCTGATATATATATATATATAACTTAAATTTAATGGTCAAATATTTTAGAGATTAAAATAATGTATTGTCTATTGTTTTCATTAAAAATTATAGACACAGTAATTTTAATATATATATATATATACAATACATATTATACGAGGTTGTTTCGGATAATGATGCGAATCAGTTTATATCTTGCAAAATATTGCATCAATCTTCTAAGTCATAGGCTTAAATTAAAGCTTAGACAAATTGGATGATTTCTTAATTATGTGTCAAAACCGGTTTAGAATTTGTTGTTTTTTAAGAAAATCAAGCTTTTGTTTGTGTTATTTCGTACATTGGGTCAAATTTTCTCAAAAAAGAGAAATATCGCGCATCCACAATTCGTCGAGACCTCGCCAAGGCCGGAAGACTCCCAAGGAGATCAAGACCATGGTAGACACGGCCTTTGAGGTCAACAGCATCTCCCAAAGCCAAATATACCGCATTTCAGCATTAGTTAAGGCCGGGAAGGACTCTTCAGACAAGAGGAGCACGAACGGAGGAGGAAGGTCCGTACCGACGACTTTATTGAGGCTGTGAGGGTGTATGTGGAGGCTGACCGTCGGGTGACAATGGAGGAGCTGGCTATCAAGTTCGAGACGTCGATCAACACCATTTTCCACGTCCTCCATGACGATCTTGGGCTCTCAATCAAGTCAGCAAGATAGATCCCCAAGATGCTCACAGAGGATCACAAAATGAAGAGAGTGAGGTGCGCACAAGCCTTCTTGAAACTCAATTTGAGCTCGGATGGGGTTTCTGGACAAAGTTGTGACAATGGATGAAACCTGTGTGTCTTTCTTCACTCCTGAGTCCAAACGAGGGTCATCTCAATGGCTCCCGAAGGGCTCCAACCCGCCCCTGAAGTTTAAGCGTCAAGAATCAAGGAAGAAACAGATGGTTCTCAGCTTCTTCGACAACTGCGGCGTGATCTTCCAGCACTATCTCCCGATGAGGACCTCCGTCATTGCGGCCGTTTTCAAGGTGTCATGAACATGTTTTTAAAGAAATTCAAGGAGAAGCGACCTGAAATGGCCAAAAGAGACTGGTACTTCCACTTCGACAATGCTCCGTGCCACACGGCAAATAGCACGAAGGAGTTCTTAGCCAAGAAGGGGATTAAGGTCATCGATCATCCACCCTACTCTCCTGACCTTGCCCCGCAGACTTCTTCTATTTCCCCGTCATGAAGAAGATGCTCGAGGGCGTGGAGATCGTCCACAAGAGCGTCCAGAAGGAGTAGACCCGGGTCGGAAGACAGGTTCCGTGAGGCCTTCAGGAAGTGGGTTGAGAGGTGGGAGAAATGTATTCGAATCGGCGGAAGTCATGTGGAAAAGATTTGTTAAAGTTGTTTTCGTTATAATTGAAATTATATATTATTTTTTTTCGCATATTTATCCGAACAGCCTCGTATAAATGTATTGTTAATTGGTATTTTTATTTTTAACCCTGCATTTGATTCTACATAAGGAAGTTAATTTATTTAGGTATAAAAACTACTCTTTGATCTTTTTTATCTTTATTTTTTTGTATCAGAGTATGAATACATTGAAACCTTTACTGCATTTCCAATCTACCACTCTTCCTGTTCTAAAGCTATGGGAATGGGGGATTGAAATGTTGAGTTTCAAATTCAAAAATATATTCCCGGCTTTCTTAATCGTCTCAGATAATTATTCTTCCATATCATGTCTGGGTTTAATTACCTCCGCCGAAGGAGTATTGTTTTCAGTGGCGTTTGTTGGTTTATTTGTTTGTCAGCAGGATAACTCAAAAAGTACTGAACGGATTCGAATGAAACTTTGTGGAGTTGTGGAAATGCCAAAAGGAACAAGTGATTAAATTTTGCATCTCTAAGTGTTTTTTAATAGGCAAATGAGCAAAATACTACTACTAATATAATGAAATGGGGTCTCTATTCAGGGAGTAGGAAAGAACAAACGCTAAAAAAATATTCATTGACGTATTATTGTTCATATATCAGCTCAGGACTATTAACCCAGTGACGTAGCTTAAACTTCTTCCGTCTTCCCATCTCTGAGTGCTTTTTTAATATGTCAAAATGAGCTAACAGAGAGAAACAATGATTAGAGATAGAAAATCGGGCGTGTGAAAGGGAGAATGTTGAATAGGAATGTTGTGGGGATTGGCGGAGGTACCACTCTCTGAGTGTATATATTATTTTCTTTGCTCTCTCCTCATTATTCACCAAACACACCTACTTATGTAGACATATATGATTGGATTGTAATTCTGTTAAGTGATTCATTAGGTGGGGATCGGCGGAGGTTTGCACTCTCTGAGTGTATATATGCCTCAAGTTTTCACTGGCGTTGGTTTGTTGTTTGGTTGGTTTGTTTGTTTGTCAGCATGATAACTCAAAAAGTGCGCAACGGATTCGGATGAAACTTTGTGGAGTTGTTGAAATGCCAAAAGGAACAAGTGATTAAATTTTGGCATCTCTGAGTGCTTCTTTAAGATGCAAATGAGCTAAATACTAATACCATATTTCAAGTTAGCCTACTTTGCCAATAGATGTCGCTGTGCTGTGCTCTCATCTTTGATGACGTCAGTTTCTTTTTCTTTCCATGTACCTCTAGAGTGTAAACAATAAAGGGACAGTGCGTAGAGGGTTGGAAATGACAAAAAGACCAAGTGATTCATTTGGTAGGGATCGGCGGAGGTTTGCACTCTCTGAGTGCTTCTAGTTATATTTGCAAGACAAAAATAAAGTATTAAGGATCGGAATAGTTTGGGAGAAGCGCTGTCATAAGGAATTATAGGGCGCAGGTTTGCTTCCCTTGGGTAAATGCAAATATTGATAAATTTCATTGAAAAATCTAAAATTCGATGGACTGATTTATACTACTCATTCATGTTAACACGGATCCTACACTTCCATTCAACGAAATAGGAAGAAAAAACCCCAAATCAAACGGTGGATACCAAGAATTCAAGTATTAAATTTAGTTCATGGATTCTTGGATCTTTGCAACCATATTGATCAAAATTCTCCTCACAGGAGTCGAACCTGAATCCACAACTTTGAGAGATGAGAAAGCTTTCACTGAACCCAAGCGCTCACTTATATTCAATAATGGAAGTTACAAAATCATCTTTTCAGTTATATGTTTAGTGGAAGTGGGTAAAGATAAATCATGATTGATATAGTTTTAAGATGTCAAAAAATCTTGACGTCATTAATAAAGCACATATTCTAAATTATGCTTGCCCATTATCAAAGCTTTAAAAATGTTTAATGTACTTAATATTGTCTTTAGCAAGGTATATAGGATACAAGGCAAGTATTTCATTAATAGTATAACGTCAGTAATCATATTTTTATTTTTATTATTTGTGACATGTAAAAAAAAATACATTGCAGAAATGGATTTTTAATGACATAAATTACACAAATAATAAATAAAATAAAAAGTTTCTTGGAAAATATCAACTGATTTGTATACTTTATGGGTCCCTGATAACTAAATAAAAACCATTTTGCTCAATCAGGTCATAGTTTTTTGAAATTTTGATTTTATGTTTTCAATAGTTGGTTTATGGACAAAAATCAGAACTTTTTATTTATTAAGCTAAAAAAATGTTATGGATTTTTATGGAAAAAGTTGAATTTTTTTAGAAAAGCCAAAAAAAGTTAATTTTACTTCTTGTAAAATGACCAAAAAAAATTCATATTTTTCAGTATACATATTATGTAGGTATGTATATTACAACTATTGAAGTAAAAAAAAAAATGATATTTTAAGCTTTTTATTTCTTATAATAAAAAACATATTCAAACTGAAAATGCTTGGAATGCTAATTACTACCAGTACAAAACTTTTCCTTGAATATCTCCTCTTCTGCTGCAAATGAGGATAGTCACGAGCTATGCCATCATGTGGCTATCTAATCTTCCTTGGTATCTCTTCTCAATGTCCCTCGTGTCCTGGTGAAGCCTCTCACCCTGCTCATCACTAACACTGCCAAGATGATTATCAGGAAATTTCTCCAGATGAAAGAAAAGGAAATTAAGTTTGATGCTCATATATGCATTTAGCTGCTTATAGCTCACAAGCATACAATTTACAAGCTCCACATAATTGCTTAGCTTTTTGTTGCAATAAATTCGCCACAATCAAGACAAAGGTTCGTACTAGAAACAAACAGATCATCTTTCATTAGCTTTCTGATCTGAGGACCATCAAAATTCTAGGTTTTTTTTTCAATACTCAGTCCAGGGAAAGCATTATGAATATATTTAAAACAGTCTCCATCTTTGTCTAGGACTTTGACAAATTGTTTCAGTATATAATGTGAAGAGGAGGGAAAATGATCTTTGATCAGTCCATCAGAGGCTCAGCAATAACATGTTTCTCTCCAACAGTCATATGAGTTCTCTCTGGCCACTCCTTCCTCAACCAGTGTTCCTCCCTTGCCCTACTATCCCAGTGACAGAGAAAGCAAGGGAATTTGGTAAAACCACCCTGTTGTCCAAAAAGAAAATTGACCATTTTTAAATCCACGCAAAATGTACCAGCCATAATTGTGCTAGTTAATTTGAGAGGAACAAGTTTGACAGCTTCATATGTTTGCTTTGGGTTGGTGGCATGGGCAACTGGAATGAATCCATATTATTACAATTATGGAGCAGAACAACTTTGAGACTATATTTAGAACTGCCAATAAAAAGTCTTAACTGATTGTAGTTACTTTTATCTAACTCATACAAGAGACCAGAATGTCATTACAGTAACAAGTCCATCTTTCTCAGAAAGAAACAAACTCTGAATCTCTTGTTCTGTAGAAGGATATTGTTGTACCACTTTGAAGCAAATTCTTCTCACTTAATCTAGAGGCCAAAAGTTCTGCAGATTTTTTGTGCAAGTTTAAGTCTCTCTCGCAAGGTCATTTAATTCACCCTGGTTGAACTGCTCTGGCTGTGATGTTGTGCCTTCAAAGTGTATATCATCATGATTGTGTAAACTATCACATTGCAACTGCTCAGTCGAACTCTCATCGTTTGTAATATATGGAAGGGATTCAAACCTTGGAACTGGAACATCTTCACTGTGGGGCACTGGTATGATAGCAGAATCCAAGTTTGGATACTTTAAACTCTTTCTGTTTTTTCTGTTTATACCTATGAGGTTTAAAATACAAAAATAGCAATCATTTGAGTGGTTTTTTTGGTTCTCTCCACACCATAGGTACACCATAACTAAGTCTTCTTGCCTTTAGACCATTCTGTAAGTTGTGTAATGCAACTAACAAACACATTGGGGGGCCCACTCTTTTATCGTTCTTTAGGAGACAGAATTTTAAATGTCGATGTAATTTTGCTAAAAATTTATGAAAATGATGTTGAATAATATTTCTTTATCGTCTCAAAACCTATCTTCACCCCCACTAACATGAATATGCCCTTTCCAAAAAATCCATACTAATTTTGTAGCTCTATAAACAAAAGTTACAAAAATCTGTTTTTTGGTTTTTTTTGGCCTCTCTGATAATTTTTCAACTCAAAACTAGTCTCCGCTACCTCTAATATGACCATGCCAATTGCAAAACATCCATACATTTTTGTAGCTTAATAAATAAAAAGTTAAGGGAGCTCGATAGCCGTGCGTGTTAAGGCGTGTCCAACTCTCAAGGCAAAAAAAAAAAAAAAAAAAAAAAAAAAAAAGTTGTGATTTTTGTCCATAAACCAACAATTGAAAACATAAAATCAAAATTTCAAAAAATTCTGACCTGATTGAGCAAAATGGTTGTTTATTAAGTTATCAGGTACCCATTAAGTATCCAAATCAGTTGATATATCCAAAGAAACTTTTTCACTGTTCCCCATTAAAATATGTTATTTCTCCCGCTTGACGATGTGACGTCATAAAAAAATATCTAGCAAGTGAAACATCCGCTTTCTGGGCAATATCGTGTAATTTTTCGTTATTAAAGCATAGTGTCCATTTATATCTGGCGATAGTTATTTCAATGGGATTGAAGTTAATCCAAATAACCTCTATTTCTACCATAATTAAATATCCGTATTATGGACTTACTAACTAAATAAATAATCCTCTTAAGCGAGTATCCCCAATGATAAGATTTGTAGGTTTTATTTCTTATTTAGCAATATTTGCTTCAATAATTTAGAGTGATAACCAATCACTCTTCAAAAGAAGGAAGAGAGTGGACATTAGGGTTGTTCTTATTTTTCTAATGTTTGAAATGTTAGCGACTTTGTGATTTTCTGTTTCTTGGTGATAAAAGAAGACGACATACAAAGTTTGAACAAAATCGGTCAACATTACGAGGTCGCGCAACGAGGTCAAAGTTTTAAAAATTTAGTAAAATATAGTTTTCCACAAATTTCTTCAAAATGGTGGACGTTACAGACTTCAATAATAATTATTAATGTAAGGAAATCTAATTTACTACCAGACGTATGTAGGGAGGGAGTATTTTGCCTCACTTCTCTCCCTTCTTTTTTTCTTCCTATCCAGGTTACACTAACTGCCGTTACCAAGTGGTAATCGTATATTCTCATATCAAAAGATCAATTTTTGGGGGAGAGTACGTATTTGCTTATATCTCTTAAAGTATAGCGATTTTTAGAACACCAAACATATCAAATGAAAGCTTGGTTACCCAGCTTAATATTTTGGTATACTAAATCATGTCAGTTTAATAAGTAGAGAGTTATATGTACATAAAAAAAAGCTTATCTCGCGTACAAAATGACGCATATAATGGATTATAATGCGTCAGAGACAAAGTAAAATTTTGAGAGGATACCTTGACGCACATCTAAGAAACACATTATGATTTATTTTTTTCATAATCGATTTCTTATAGGTCAATACGGGCTCTGAATCATATGATGTAAACTCAGATTGTACTCAATTCTGAATTGATAGAATGCAACCAAGGTCATTTTTGAATTTATCATCTAAAGTTTTACTAAACTTAAAAGTACTATTTTACTCTGAAGCGAACAAGTCATCTTCTACAGGCGAGTGAAGTTAATTGATACAAAAAAGCCATGAAATAAGCTAACAATACACACTCCTTTTCTTGCTTTGTTTTTACTGAAAACTTTGTTTTATTAAAAAACATCAAACATACGTCTGGTAGTAAATTAGATTTCCTTTAAATTAATAATTATTATTGAAGTCTGTAACGTCCACCATTTTGAAGAAATTTGCGGAAAACTATATTTTTACTAAATTTTTAAAACTTTGACCTCGTTGCGCGACCTCGTAATGTTGACCGATTTTGTTCAAACTTTGTATGTCGTCTTCTTTTATCACCAAGAAACAGAAAATCCACAAAGTCGCTAACATTTCAAACATTTGAAAAATAAGAACAACCCTAGTTTACTTGTAAGAATAGAGACTTTAAAAACTATTTTTATTAATTATTTTTCTCTTCCCATAATATTTTGACAAAAAATATTATTGTTATTATTTCTTATGGGAACTTTCATTCAACTTATTTAATATTATGGTCTACCATAAATTATAAGTTCGGTTCGTACATCGAGAATATAGAGAGCCGAAGGAATATACATAAAAGTACATATACCTGAATAATGACGTGTTTGTTAGGAAAACCATTGTTGGGATAGATAGTGATCCAAATAAATAATATAATTTTGAGGTCTCTTAAAGGAATTGCTGGCGGCACAAGATGTACGACACAGATATCCGCAGATCTTACTCGTTTTGTACAGCCATTCAAATATTATGGAAAACTGTATCACGCCTCTGTAGAAAGTCATACATTAGACATTCTTAAACAATTATTTTGTTTTTAATGTTGAAGGCCTGCAGACTCCAGATGCAAATAGTTTTTGCCAAGCTGCCGTTCTAATCCGTATTGGCATATCTCTCTCTCTCTTCAAAACCTAGAGCAATTAATTGTCCTCTTTTAAACCTCCTGGACTACAGCATCTGGTGTCGCATGGAGTCAAAGTTCTGATATGTGCCTAAGAGTTGCATCAGCGTCCTGAAGTCCTCTTTGGAGAAACAGTGGCGGATCGTGAAGAAGGAGTACGTGATCAAGGCGCGCTCCACCTACCAATGCGGTTTAGAACCCACCATGGAGGCCTACAGAAATCGAACACACAAATTTTGTGCTTTGATATTTGTGTAGCTAGGCTTTATTGATCGGGTTTATCCGAGTTCCTTCTGACGGCTGCCAGATACGCGGCTTTGGACCAAAAGAATCCCTCATTTATCGATGGAAGTTGGGTGGCACACGAAATTCGTTAATACCCTTCGTGTTCCCTTCCGTATAGAATAGCTATTAAAAAAATAATGGGAATATCTGGGTTTTAATAATAAGATTTTTGAGTTCTGTTTCATTTTTTCCAAGTCTTGTTGCTAGATTTATAAATCAATATGTGTTCATATTTGGTGCCATAATTTGAAACTAAAATTTTAATAATTGTAATTTTTACATATTGATTTTATACAATTACATTTTATTTCATTATTTTATTTTATATTTTTAATGAACTGTGGAATTACAAAAAAAACTAATCAGCGAGTGAAACTTCATATTTTTTATCATGAAATAAAGAGAGACTCGAACTCCCTATTTTGTTGGAAAAAATATTATCAATATCAAATCTCTCTCTAGGTAAATACTATATTGACTTGTTGATGTTCGCGAAAAATTGTCGTTCGTCTTTCGTTTGTCGTTTACCAAAAGTTATCGTTCATCGTTCGTTTTAAGATTGAATCGTTCGTCGTTCATCGTTTGTTTGTCGTTCTTCATTCTGAAAAAAGTGACGACATTTTTTTAATAAAGGAAAATTTTCCCTCGTCATTATGGAAGAAAAAGTGATGACGTTTTTTTATAGAGGAAATTAATCCCATGAAAAAGAAAAAATATTTTGGCGCCAAAAACGAACGATGAACAATAGGATAGGACGACAAACTATTACAAATGAACGACAATGAACAAGTCTGATGGACACCAACTTTTGATTTAAAAATCCCCTTAGAAAATAAAATATTTTGTAATTTTACTGTTTTGCTATTGATCCATATTTACGTATACCAGGATAGGTTCCCTACAAGGAGGACGTCCTAATGGTATTTATAGAATGATGTTGTACTCGGAAGCGAGGAAACGAATAAAAGTCAGTATTTGAGTTTGAGCATCCATTTATCATTATTTAGATCTGCCAATTGTTCATATTTGTCCACACTTATCCAAATCTTAAGAGGTTGATGTATTAAAGGAATGATTAGGGCACTATTTAAGAATGGGCTCCTTTTCCAGGGACTCCTTTATTCACTTTAAAAGTTCATAGTGATAAATGAAGCTATACTCAAGTAAAAGATAGAGAAAAGAGGGAAGGAGAAGGATGAAGAGAGAGGGAAGGAGATACAGGGGATTGAGAGAGAAGGAGGAGAGGGTAATCAGTGCCAATCACCGACCATGTCGTTGGAACCAATAAAGAAAAACAATGTCCGAATGAATTATACAAGTACTATTACTATTATTTTTTAAAGTGAATAAAGGAGTCCCTGGAAAAGGAGCCAATTCTTAAATAGTGCCATGATTAATCCAATAGCTCAAATATCAACAACATCGTTCTTATCACATATTTTCCTATTGGAAGAGGTTGGTTAGAGTCTCGCAAGAGATATAAATGATAAAATTGTAAATTAAAATATTGACTTATGTGATTTTTCATACATTATCGTAGGTTTTTATGTATTCCTTTGTACATATCATCAAAATGAACTGTTGAATAATAAAGGAACAATAATTTAATTTCTGTATTTCAACAATCTTGTCACTGCAAATATAGACTTTTAGGATTATAAGTAAATCCAAGTATCCTCCATGTGTAATATCACTAAATATCCAAAGTATTGACTTACTAACTAACTAAAACAACAAGCCTTTTAAGCAAGTATTCCCATGAGGATTGATATGATATATGTATAGGTTTTATTTCTTCTTCAGCAAATATTTGCTTATGGCATATAAATAATTCACAATAATTAATTTCTATCCTTCAACAATATTGTTACTGCAATTTAGGGCTGTCAAAATTGCTCAAAAATGACATTCAAAATATTCGTTTGAAAAAAATCACGAATTCGAACTATTCGAATATCTGGTTGCCCATTTTACGCATATGCCGTGTAGCCCATATACGGCAATAATGTGGCAAAAACATAGTTAAAATCAGATCATTAAATCATCATATATAACCTATATAATATTACAATTCAATAACGTACACTTGTACGGCGAGAGTGTTTTTAACATTCGAATATTAATTTTGACGTTCGAATTCTCTTTTGGTATACTATTCGAACTTCGAATATTCGTTGACAGCCCTACTGCAATTATATAATTTTTGGATTATAAGTCTCAGTTTTTTTCATCTAGCTTGTTCGTTGAGGTGAACTATATCCTAATGCGTTAGTTAAGAATTTAGAATTTATTGCTGTTTTACCATAGTACATACAAATGACAATATCCTAATGCGTATTATGTGTTAAATTATTAACTCTTATATATTGAAGAGTAAATTAAAACATTATTTTATAAAATAAATGCTCAGAAACGGGTTTTTTGTTCATTTTTTACTATATTGAAACAGAACGTCAATAAAAGCTTTTGTGACACATATTCTATGTCACTACTGACATTACCAGTCATGTCAGACATGCAACAATAGTGTATCAATTTGTCTTATTGATGTTTAATTTGCATATTTTGATACCCACTTGAATGTAGGTCAAATTGTAATTTCTCAAATATGTATATATTGTAAATGGAAATAGAGCGTGCATTCAATGGAGAAGAATTAGTCACAGGGATTTTTTTCGACATCATCTTTTGTACTTTTATACATATGTAGTGACATAAAGCTTCAACAACGACAATCGTATATATTTCGAGAATATATATAAATACAAAAGTTAACCAAAACAGTATACGCTCCATAAAAAATGATTCTCATTAAGCCTATTATACTGGAAAATCTGATGAAAAATGGTACAAATAAATGAACGGGCAAGTATTTATACACCTAAATGTATATTTGACTCCATGTGACACCAGATGGTGTATGTGTAATAATTTATTTCATTCTAGTTATTTGTATTAAAAAAACCAATGAGTTAGGATTAGCTGGTCTTAAGACAATTAATACAAAATAGTGATAAAAATTATATGATAAAATACAAAATAATTATGAACCACAACCATCTCTCTCTTTCTCTCTCTCTCTCTATATATATATGTATGTATATATTGTCCGAACAATTTAGAATAATTAAAAACAAAGCAAAAAATATATTTGCAGCATAAAAAGTAAGCTTCTATTTAAAGTTTAAATCCTTTAGATAAATGAAATAAGACATTTCCTATCGTATAACTTGCTTAATTTAAAGCACTCCATCAAATCCTTAGGACATATCTGATGTGAGAGGTCTAAAAGAGAAAGCCTTAATAAGCTATGCCAATTTTCAAATTAAAGGCGAAATACCACAATGGTTTCTAACCAGCCTAGCTTGAGTAGAACGTATAACTTATAGGTACAAGAGTAATAGATGGCTGCTTATAGAGTTAAATACTCATTGATTGTTGACCATCATCCCTTACGCCATTTATGAAATCTTTAAAATTCACTCATTTTATTTTTACCTATTCCATATTTTTTTAGTTTAGCTGTTGTTATGACACACAAGAGATGTTACATTCCTAGAAACCATTTTGACTGTGCATGGATAAATGTCTTTTGGTTATATCTAAGAGACGTTGTTTTAATATAAAATCTTGTGACTCATGAAAAGTCCTTTCATTTGGGACCCATTTTCAGTTGTTCAATTCTGTGTCAATGAAAAAGCAAAATATTAAAGATAAATACTATGGATCCCGCCTTGGATATTGGGCCATTGAGTACTCCCATGGTTTAGCACGTGAATAAACAAACAAATGTTTAATTGGAAAATATAATCAATATGGAACAACATAAATTATCAACACCATCTTCAATTGCTTGAAATACTTACCTAGATTTGATATTCATGGCGTAAGTATAACCACAACATATGATAGTTGGAAGGATTAATGTATTATCTTCACTTATTCACTTATTCCTACATGAACAAATTTTATTTTTATGGAAATATAACTTCATTATCAAGTGCTTATTGAAATAATAACAATTTATTATACGACTTTTTTGGCTATTTGGTTCGATTGAAATGTAAATAAGAGTGTAAACGAGTCTATCTAGCCCAGGATCTTATCCTTGAGGTTCACAAAAACTTGGCATTTCCTCCCTTTGGTTCGAACCTGTACTCCCAACGTTGAGAATTAACCAGGCCTTAACGCACTGAGCTATCACAGCCCCTTGATTGTAAGCTGAATTATTCATATTTTAAGGAAAACTTATTTGTCAAGTACATTTCTATACATTCTTTATGTATGTCTATTTTTTTAAAAGAGAAAGTCTTGCATCATTTGCTAAACTAATGAGAGGAATGGCTATCAAAGAAGAAGCCGATAAGATTTATCCTTTTCTTCTTCAAGTTCTCAAAGATCATTATTAATTATGTGAGAGTACAACTCAAATTGAACTTCTTCTGCTTGATGAAATAAATGATATATATATATATATATATATATATATATATATATATATATATATATATATATATATACTCTCTTACGGTGTAGCCTATTTGAAGAAGTGTCTTGATTACACCAATGAGCCAAAAAGATGATAAACTATTGGCTGGATGAAATGCGTGTATATTCGACAGTTTTTTTATTTTTCAATTTAATTATATTGTTGAAATATACACAAATAAAAATAAAATATAAAACTAATTATAACTCGTAAAACAACAAAATCAAATCTATTTATTGAAATTGAAGCGTTAAATATAAAGAAAAACATTCTTATAATAAATAATATGGAACAAAAAAATGTTGATATATTTATTCTCTTTTGCGTTACTGCTCCGGTTTGTCTTTGTGTTCACTACATATTAATTAAGAATGAAAAAACCATACATGAAATAAAACAGGTGATACAACAAATAAATTATATACCTAAAATACTTGAACTTCTCTTAATAATATTTCCATAGACAAGTGAAGACGAATACCAGTACCGTACTTCATTGGCAACCTATTAACAATCGATGATAAAAAAGATTTTGCCACCATCGCGAAAGTAACTGTCTATATATAATTAATAGCAGTGTTTGATGAGAATCAAGAATCGTCGATGAAAGAACTTTTTAAAGATTGGATTAAGTATTTTTTTTTATTCAGTTAGAAATTAATACCAAATAGTAGATTAATTATTGTTTGTTGTAATTTTAACTTTGGTGTTTAACAGATTAGTGCCTAAGGCTTATTTAAATATACACTATATCCAATATTAATTTCATCAAAAAGACATCGCGATATTTTAAATAAGTATAATAATTGACGCGTCTAATAAATAAGGTTGTCCTCCAGGGTAGTAAATGTGAAGTGAAATGTTCAATTATGTTTCTTTGCAGCTTCCCTGAATAGTTTTACTATATTTTATTTTTATTTTTTCATTGTTAAAATTGTATGATTTGCGCAGAAGAAAAAAAAAATTTTAACCGAAAAAAGCTAACTGTAAATATTGACAGTATAACAATTCTTTTGACATTCTTTTGTACTGCATAAATAAATATTCTTTTTTCTTCATAAATTCAAAATCAAAAATAATTTTTTCATTTCAATTTGATTTGAAAAGGATTTACTTCTCATGACATAAAAAATTAGAATTAAGCTTAAAGAACTGATGAGTTCCATAGAAAACAAATTATTTTTCTAGCTTTGCGGAGGGATATTTATCACGAACGAATAAAACGATAGCTGTTCTAAAAATGATTCACTTTTGAAATATGGAGGCCATGAAGATTCAAAAATCGAATATATCCAAAATCGAATATATCATTAAATGTTTCACTGTGAGTTCAAACATTATTTAATTAATTCCTTACTTTATAATTGATAACTTTTAATTTACCCGAATGACAAATTTATTTCGATGAAAAAAATCCCATCGACATCAAAGTATTTCTTCAATATTTTTAAAGCAAAAATCACGAAGATTTTTGCATTCACACTTTGGCAGATTATACAAATTCTATAAAGAAGGGTATTCATGATAAATTCCTTAGTGTGATGGGCTTAATAACTTCCTAAGAAGTTCATAAAAAATCCATCCTATCGCCGTCTTATATCCAACAAAGCTTATGAATCATATTTAATGTTAGTGAATATGTTTAAATATTAAATTCCTCCCTGAGGACTGCATTTTATGTACATACAACGTTTATGTATGTAGCAATGACGCAACTCTTCCGAATATATATATATTATATACGGGTGATTTCATTTAACAATTTTTGGGTTTGATAATTTTGGTGATTTTTTGAACGAAATCGAATAAAACTAAGTTTTTTGACAAGGCCAAAAGTTATTTTGTGAACTAATGTCCTGTTTTTTTCGTCTTTCAATCGACCCTTATTTTCTCAATTCAAGTATGTTTTTGAAATGACTGGACGCATATTGTAGATTTAAAAAATCCAAATATTTGCTTTATATACATACAAAATGTGCGAGTAATGAACATTTTTTATTAGTCATTTTTATGTCGCAATAAAGTACAAATTTACTTTTTTTATTTCTCAGAATGAATTCGGATAAACCCAATCAATAAAGTCTAGTTACACAAATATCAAAGCCAACATTTGTGTGTTTGAATTCTGTTGGTCTCCGTGACGGTTTCTAAGCCGCATCGATAGATGTATCGCACCTTGATCACGTACTCCTTCTTCATGATCCGCCACTGTTTCTCCAAGAGGACTTCAGGACGCTGATACTACTTTTAGGGATATATTAGATCTTTGACTCCATGTTACACCGGATTGTGTAGTTGAGGAGGTTGAGATTGGGTTTCTGTCGGAGCATGTACGTCATATTATAGAAGTTCTTGTTTTCCTTTATCCACTAGTACTCAGAACATTCGGTGTGTGCAGGGGCACCATCTTGTGGGACGACATTTCTTACTTTTTAGTGATTCTGCGGATCTTCGAGAGCACTTGGTCTTCAAGTTCGCCAAATAGTTGCCCACAGTGAACTTGTATTTAATGGGAATCCAAACGGGCCTAATGTGGTCCCCAGTGGACACCACCACACCCACATAATCAAGGAAGCAGGATATACTGCCCCCCTAAATTCGGGCGAGTTCACAAATTCGGGCAAATTGGCTGAGGAATTCGGGCATTTAAGTTGTAGAAAAAATATGAAATTATGAATACAACCGGATTTTTAATTATAACCAAAATTATATAATGATTACTATGTAATTACTATCAAGAAAATATTAATCTACATAGCTTTCTTCATTCGATTATTTTTTATCGATTTAACAGTTCTTGTTAAAATTTGGGCATATTGAATGCTGCCCCCCAAACCAAACATCTCCCCTACGCTTATAGTGGGTAAAATATACTGCGCTCAAAAAGGTATTTGGGTGTTTTGGAAATCCAGACAGGGCCTTTTATGCGGACGTGATCTTGACATTGCTGGTTATGTAACAAGACCAGACCATGAAGGCAACAATTAGAGCCAAAGTGAAAGGCTACATCGAGTGTCTCCTCAAATTTGAGACAGTGCTGACAGCCCAGATTTTTCTGAATATTTTTGAACAGACCTCACCACTCAAAATATCTCCAAACCATGGATCTCCTGACTGCACATCGTCTGGTAGTGGGAACAGAGGATGGGCGTAAGAAATGTGTGCGGGACTTCCGTGGTGTGAAGGAAGCTGCAGACCGGTTCTTGGAATGGGCTAATGGTGAGCTACTGGACAAGGAAGAGATTGAGGTGGAGGTAGCCCTTTCTGAAAAAAGACAGAAGAAAAAGAAAAAGCAAGCCTGGAGAGCTATCAGAAGATGAGCCCTTGAAAGTAGCTGAGAGGGACTTTGAGGTGAATGTCCATAGTCTCATCATGGACACCATCATCCAAAGCATTCATGAGCACTTTAGAGCTAGTGGTAAGCTTTGCTCTGATATTGCCTGCCTCGATTATAAAAACTTCCTAAAGTAAAGGATAAGGGAGTTCCGTCATCTGTAATGCACCATCTTAGCACCTATTTGATGACCAAGCCACCGTTGATGTATTAAATACACAACTGAAAAGCTTAACCATTCACTGGGAGTGAATAAAGCTGTCTTCCCTTAAAGAGTAAAAGGGGAAGGAGAGGGGAATGGGCGAGGCAATGAGGAATGTCCAGAATTAAAAAGAGTCAAGTGCAGAATGTGCAAGGTCGGTGTTTATGTCATATTGTCACAGTACAATTAATTTATTCACAGACGCCTACCACACACTTTGTCTGGCCTACAAATTTCTTCTGACTCTGTCCACTACTCAAGTATCTTGTGAGAGATGTCCAAGCATGATCTTGGTTAGAAATGGTGGCTTTCCCTCTGGTGTTTATAGTCACCTGAATTGGTTGGACAAAAAATTCAACAAAGTAATGTTGTGCAATCCTGAAGCATTTACTTTTTGTAAAGTGAAGGTTATTAACTTAGCTAACAATAAGTGACAAATGTGAAGTCACATCACAAAATGTTATGTCATAAATTGCGTGAAAAGTTACAATACAATAATGCAAATGAACGACAGTTTAAAAAATAGAGCATAATAGTGTACTAAAATTTTAATAATATATTTTTATACAAAGTAAATAGATAAAAGAAACTACAATCTATATGTATGGAACATACAAAAATATGAAAGTATATAGTATTGTACATATTGGGGCCGGTATAAGGCTGGCTAGAGCAAAATTGTCCCAGTGGATATATATATATATATAACCCTAAACAAAATAGTCCATTCGATTAAGGTCTGGGCTGCTGGGAGGCCACATCTCCTTCCCAACATTGTCGTAGGTGTTCTCCTGCAGCCAGTGCAGATCTAACAGAGACATTTCAGGGTGCAAGTCCTGCTGCCAGACTCAAGGACAATCTCCTGCGACCTCCCTGATCCAGGGCATGATCACTTTGTCCATCACATCCAGGTTTATGTCCGTGTTCACTCACAGGCCACTCTCAAAAATGTATGGAGGCATCACTTCCCCTTCACTACTCCAAAGACCATCACAGTAGCAGGGAACTATGTTTTCATAACTTTTGAGACATCTTTGGGACAGGAAGCTACCCAGCAGTGATTTTGTCTGTTGTGAATCTGATCCTGACATAATTTTTTCTCAACTGAGAAAAACCAGATCATTTGTGGATCCTTGGGATGTTTCAGCTTGATAGGCCATTTTGCAGCTTTGACAACACGCTTGTTCTTGGTTGCAAGGATTAAGATCTGACCCATTTGCATCCTATACAATCTGCAACGCAAATTTTATTTTCCACAATTTTGAATTGTGGGTTCCCCAACCTCCAGCTCCTAAGCAATTGACGATAATGAGCGGGTGGGGTCTTCGTCGATGATCTCCTGGACCTTGTTCACAAAGTTCTTGTCACTGGACTTTCTTGTGGACACTTCCGGCCTAGGCTCCCTATTAATCACTTTACGTAGATCCTTGCAGTCCTCCAGGGATTTTCTCAGTCTTTGGACGCTTCGAAGACTCACAAAAGTCAATCTTTACAACTCCGATTTGGATATCATGCCCTTTATCCAAACCAAGATTGTCATCACGACGCATCTCCGTTCCTCCTCGCTAAAAACAATATCCTCCACATCGCTGTATACGTCCCTCATGGTAATTTGAATCAACTGGCTGTATAGCGTAACCCAGTAGCTTTCTACTGGTACAACTACCGGCCTGCTATCTATCTAAATAACTAAGTTACACAAATTTTAATTTCGTGCCAATTTCACCGGGGGACCCTGTATATATATATATATATATATATATATATATATATATATATATCAGGAAACGACCGGGTACCCGGCCCGGGTCCCGGCTGTTTTTTGAGTGTTCTTTTCTAATACAACGTCGTCACTTTTTTTTGGAAATTATTTTCTAAAAACGTCGTCACTTTCAGAATGACGAAGGAACGAAAATATACTCAGCCCGGTTTTGGCCCGGCCCGGCTTGAAAAATTTAAGTCCCGTGGAAAAAAAGTGTCACGGTCGTTTCCTGATATATACATATATATAATGTTTGAATTCCTCCTTTTCCTTCGCAGCCTCTTCCACTCAATATTGAGCCTCCTTATAGCTTACTTTAAGAGGACATGGAGAAGATGATCAAGTAGCCTCCCAGCTTTTTTTATTTTCAATTTCTCTCCATTCCTCTCTCCTCGCTTTTCATAAAAGGTACACAACACACATAGCCTACGGTAGTAGTAGCTCACTTCCATATACTTACCCCCCCCCCCCCCTCTTTTCTCCAACATTCAAAAGCTCACACGCTTTTTCTTCAGGCAGTAGGAGGACGTATAATTTTCCCCACCGATTATTACTTTTCCTTTTGTTAGTGAATGAGTGCGTTTTTTGTTTGTCCTTAGTATTCAATTCAAGGCAAAGGGATAAAGCGTTTATTTTTTGAGGAATTTTTAGTTCCCTGTGAGTCTTGCTGTTCTTAGAGGTCAGAATACTAAAAGGCAGAGAGGAAGGAAAATAATACGACAATTATTTATATGTTTCGCAATCACAGAAGAGTCACGAAAAGGTGAGAAAGTCGGATTCTTTACATTTTTTCATATTATTAATAAATAACCTTTTATACAACACTTTCTTACAAGCAATTATTCTTATTTTATATATGTTTGATCAACAAAAATGATTGTTAAGAGCTTTTTAGCGCAATTTCAAAATTGAGAATAATTTGAATAATTACCACGGTTAATAATAAATATCTGGCGCAATAAAATATGTTATTTGCTAAAGCTGTCTGTATAATTATATTTATGCATTATGCTTATTGCATATTCAAAAATGTAAGTCATGTAACGTCGGAATATCGTACTCTTTTTTTTAAAACTTTTTGTTCTTTATTTTATTTTATACTGTCTGTAATATGACTGTCTTAAGTGTTTTATTCAATGATTTTCACAGAAGAATATGAGTTATAGTTCTTTATAAATGTTTTTTTTTTTTTTTTATTTTAAATTTTTGTTAACGGTTATAATTTTTATTTATTCGGCTATCAAATATTATAAGACAGTGTATAATATTAACTACACTAAAATACAAGACAACTAATAATAAATAAAAATACTCTCGACAGTTGCGTTAAAATAAATAACATGAATGAACATTGTAGAACATATTTACTGTCAACTGTCATTTATTTTTTTATTATGTCCTTTTGATCACAAGTGACTCTAATCTGTAGCAATATAATCCAAAAAAATACTGAAAATACACAAAGTCTTAAGGTATCAGAGATCTTTATTGAGAAAGCGGATCTGCCGTCGAAGCCTTCATTTATTCCATCTCTTCATTTGTGATCATCATAGCTTCAAATACTGAACGAATTAATGTACAAGGCTTTAGTATTTTTTGGTGCCCTTTGAGACATAATTGACCTTACGAACTAAAGTAGCCGTGTGCTTATTCTAACGTTAACTCCTTGCCCATTTACTCGTTCAAAATTCTTATACGAATTGGAGTGTCCGGCACTAAAAAAAAATAATCATTTGATTTAAAAAGAATCATATTTTGCCACATGCGAAAAAAACTTCGAGGATTTTTTGCCAATCCCAAATTGTCAAGCTGTTAAACTCTATCCTGTTCATAAACTTTTATCGGCTTTTTTAAAGATTCTTATGAACATTTGGAAACATGACGATAGCACAATACGAAAATAATATATTTATACAAGTATGCCATAAATATAGAGTAAAAATAATTAGTATAAAGATTTTAATCATCAAATTATTGAATAAGTTAGGGCTAAAAACATATTTATAGAATGAATTTTTTCGCGAATCGATAAAACATTTGAATAATCCGCCTCAAATTGTCGCTTAAAATATTTATTTTCCAAGGTGCTTATTAATAACTGTATATATTGGTATCTGTTTATTTGATTTAAAATTTATTATGTCTTTGTATTTCATACATTGAAATAGAGTTAGTTGTAAACTATATATTTCTTCCGCTCTAACTATAATTTTTGTACCTTAATGTTGTATATTCACCAATCCTTCTGAGAATTAATTATGTATGAACAAAAATATATTCTTTATGAAAAATATCAAGTCTAATTACATTATAAACCCATAATATAAGAAATATTGTTTTAAAACTAATAAAGAATCATATGTTTATGTAAATATTGAGTCAAGTCGAAGCAAAAAATTTCCAGTTATATGAAATAATTGTGCTAACAAAATAAAATTTATTTATTTATAAAGTACTAGCGGATTTTTCGGGAATGTCCACTTTCATTAATATTTCATTAACACCTTAAACTTGTCCATATAAGAGTTGATGAATATATAATAAAGTGTTTAGGAGATGTCGAGGACCCACAAATAAATAAACGAATTATTATAATATATTATAATGTGTAATAATGCCCACTGGCAGTTGGTGTAAGCCAAAATATGCAGGCTTGTGAGCGATCAGGAAAAAAATAGCGATCCGATCAAAAATAGCGATCAGAAATTCTTTGCGATATAGCGATATAACGATCAGGGATTTTTCCGATCAGCGATCCGATCAATTTAATTGCGATCAACAAAAAAATTACCTATGTAATACTAATTCTAAGTAAAAATTTAAATGTATATACAGTCAAACCTTTATAAGTATTCATCTTTATATGGCAATGGAATGATAGTTTCCCATAGCCTATGAGTTCCAAAATAACGACTTCTCCATAGGTGCCTGTCTGTATATTTTAGGACAAAAATATCAGAATGATTGTTTCTCATAGCCTATGAGCTCCAACACTCTTGCTCCACAATTATTTTCTTATTTTATACAAATTGATCGGATCGCTATTTTTTAGTGATTTCTTACGATCAAAAGATATAAAGATCAGGACCTTTTGCGATACTCCGATCAGCGATCAAATATCGCTATATCGCTATTGATCGCCGATCATAAAAAACTCCGATCAACAAGCCTGAAAATATGCCATATTTATGGCAGGTAGAGCCCGAAGAACAATAAACACTCTCTTTGAAGCCTCAAATTGACAAAATTATGATACTCGAAACCGTATGTTCCATGTGAAGTAGATTTGTTACCTTAAACTCCCATTTTCGTAAGATGAGGAACCCAAGGACCAAAAGTGGCCCATGACTTGAAACTCCATGTTGCCATTGTTTGTTTTTTGCTGATGAAGCCTGAAAATTCATTGGGGATGATGGGTTTGTAACCTCATTAAACTACATATATTGCCTGTTTGGCTACTCGAGATAGAATGAGACAACATCAAGGCTTAAGTGATTCTGTGTGTGTTATAGAGAATGGGCTAAGATCGTCATTCCATTCCGCCTTAAATCAAAGATTCGACCTTAATCCCTACTCTGGGATATTTTCCTCAAGCAAACATCATACTTTTTACATTTGGAACCCAATCTTCTAAATAATTATATGGTATTACTCTTTATACTTTTTAAAGTAACAAATATGAATAATTATATATATTTGAAGCACCCTTTTATTCCTTAAGATATAATATTTGAAATTCAAAAATATTGTTATACTGAAAGCAATCCCCATCCATTTCTACAGCTATGGTCTTGTAGCTCTAAAATGATACCTATCATGGATGATACAAAACTTAAAATGGCGTCAAATGTAAAAGTATTAGTCATTTAAACAATATTATTACTGAAATGTTCCAAACAAACCTACATTTTGATTTAATTTGCTAATATACCATTGGCAGCTCAAAATATATTTTAAAGTATTTAAAAATATTATAACTATTCATATAAACTCTAGGATTGAATCATTCCTCAGTATTTAAAGTTATTTTGGATTATATCATTGTCAGCTTTTATATTGACTAATATATTAACAGGAATTTTTTTAAAACAATTCCATTAGATTTAATCGTTTGCTAAAAGCATCTACATTAGTGGTCGTATACACAACATGATTCAATAAATAAAAACCTTCCTCATATGTTCTTCACAAACCTAATAATAGATGTTCTATTTTTAGTCAAACATCTATTAATGGATTTGTGTGTTGGAGGGTTCCTAATGAAATAGATTCTCTTTAAAGGAAATAAATTATACTTTCAAAAATATAAAATTTGAGCTAATAATTCCTTAAAGAAACAAAAAAATATATGTTTTTGAATTTGTCTTTATAACATAAGAATCTACTAGGATTGTCAAAAACTCAGAAGAGTCAATTCTGGCATAAATAAATAATGTTCAAAGACAAAGCATAAATGAAAAAACTTTCCATTTATGAAGAGGTGCGGTAGCCGTATGCGTTAAGGCATGTCCAACGCTCAATATGGGGGCGCAGTTTCTAATCCCGAGAGGGGATGGTCATTTTTGGTCTACCTCATTGATATGATCCTAGGTTCGAGTGACTAATTTTAATGTTATAATGCTTATTTATATCCAGTCGGATGCAATTGTATCGAACCATATAGGCAAAAGAACAAACAAAAAGATTTGACTAAATCAATCATCTCCTTTATTTTTTCAATTTTGTTTATTTTCGTCGTAATTTATAAAAAGAAATGACAAAAAATAAAGCAAAAAATATTTTATGTGTTCAAAAAAGTTCGATAAAATTACCCTTTTCTTTTAATATTTTTTTATTTCTATTGAATTATATCGAGCATAAATTTAAGAAATATATAAAAAAACAAGGGAGGCTATTTGAACCAAAACCAAAGCTTTGGTGAATTATAGTTTGTCAAGTATCCTCATTTACTTATCCCGAATCAATCATTTGGATTTAAATAGATTAAGTTGTAAAATTTAAGTAATTAATAAAAAACACTTTACAAAAAGGATAATATGAATTAAATATTTTCTTGCCTTTAGTCAACAAATCATTAGTGGAGCAAAAAATTATGAAAAAGGCCATTATGGATTGATTTCTTTTATTTTAAAATCTCTTCATCGTATAACTAAATAATAGAAATTTAACATTTATTAAGAAACTAAGCCAGGGTTATATTTTAGTATTAAAGTATTTTCAGTATGCAGGATAAACTAATGAATGTAGATGTTGTACAAATATTACATATCATCATCTATTGTTGTATTGAGAGATGCCAAAAACATTGTGATAGCCGGGGCCAAAAATAACGGAATGTATTCTTGTCAAAACAAAAGAGACATAACAAAACACGACTGGATTCAATAGGGAACAATGAAAAAATACTTTTTTGTATCAATGTATTTAAATCATTATGCATCTTCAATAATTGTGCAGATATCATGAGGTTCATTTTAAATCATTAATATTCCTTTTGTCGATCTTTAATATCTCTGGTCATTCTATATGTCGAATAATTTTGTAACGTGTTACTAGGTTTATTCGCTTTTTTCTGATATCACTGGTTATTTTTATCTAGGTTCTTCAACATATGGCTCCTTGATTCAGCAAGCATGTAAGCCCTGGGGTATCAAATTGAGACGGTAAAGCAGGAGCCTTATCCCAAGATGGCGAAGGACAACAGCGTCTTTGGGCATATTAACTCATCTTCAAACATGTCCATCCGTGAGAGATCCTCAACCTCTTCCTCCCGACAACGATGCTCATCTACAAGCGGAAAAAGTGGATCTTCCTCGAAGCAAATATCTGGTAAGAGGGATCTCTATATTTTTCAAAGCCTCTATATTAATTTTAAGGCCTTTAAGGGGGGGGGGGGTTAACCATCGACTGCACTAATAACGGAATACTCAACATAATATTAAAAAATGTCCACTTAAAGAGGTCATTACATACATATACGGACCTTAAATGGCTTGATGATGAAACCCTTAAGTACCCTTGGGAATAGAAAAAAGGAAATCCTGCAATAAATGTTCGGAGCGGTATCGTTATCGGCAGAAAATTGTGTCCGATCGGAATCAGCAGATCGGTACGAAGCAGTATCGATAGATTTAAAATTATAAAGGAACATAACTCAGTTCAAGAGTTATTTCTTTTGTCTAGGTTAGCCTGTAATGTACATCACGTAGAATATTTTCATATTCTTGCTTCAGGTGCCGTGTCAGGAACCTCTTCATACTTAACTAAATTCCAGCTCTTGGACAAAAATAAATTGGTATAAACGGAATATTACTTTGTAATGGGCGGACGAATTCACCAACTAAAGCATTAATTGACAGAGGCGGGAGGACTCAATCAAGTCATTGCTTGTTACAAACAAAGGGTGCAGTCCAAAGTTGTAACTACGTTCCTTTTATTTGATGCTGCAATCATTTTGAACCGCACACCCCCCTTGCAAAAACTTAACTAAGATGGCGTCAAGAGTGAAGCATTGATATGGAGTACAATCAAGAGTTGGAAGAAGGAATCAATATATATCTGAGTATATTTCAATATTTCTCTATTCATCAGCAGTGTACAACATCGTTTCTCGCCACAAATTATTATGAGTGGTGCTGTTGCAACACTTATTACAATAACATAGACTCTGTTCCTTGTAATTTTTGAACCAAATATATGACTTTCGCCTTTCGATCTACCAAAATCATTTGACAAATGCCGGAGTATCGTTATAAAAAAAATCTACCGCTTGTATTACCGACCTACCAAATATCTATGGGTTAGCCAGGCTCTAATCATCACTCTATGTGATGTATCAATAAAAAGTGATCTATTAAAACGAAGTTATTTTGTCATATACTTCATTTTATTACTCCTTAACACTAGGTATTTAGACTCCGACTGCTCATTCCTTTTCTTCTTCCTTTCATTATCTACTCAAATAATATATCATCGCTGTCGGGCGAAAACCTCCTATGTCCAAAAATCATGATTTTTATTTTTTTTCATAATCGGTACTATTGGTCAACCTTTATGTCTGTCTATGATTTTACAAATATTTGACCAATGAAAAGTATGGAAAATGACATGTGACTAAAACTCCTAACTCCATTGGATCCTTAAACTGTCGATCAAACCTCCTATTTCCTGAAAAATAACAGTTTTGGACATAGGAGGTTTGTGCCCGACAGCGACGATATATATTTCGTCAAAAAAAGGGAAAATAGATGGTTCTCATCAGCTACTGACTTGAACATCGTTTTTCCTTTTTTTCTATTCAGTTAATTGCGCATCCAGTTACTATTATGGGTCGGTGGAAAATGTATTCATATACATACTTTCATTTATGTAATTCCTCAACCTATGTGTTGAAAAGAATTTAATTAGCAAATTAAATGTGTTTTTTACCCGATAATTTTCAGATAACCTTTAATTGGATAATTACGACGAAAATACACATGAATCAATCTTCAATAATATCAAATTAAGCAAATCTTTTGATGAAGGGCTTTCCTAAAAAAGTTTATATAATCAAGGATTAAGGCACTATTTTTTGAATATATACTTATGGAAAACATATTTAGAGTACATTTCGTGCCCTACACAAAATTATAGTGAGCCAATCTAGTATATTTGTAAATTAAATGGATTTGAACTGTAGCTGCTCTCAAATCGTGTCTATTGATTTAATATACATGAAAAGGATTGCCTAAATATATAAAGAAATGTTAAGCATGGCGCTATTTTATACAAAAAAGCTTTACTGTCTTTTGTCCATCGACCTATAAAATAATCGGATACTCAACACAGAAAATAAACATTTACTTCATTCTTCAGCTGTTGTTGGATGACGTCAAATCATTTCAAAATGGCTGCCCCCTATAGGTGATAAAGTAAACAATGGACAGTGTTTTGTGAGTTTTCTCTAAAGAAATGTCAAGTAATGTTGCCTCCATATACATAATATGTATGTTTATTTGCAGGAAATAACGTCTCTTTGGGTGTTTATTTTCATTATTTTCTAATCCTTAGTGCATATACTTTTTCTGCTCAAGTAATAACTAAAAGTCCTCTTCATTGCGCCAATGAGAACTTTTTTTCAAATATTAGTTTTTGGACTTGAATTGCATAGTTTTAACACTAAATACTTTTATTTACCTAAATGGATGAAATGGAAACAATACGCATCTAAAGGAAATACACTTTTTCAACCTGATTTTTCATGCAGATCCCAATCAGAAGTAGTCCTTCAAAAGAATTGTAATAAAATCATTAGAGAGAAACATTTGGATTGAAATATAATACAAGAAAATTTCGTTAAAAGTATTCTAAAAAAGCAAACATTTAAGTCGGGTTACAAATAATGCCATGTTAACAAATATTTAACAAATAAATTGCATTTGCTCTGAGAAAATGTACCTATTCAGTGAATCTAAAATTTAATAAACAACTAAAATAAAATACTATAAAAAATGAAGCGATAAAATAACACAAAATTTACTTAAAAATGGTAAAAGTACTAAAAAACAGAAACAAAAAAAAAGTGAAGAATCCATGAGGGCTGTTATGTTCCTGACTCTGGGCGATCTGTTATCTATTATTTCATTATTTTACTTTGCACTATAGGAGCAAAGGTTGTGCCGCGATGCCAGTCGGTCTTTAAGGTCATTATTTCTACAGCTGCAGGTAAATTTTTCGGAAGCAATTATTGGTTTGCTCTTAATAACACAGTTTTTAATAACTACTTGTGTGTTTTCGTGTGTCAGACAACAAAGGAATTTACTTCCAATTTATAGACTAACGCTAATTTAACAATCATGTTGTTACTAACTCTATAGAAAGTTGATCGATACATCGGTTTGCCAATTAATCGACACCAATATTAAATTTTTCAAACGTTCAGTATCGGATGTTTTTTAATTTGCTAATAACATTATTATTTTTTCCAAAGACTTAATTCAAAATTATTGATATATATATATGTGGAAAACTTTTAGCCAATTTTTTTAATAACTATCGGTAATGTATATCGGACCTTAAAATCAACTATCGGTAATATATATCGGCCCTTAAAATCAACAATCGGTCGACCTTTAATATGTGTGTACATGTTTTTTCATACTAAAATTGGATTTTGCATAGAATTTCAATTGGTAGTCTAATTGTTTTTTTTTGTCATGATCCTACAATCCTCCACTGAATTGAATCCTGCTAATGAGCTATTGATGTTTTACAACAATAATATTTTATATTATAAACACTCATTAATTTCATTTTAAACGAACTGTGTATTTAAAAACTCAATGAGAGACAGAAAGCTGGTGTCACTCATTTAGCATAAAAACAATACTTTATCCCAAATAACAATCACCCCTTTCAAAAGATATTTGCACAACTTATTAATTTTGTTTCAAAAACATTAAAATATATAAACCTATATCATTTAAATGTCTATAAATTAGTATGTTTATAATAAATAATGTGGACATATTGCATATTTATATATGAACAAAAATGTAATAAAAATGGTGGCGCAACTATAATCAGATATCTATTTACACTGTTTCGAATGTCTGTATCATATATAACTAAAATAGCAAAGAAAACATAGTAAGTTGTTTCTAAAAGAAAACCTCTTGGAACATAATTAATTTGTAAGGAAAGTTTTGTGCTTCTAAATTTGTACAAGATAGGTTGCATTTCTGTTACTATAAAAGTGATATCTTTTCGTACAGGCCTAAAATAAAAATAAACAAATTATGTCTTTATAGATTATCTTTTTCTCTCCAAAAATAAGAGCTTTCATTTCTTATTATATTTCATTTATGACAGTACATATAATCAAAAAACGTTAAAATGTTTCTACTCTTGTTTTGCATTTCTAGTTCTGTATCAAGTGCAGGTTCCCCCAAAATACTTCCCAATGAGAGAGTGTTTGTGACTATTCTATACTACAACCAGAATATATACCAATCAAAGTTAGTAATACAGAAACTTTTGAGCGTGGAGATTATATTAATAATAATTCCGTAATCTTCTTTCGTGCTATCGATTTCGTCTAAGAATTTCGTCTGGAATTAAAAGGTATAATAACCCGTTGTCCCAATTAACAACCTCTGCTTTTTAAAAGAATTTGCAAAACTGATTTATTTTACTGCACAGTTATATTTCAATCATATACTCCTTGATTTAATACTATTTCAGTTTAATAAAGTTTTAATTAATATTCCTATTAATTATTATACCTAGATCTATATGCGACAAAATACAGAGCCTCCCCTTATAATGTATCGCATTCCTATGAATTCTTCGAGGGCATAAATTATGAATTTATATATTTTGCAGGAACATAAAAACAACATGCTCTTTGATTAATTATGAATTTTAAGTGCTTTTCCGATGGTTGCTAAGAATGTAAAGGAACTGCTTTCACAAAATGATTCATTATTTTTCTTGATTTTCCTCCTTTTGACTTGGACAATGAGATCAATCTAATTAAATTAAATTGATTAATTAGTATATGGAAGTCTCCTCTGATTAATTAACATCAAAGAGTTTCTGTTAAAAATACCCTAGAAGAGAAACTATTATATCACGACGTTAACTAACAGATCAGAAAACTGCAAAAGGTATTTTCTTTTCCATGTTAATTTTCATAAAAGCAGTACTTCCAACTGTATTATATATTTAAAGATAATATATCTATTTTATACATGAGTTTATTTAGATGTTGGTAAATCTAAAAATAAGATAATTATATAAATCCAAAGTAAATGTATAATGAAAGCATAAATATTTTATGATTCTTTCACGTTCTGACAAGTTTTTTTTTTTGGAGAATATCAAAAATAAATCGCTGAAAGCAAAATGTTGTAATTGCTAAATTGACGTGAATTTCTTATCGGATTTCTATTGGCTCGCATGTCTACTTTGTGACATTTATTTACTTATCAAATGGATTAGCAAAAAAAATATACTAAAAGAAAAAATAATATGAGAAATACGTGATTAAACTAGTCTGCAATGTTCTAGCTTGATAAAACTTATATCCATATATAGGTATATTTTCGGTTAAATGTTTATTTATTAACTAAAATCTATACACTGTAAAAAAATAAGAATACACTAGAAAGTAGCAGATAAAAAGCAAAATCTTAAGACAGTTGCGTTAAAAACAAAACATAAATGAACATTATAATTCAAAATTACTGTCTAAAGATAAAACTACAATATAAAAGGACTTATTAAAAATTATTTATTTTCAATATAAAACATTGATGTCGTCTTATTGTCGATTTGATGAGTTTGAGGTATTCGAGAGAATTTGAAGGAAATAACTTTATCAAATCTCCGGCCCATGTCCATGACGTCGCAGATGAATTGGGAATTTTTATTGAGAGGGCTGAATATCGAGCCGCTGCCCCAATTGCTCTAAGATCTTTGATTCTCATATAAGAGTTATGTTAAGTTAAAATTTATATCATCTCTTTTCAAAGGGTAATAATTAATTCCTTCATTCCATTTGTTATGTATCCAACAGAGTATAATATTTTATTAATGAAACAAATGGACGTTTGAAATATTTTGTTAGCTTTATATGAAGGAAACTTGTACTATGTAGATACAACTTTTACTTATGTTCATTTCAAGGCCTACCTTCCTAATTACCAACGCATTTGCCTGTCTCTGTTCATACTTCTATGGAATCGAATGCAACTAAAAAGTTGATTAGTTGTATGAATTATTTATAAGTCATATAAATGTTGTATATGATTTAACTGATTGAAAGCTTTTGTTCATCCCTGGTTGTTGAAATGCATGTATAATTGAAAATCAATATATATATTTAAAGCAAGGGGAAAATGAGTTGTTTCTTTTTTGCAGGATACGTTTTCTTATTAAGATATTGAAGAGTAAGTGTGCTATGCTCTAAGTCAAGGAATACTAAAGAATAAATAACTAATGAAAAGGAAGTACCTACTTAGGTAAACAGTCACCCTGCCATGGCGTTTCTGGTATTTTATAATAAAATCACGAATAAGCATGTTTTCCTATTATAATATAATATTCATAAGAATTTCGCACTAAGGAAAAGAAATAATATTTATTTTGTTCCATCATATCTGACGATACATGGACCATCGTTCTTATAATATGATGTTGAACAAGAAAGGAAATAGAATGCAAAGAGAAAATGTTTTTTGTGATAATTATTTAGAGATAGTGTCTTTATTGCTAAGCTCTTGGGGACAATTAAGGAGCATCTTGAAAGATATTTAGTGGTCAAAAGATTTATTGATAGGGTTTTATTTTTCTACGTTGATGGGCTCAAGTATCTCCTATATTTATACATGCACAGATGACGACTCTACCCTCTCTTACTCTACCCTAATGTTGTATAATTAAATTTTACTAATGCCTATTATTTGTTTTATTGTTGTGCATTCAGTTCTTATTTGATTTTTAGATATGTAAAATTTTATTTTAAAGTTTTATTTTTTAGACTACAATGTCTATTTATATATATTTTGATACACAATTATTTCTTGTTAATAAAGATTTGACAAAGAAAAGTAATAATATTAGGCATTTTCTAGGTATAATTATATTTTTAGGGGAGATATTTGAATCCATAACTCCGGAGCTGAAGGTTATTATTTTTTTAAATAAAGGAATAAGCATTTTGAATATATTAGTATTACTCGCATATTTGGGCGCCTACGGCGCCCATATGTTCGCCCTTCGGGTATGGGTAGGTTTTGGAGCTAGTTTGTGAGTGAAACAGACCTTAAAGAATATAAGAGAGGAGAGAGAAAATAATTATATGTTTTGTACAAACATTCCTTATAAAAAGTTTGACTTTGTACAAAGAATATGTTTTAAGTCACATGATATGCTTTTTTCTTTTTCTATTTCTCTAACTCCTCCTCCTCCTTTTCTTTTCTGTCTTAAGTTAATTAACCTTGAAAAGTAGGTAGTAAAATCAGACAAGGTCTGATTTTTTTTTCATTTCTGGTCCCATCATTTTGCATTCAAATAGTTTTATTAGGTCCGCCTTGACCCAAGGATTCCAAAGGTACCTTCAAAGTTCAAATTTGACTATAAATGTGGGAGGAGATAGCGTGCGGACATACAGACGGACAGAGATTGGTGAATTAATATGTATATAGATGATACAAATATCATTGAGCAACTACATATTTATTTGATTAGAAACTGTGTTTTTAATTGCTTAATAATAATTTAATTTTAATTTTAAAACATGAAAGCTATGAACCATTTTTTTTAAATTAATTAATTTCTTTTTGAGATCTACTCGAGTTCTTTTACCTAAATATTTTATGTATAAAATGAAATCTACTCAATTTCCTTTACCTAGAAATTTTACTTCTCCGGTTGATTATATTGATAATAACACGACGTTTAATGTATTTTTGTGAATATTATAAGGTATACTATCATGCGAATAAAGTTTCACCTTTTTTATAAATAACATTACTGTCAATTTCATCTAATGGAAGTAGTATGAACAATCAATATTTCGTGATGTGTTACAAAAGTATTAAATTAAATTATGTAGTTGTTCTTTTTATGATTTTTCACTTTTTGCCATATTTTTTATATTATGGAATTTTATGAAAATGTTTCTATATTTACGCATGTTTTATACGTCACTACATGTTTAATATAAATATCAAGGTAATTCATCATGATGGATTAAGTATTATGTTTTTTTCTATTAAAGCCTACCCTCAGCTGTATAAAATAACATATTTTATTAAAAGCGATATGCCTCAACTAACTGATTACTCAGAAGTCAAACCTGTCCCTGATGACCACTCAAGGGATACTAAAATAATGCCATTTATGAAAAGTGGTCGAGTTACACAAAACAATACTTAATTTGGATGGCCGCTATCAACAAGTGACCTTTATAGACAGGTGACAGCTAACAGAGTTGGCAATAAAATATTGCAAGATTTTTTTTATTTTTTTTTAGTTGAAAATAATTTATTGCTGTTTCACATTATACACATATGCATTACAATATAGAACAAAGATATAAAACAATACACACATATATAAAGCAAATGAACACGACCACACAGAGGGGTATATGTGTTACTACAGCAGGAGTTGATCTAAAGTATTATACAATATTAAAGTTATCACTAATTATTTTTTCCATTTTTGAGCAAATATTGCAAGATATTTGATTTAATTGTTCAATTATATATTTGAAATACCTATTTATATATTAATTGATCGAAAACCAATAGATTTATGAGTTAAGCATTAATTATTATATTTTCAGTTGTTTTGTTTCAAATAATCAACATAATCAAGTTTTTTTCTGAAATGAACCGATTTCGATGCTATATTGCTTAATTACGTCCATCTATTTATTTCTTTAATGTCTTAATTATAGTAGCTTTTTGAATTTAACTAAATGCATTGACATTGTTGGTATTTCTCCTCAAATTAAATGTATTTTTTCATTGTTTATATATTTTAGAGTCCAAAAGCGTGATCTATTTGAATGGAACACCTAAAATTAAATTTAATCCAAAGATTATATATATTTCGTAATATAAATTTATATACATATTTGTTATGAATTAATATATATGAATTAATTAATTATATATTGAATTAAAATATATTTCGCTTCTTTGTATATGCATCAAATAAGAACAAAAATCAATTAACATTTTTGCTCTGATTTTCTTCATTTTTGTACATCAGAAGTATACCTGTGAATCATAGTGTGTTGGGACTTATTTTTGTCTCCACAAAATCAAGCATAATAAAACTAACATCAAAAACATTTTGAGTTACTTTGTAAGGACAATATTAAACTATAGTATGAATGACATTATTTTTTATAAACTTTATTGATATCTTGTGTAACTGCATATAAGTATATATATATACATATATGTTAATATACATTTTAGTTCAAAATTATTACACAAAAAAGTCATAACAAAACAGTTCAATAAAAGTTGAAACGATAAAAATCTAAATTTTCTATAGAAACGACAAAGCATTCTTTGCATTCACAGAGCAGGATGGGTAGAACTTAACCAGCTCTCCAGCAAGCTTCCATTGCGCTCCTGACATTCATGGAATCTTGATGCTCAGGGCCCAATATTATTTTTTATATTGTCGTTAGGGGTAGTCCTATCAATAACAATAAAAATAATTGGCAATATTGCAAGAATAAAGTATAATAAGTTTGTCATCACAGAAATAAAAATTTAAGTCATACAATAAAAAATATTAATTTGAAACAAAAACGTTTATTTATATGTTTTCGGTAAACAAAATTTTCCTTTTAGACAATACATATTGTGTAGTAGTTTTTGTCCTTTTTGTATTTATAATTTATTATGATAAATATATAGTTGAAGAACAAAAATATGGGTTTCCTATTCGTATATATAATTTATAGGAAAGCAATTAATTATATAATGTTAATTTCTTCAACTAATTAATGGTAAACATTCTCACATGGGCGTATAAATTTATTCATTTTCTTATTTCCTATGCCATGTAAACAAATAAAATAAATACAAAATGTGAAACACAAACATAATCTAAATATTGTAGTTTAAATTATTTCTTCTCAAAACATAGTTTTTCATTTTATATTATTTAAAAAATATAAACTAGAGGACTCAGAGAGTGTAAACCTCCGCCGATCCCCACCAAATGAATCACTTGGTCTTTTTGTCATTTGCCAATAGATGTCGCTGTGCTGTGCTCTCCTCTTTGAGAGCACAGCACAGCAGCATCTATTAGCAGAGTAGGCTAACTTGAAATATTTATTAGTATTTCGCTCATTTTGTATCTTAAAGAAGCACTCAGAGATGCCAAAATTTAATCACTTGTTCCTTTTGACATTTCCAACAACTACACAAAGTTTCATCCGAATCCGTTCTGCACTTTTGAGTTATCCTGCTGACAAACAAACCAACCAACCAACCAACAAACCAACGCCAGTTAAAACTAGAGGCATATATACACTCAGAGAGTGTGTACCTCCGCCGATCCCCACAACATTCCTATTCAAACATTCTCCCTTTCACACGCCCGATTTTCTATCTCTAATCATTGCTTCCTCTCTGTTAGCTCATTTTGCATATTTATAAAGCACTCAGAGATGGGAAGACGGAAGAAGTTTAAGCTACGTCACTGGGTTAACATAGTCCTGAGCTGATATATGAACAATAATACGTCAATGAATATTTTTTAGCGTTTGTTCTTTCCTACTCCCTGAATAGAGACCCCATTTCATTTAGTATTTGCTCATTTTGCTATTAAAAAAGCACTCAGAGATGGGAAGACGGAAGAAGTTTTAAGCTACGTCACTGGGTTAACATAGTCCTGAGCTGATATATGAACAATAATACGTCAATGAATATTTTTTTAGCGTTTGTTCTTTCCTACTCCCTGAATAGAGACCCCATTTCATTATTATTATTAGTAGTATTTCGCTCATTTTGCATATTAAAAAGCACTTAGAGATGACAAAATTTAATCACTTGCTCCTTTTGGCATTTCCAACAACTCCACAAAGTTTCATTCGAATCCGTTCAGTACTTTTTGAGTTATCCTGCTGACAAACAAATAAACAAACCAACAAACGCCACTGAAAACAATACCTCCTTCGGCGGAGGTAAAAACTGATAATAATACCAAAAATTAATAAAATAAGCATAGTAACTTAAAATTTTAACAGAAAATAAGAACATAAATAACATTATATCCCCACAATAAAACAATTTTTGTGATAAGAAAAATGAGGACCTTATATATATATATATAATCCTTTAAAATATATTTCAAATTATTTTGATGGTTTTAGCGATTATAATGGAGCAAAACCGAAAGTACTCACTTCTTTTGTAGTCCACGTGTTGTCATATAACTGGGAATAATTTCTTCGAATATAAACATAATGAATCTGCAAAATTAGATATTTATTTCCTCGTTCATTCACTTTCATACCCTTTATGAAAGCTTATAAAAATATGAAAGTATATCAATAAACCAAGGTAGACAGAATATCTTTACTTCATGTTTTTTATGAATAGTGACACGTCATACATCTTTTTTCTGAGTTCATCAAAGACTTATTGTAAAATAACTTTTTAGATGATGGGAGCGGTACATATGATAGTTACCTCGCTTGCCATAAGGATTTATGTATATCCGCTTTGACTGACGTTAGTTTTTTAATGCTCCAAATAAAAGAAATTCAAAAGTATTTTAATGGACTTTGTTGGAGTCATTGGATATCTACCCATAAATATTTTGACTAGCATGGAGTAATACAATCCCTTACAATCCGTTAGGACTCTCAATCCACAATTGCCGCCGTACTCTATTCACTTACTCCGAGTTATATATTAAGGAAGTTTCAAGGATTTACAATGCTGAGCGGAAACATTGGATGAAGTATACGTCTTATTGAATGGTGTAAGGGTCATTTTGATTCAATAGGAAATGAATTTGCTGATTACCTAGCAAAGAGGAACTCTAACTCTGAACATATCGGAAGGCCCACTAACTATGTCATGAGAAGAAAGGTATAAATAGTGTATTTTATAAAACATGATGCAAACGATATGCAGAACTTAAAACCATGAAATATATCCTTCTAATGCTAAAACATCCCAACCCAGAGTGAAGGAGGTTGATTACGAATCTCAGCCCAAGTGTTCCGAGGACCCGTTTCTGCTCATTAAGCAACTACTTTTTCAACTTATGATCTCTACTTGGAGGAGCCACAGAGGGTTGCATACCTTTTAAATAGATGCCCTGTTTTCTAATGTAAACGACACGAAGCCTTTCAGTAAATCAAAGAAGATTTTGTAGTAAGAGTTATGAAATATTATAAAATTACCTAATTAAATAGGACTTAGTAAAACATATACCACTACGTGTGTTCGAGCTCAGTTCCTTATTTTACATTGTTTTAAGTATGCTTTTATAATGAAAACAGAAATAACCCCCCCCCCTCCCCCTTAACTATGTGACGTCGTTAAAAACCACTGTCAATCGAAAATTTAGTTCTCTTGGCAATATACCTTGTTTTTCAAAATACCTTGCACTACATACACCACATTAATCACTTTTGCATGGACCTAAAAACTAATTACTTATTGATTCATTTTTAGTTGGATCCGCCTCTTCCACGGATTCCCACGTTGCCGGATCTGTTCCAGAGTCATCGGCCCAGCAGAAGAGCATTTATGAGCGCCTAACCTGGCAGCAGCAGTTTGATGAGGCCTGTCAGCGTGACCTTGCACTGGGAAGACGCATCGGTTTCTACAAATTCAAGTCTGAGCTGGGAACTGGGAATTTCTCCAGGGTAAAAATGGGGATTCATCTACCCACAAAAGGTAAGCAAAGCGGCCAAGCCACGATTAATTGATGAGTCCATGTATTGGGTCGATGATGACTTTCGACAAGATAATAAAATATAGGACAAGATAGAAATATTATTGGTTTGACTCCAGAGAGTTTTATTCATTCGTTTTATTGCTTTCTTTTTTATCGGCGCAACTTGATCATTTATTTATTATTAAGTTCTTCCTATTTATACTATTTGTAATAACCGGTCACTTAACCTCAAGGTATCAAAAACGAAGAGAGTAGACAATATCATAATAACTCTCATAATTTCACTTGCTGTTTGACCGACTAAAAATTTGGAATGGACCCCAAGGCAGTAATACTTTAAAAGACTCTTCATAATTGACGAGAAACATTTTATTGGGGCAAATTCTCTAAATGATAAGTTAGATATCCTTTTTTTATCTATAGCCCGAACTGTGCCCACTTTAAATTCCACCCATGTTACACTAAGAACTTCAAAGACTATAAAAACAAATTTTAAATGGAGATCGCTCCAACAGTTAGGCTTCCAATCGCATTCTAACCGACAGTCAGGCAGTTAATTTTGTGTACACACATATATAATAATTTCAAATGTCCACTTTTCCCATGAGGCCTTTAATAATAGCTTGCTACCCATGAGTTCAATTTCGGCCAATATATATATTTTTAAATCAATGGAGCTTTTTGACAATCCTTTTATTGCTTTCTAGAAATATTGTTTGATTTGTGATATTTGCAACGATGATGTATTTCTTATTGTGACCTTGATATTTTCACAATTTGTAATAGCCGGTATATATATATACAGTCAACTTCGCCTAAGTCGATTCTCTCGGGACTATGCAAAACCAATCGACTTAGCCGAATTCGAGTTACAAATTTTGATTGCTAAGTCGAAAAAAAATTAATATACAGGTAGGCGTGTGTGTGTTCACTCGCTACCATACAGTCGCAAATCATCGGCAAGGCAGCAGGTGGACGAGGACACAATTCTTTCTTTTTTTTAATTTTACCTCCTTGTAATACACAGTGTGAACGGCAGGCAGGCGCAGTGCATGCAGGCTGTGTTTTGGAAAGTGAGCGCCCTCTTCGACTTATGCGAAGTTATTTCTTGTTTATGTATGTGTTACTGTCAAAATATCTGTTCGACTTAGGCGAAATATCGACTTACAAAATCGACTTGTACGATTTTTATTAAACACATGTCAATGGAGAAAAAATGGGACTTTTGATTATATTCGAATTAGGCGACTTTTCGACTTATGCAATTTTGACTTAGGCGAAGTTGACTGTATGTACTTATATGCAGTTACACAAGATATCAATAAAGTCAATAGAAAATTATATCATTCATACTATAGTTTAATATGTATATTCACTAATATATTTCATAACATCCCCAACACTCTTGACGGTTTACTGTAATTTCATCGTGCGTAAATTCCTTGGGGTCCTTTTTTGGTCGTGATATTTACCTTGCTTGCTCTCTATAGGCATTCAATGACTACAACGAGGCAATTAACTGACTATATAAGTTCAAGCGAGGTAAATACCCCCTGACAAAAAAAACAGCTATAAAATGATCCACAAGGAATTTACTCGCGATAAAATTACTGGACACCCTCTTGGCTTTTCGCAATTTTGAAACTATGTGCCAGATTTTTTCTCCATATTTGCAATCACGGCACATAAAGTGTTTGCTGCCTAGTATGTGTTGTGGGCCTATCAGGCAGCAACGGCAGACTACCTCACAAGAATCTGTTTGATTGTATGGAGCCCTTAACTGACAGCAAGGTACAATTTTCTTATAGTGCCGACCCCATGAGCACCAATCCAAATCCAGGTCATGAAAGAGTTTTAAGGAAAGGAGACGAAAATTTTAATATTATTTAAATACTTATAATTTTTCTATGCAATATGATTGATTTATGATTCAACATCTGGTCATTGGTCCAATCTCGGACTGCACTACGCTCACGGACTGCGCACTTAGAAGGTGTTTGTTTTTTAAGCGTACCATTAAAGGCCACGAAGAGAAGAAAAATACATTATATTAGAAGAAGACAAGGTATATAGAAATACAGGTAGGTCACTCTCGAACATAAACAAAATGTGACATCACTGGAAGGGTTGTTTACCAAGGATTTCAAAGGGATTAATTTCTTTAACTCTCGAAACTTCAATCAGTAATATTGATATTAGTGATATTATTTTTCTCAGAGAAAATAAAAATAATATAAAATCATTCTTTGATTTGTTAGTTTTAGTTATTTTATTACTTTGATTATGAATAGTTGTGGACGAGGCTGTTATCTTTTCTAATAATTTCAAGTATCGTACTCATCCATTGATAAGGAAACTTAATTTTGGACACATTTTCACGATTTCGCCATATATTTGACATCTTTGTCAACTCACATCGGATCCTCCGAATCGATTTCACTCTCAAAAATGCTAAGAATAAATTCTTCTGAAAGCGTAAATCTCTACAAGTTTACTCCATAGACTGAAGTGTTCGATTAAACACTCATTAGGAAGACATCCGTGTGCCTCTAGAGCAAAAATTTATATCTCAATGATGAGGAGGGAAGCATTTGTCGTACCCAATCAATGGAGGTAATGACTATAACATCAAAGGATAAAGTTCTCGTTCTACAGGACTTCGGATTTGTCATTTGAATGATCAGAACGTCCAATTGTCTGTATGGGCGTGGCTAAGGATCTTGCCGGAACTTTTTTTTGTTGATATAATTTGCCATTCGGATTACTCTCATCATCATAAAGTGGGATCTCGTAGAGCAAGCAGCCCATGAGCCTTCAGTGACTCCTTCTGCTTTTTCGATCGTTTGTTAATTCAATTGCTACAAAGCACACTTCAAAGCTCCCCTGACTGGGCCTTGACATGTACATCTCTATGAGTTACTGTGTCTTTTGCTGTACCACTACCCATATCAAGAATATATTATCTTCAATGGTTTCAATTGGGCTCCGAAATGCTAATACTCTCCTTGGCAATATGTTTCGATTAATTTAATTAAGTCAACCTAAGTGTTCATATTCTCATTAACAGTTCTGTATATTTATTTTTCATCAATATTTCGTTGTAAACTCTATCGGAAATCATTCTTAGAACATGACAAATCCAATTTTATTCATACAAATTTCAACCCATGAATGACCCCTCCCCCAATCTTCCAGTCGTTTAAAAAAATAATTTTTGTATATACTGATAATATAATTGTTTCATTTGTTGCTTATATAAAAATGTACATTTTTTTGTACGGAAAAAAGTTGTAGTAAATTCTATTAAAAATTAAGTATATATTATTCTAGAAGTAATCCCACATGAATATATTATAAATTTGAAACCAAATGAAATTATAATCTTCCTAAATACACAAATATAGTTGGATGTATGAATAAAATTAATATCAATAAGAAACACAACTTGCATTAAACATCTATTGCCATTGAAGTGTCATACACAGTCTATTTGCAATAGTACTATCAGCGAAACATTAAATTACATGACTGAACTGATTCATTCGATGAATATAAATCAATTAAGTTTGAAGAATTAATTAAGTATAATTTTTGTAACAAAACCTCCATTAAAGAAGGCATAACTTCACTCATTTATTATGGTTGCATTTATGGCTTTAATTTACCCCTGCTGTTTTTTAAGAAAGTTGTTTTAATTAATTAGTTTTCCATGAATAAAATAGATTCCAATACTTTTCAAATAAGACTTGAAGACGAACTTAAACGAATAATTACACTTATAGTAAACAAACAGCATCATTTTTAATTATATATATTTCAGAGTATATTCACGAAAAAATTTCTATCCCACCAATTTCAAAAAGAAAAAATTAAGATGTGATTTTTCTTCTGTAAATCTTTGACGTCATGATGATACTCCTTCAGTCGTCGTCTATCCTAAATAATACATTTTTGTATATTATCCGTGAGCTGAACTTCGATAGCTCCTTTGTATCGATTTGCACCATCGTCGTCCTGGTGGTCAAACAACTTAGTTGCAATGTGTTATATTTTTGGAATAGCATCTTAGTACATCAACGGACGTGGGCATTCCTCCTCTTAGCCACTTTATTAGAATAAATCTGCACAAATTCACTCTTTTTGGAGATTTCGTCATCACATCGGAGGTATCTATAAGTAAAGAACAATGCAATTAAAAATTCATTCATTTTTTAAAGTCAATAATAAAAAAATATTTGGCAGGGTCCTCTGCACTAACCTAGGCTGTTCTCAAAGTCTAACTAAAGTTTGACAAACCTCAAATCATATTATAGGATTTAATGTTGGAGTTATTACTCAAAAATACTAATACATAACAAATAATTGAATTATACAAAACTTACTTGATAGTGCATACGCCTGCATTGAGATGACTATGAATATAATGTGTGTATTTATAATAATATTATAGGGCACATACCTTCGGGGTAAATAAAAGAGACAAGGAATCCCGACTTTAGGCACATAACTCTCCTAGTTGAGCGGAGTAATTGATACCAAAGTATATACTAAACCATGACTTCCACAAAAAAACTTGCTTCATGCTACAGAGGAAACGTCTGGAGTACAGGAATCCGATAGTTTTTAGAAGTAATTTTATAGGTTGAATTCCTAATTATAATTCGATGGGAGCTCCTCCTGATATTCCGCTATATAGAAGCAACTTCTACTCTGAGATGCTTTGTGATGGCCGACTTAAGGTGTCCATCTCAAATGAGGAGGCCGGTGGACAATCCATGTTCCTCCTCTTCGACGTGGTACACTTATTTAAGAATTTCTTCACCAACCTTTTGCGGAGGAAGCACTTCGACTGTCCAGACTTCCAAGGGAAACGGATGAATGCCAGCTTTGCCCATGTAAAGAGTTTATATGAGTTGGAGCTAGGCAAGCCGATCAAAGTGGCTCACAAGCTGACAGCCAAAGTCCTCAATCCCAGACCGATCGAGTGCATGAGCGTAGAACTTGCAGACCGTTTCTTCCATCCTTCTACAATCGCTGGGCTGCAGTACTACAGTAAGATCACCCGGAGTGGATGGGGACAGTCCCATTTTCTTCAGACAATAAGAAATTGGTTTAACGTACTTAATGTCAAGACCACCTTCACCGGCATGAGGAAAAGGGACTGGTCGAAGGATCCGATCCGAACAAGTGACTCCGTGCAGCTCAAGTTTTTGGAAAACTTTGCTGAGTGGCTTGAGAAGTGGGAGAAGCAGAAGACCCTTGGCTTAAGCAAAGAGACTTTCTTGTGTGCCATCCAGACAAGCAAAGCAATGCCGAAGTTAATCGTCCATCTGCTTGAAAAGGAAGGAATGGACTATGTTCTGACGGGCAAGATATGCTCTGACCCTATCGAGAAGCGCTTTGGCGACTACAGGATGCTTGGAGGGTCAAACTATTACGTGAGTGTCCGCCAGATTTTAGAAGCAGAGAAAAAAATCAGGCTCAACTCACTCATTCGGCTCTCCTCTTTCACCCTAAAAGAAGCCAAAAACGTTCTAAGTGCCTCCTCCGAGGGAGAAGTGGAAAACGATACTAGTGCCCTGCTAGCTGCAATGGAGGTCTTTGAGGGCAGCTGCATCCCCAGTGACGAAGGAGATGAGGGTGCAGTCTTCTATGTTGCTGGCTATGTCGCTCAAAAGTTGGTGAAGTCCACCAAGTGTCAGGCCTGCCAGGAGATTGTGTCAAAAGGGAAAACTGTTCCAAGAATAACCTTCGACGTCGGCGTGGATCAGGAGTCTAGCATCAAATCTACAAAGGATGATCTCATTAGCCTTGTCACAAGAGGAGGCCTCACCTACCCCTCAGATGCCGTTTTCATCTCGTGCATGACGGCATAGACATTCTATGGACAAATCATGGAGAATCAAGAAATAAGGCAGCTCTTCATGAGATTCAAGAACCCCCAAAAGAGCTTTGTGGCAGCCTTGATGGAAATATTGTTAGTGCAGGAGGACAAGTATCTCCTTGCCATGAAGTGCACTAACGAACACTCATTTTCCAGCCTCCTTCCAGACATCTTCTCCAGATTTTTCAATTGCATGTCCAAGAATCACGTCAGCGAGATCAACGACACCATCCATAACAGCAAAAAAAGGGGTGGTGATCATCAAGACAAAATTCAAAAGAAGATCATGAAGCTTCAATCTTCAACGAAAAAATAAAACAAATAAAAATAAATTATATTTTTGTATTAAATTATAAATACTTTTCAAAATTTATGTAAATACTTCAAAAATAAATAATAACTTGTCATAGATGAATGTTTTTTATGCAATATACAACTATGAATGTATATAAAGTTTATTCTTTTCCTTTTTCCTTTAGACCTTTAATCGTACGCTTTGTTTTTAGTGCGCAGTCCGTGAGCGTAGTGCAGTCCGAGGTCCAATACATAGATATCATATTAATTTTATGATTTTATTGCAAATAGAAAAATGTAATAAAATGACGGCTAAGTTAGATATGTGTTCTCATATCTTGGGTGCTGTTAATTATTATTATATATTTTGTCTCTTTAGAAAAAGTTGCCATCAAAATAATTGACAAACGGAAGCTTGATGGGAAAACCTCAAAATGGTTTCTAAGGAAATTGCCATCATGGACACACTTACTCATCCGCATTTAATCAGGTCAGTGCCCCACTCAACCCCGTCTTCTACTACATTAATAGCTTCTCTTTGTGAGTCCCCCTTCATACACAATTGCAGTGCTTATTTATTATTTAAAGAGCTCGGAGCTCATTCAAAAAATAACTAATTACTCCTCCCCCCCCCCCAAAAAAAAAGTCAATATAAAAAATAATCATCAATTATATTAATAAATTTCACTAATTGCTTATAATGATTATGACGGACAATCTGTTTCTTTCTCAAGAATGCAAGATGTATTGAAAAATAATAAATCCTTATTTTATGTATGCAGTTTTTTCATATATATATATATATACAGAGAGAGAGAGAGAGAGAGATAATTATAAATGTTAATTACTCGTATATTTTTACCTCCGCCTAAGGAGGTATTGTTTTCACTGGCGTTGGTTTGTTGGTTGGTTAGTTTGTTTGTTAGTTTGTTTGTTTGTCAGCAGATAACCCAAAAAGTGCGGAACGGATTCGGATGAAACTTTGTGGAGTTGTGGAAATGCCAAAGGAACAAGTGATTAAATTTTGGCATCTCTGAGGGCTTCTTTAAGATGCAAAATGAGCTAAATACTAATAGACATTTCAAGTTAGCCTACTCTGCCAATAGATGTCGCTGTGCTCTCCTCTTTGATGACGTCAGTTTCTTTTTTCTTTCCGTGTACCTCTACAGTGTAAACAATGATTAGAGATAGAAAATCGAGGGATATTTTGGGCGTGTGAAAGGGAGAATGTTTGAGGCGGAGGTTTGCACTCTCTGAGTCCTCTAGTTTATATATGTATATATGTGAAAATAAAACTAATTTGGTCAACACATGTCATATTACATATTGTATAATAAACAACATACAAGTTTCTTTTCGGTATGAAATCTAATATTTCAGGAACTTCATTGAGTATATATATATATATATTAACCACTACCATCTTAAAGCTTGTTATCTCTATTCAGTAGTGTTTTTGTTGTTTTCTACCTTTGTGAAACAATATCTTTTATCGTTGTAAAAATTGCGTTAAATCTCCAACTGAACATTTCTTAAATATTTAATCCTCGAAAGGTATTTAGACAATGAAAAGAATCTTCTCTCGTAGGGTCATAAATCTTTCTAACAAAACTATTATTATTGTTTTTGGTCAGTGACCTGAGTTATCTAATTTAACACTTTTGTCAAAGTATGTTAATTTTTGCTTCATGAAGTCTCTTTGATAGCATTATTAAACACAAATGTTATGACAAAAACCTAAGTTTACTTGCGTGTATTTTTTGTCCAGCGCAAGATAATGCATTGTAAATCTTTCCTGAGAGTATATATTTTATTGTCCATAGATTTGGAGTTGATATAACAAATTCAACACTTCTCTGCGGAAAATAAAATATAATCTTTTTGATCGTCAATTTGATTATTATACAAAAAAAATGTTAAAAAGCATCTTCAGACGACAGGTGTTTAGTATTTTCGAGACCTCAAATTGTGATCTCTAAGCCTGACCGTTCCACAAACTTGAATAATGTTTATTTCTCAATATAAAATGTGTTAAATGTCCGACTTTCCATCTGTAACTTATTAAAAGTTGAAAGTTTCCAATATTACATTAGAAAGCAGAAGCGTTCTATATGATATGGATAATTCAGTTGAAATCGAGGGAATCTTCTCAATAAACTTATTAAATCACTTTCTTGGAATATAATTACTTAATTATATTTTCTAAGTATCTCAATTACATGTTATCTTATATATATTTTATAGGATTTACCTAAATACTCGTTTATATATTAATTCTAATTGGCAAAAAGAGTTAACAAATATTAATATATGCTCCTTGGGTACAAGACGTGAAAACCAACTAACGCCATGAGATTAAAAAGCCCTTAATGCTTGTGTATATGTTAATAATTCATTAGTATCAGAGTCCTTTATTTAAGGATTCTGTTGATGTAAAGGTTGAATAGGAATACAATCAACCTTATTTTCTAATTGATTTATTACGTCAAGAATAATTGCAAAATATTATAAACAAATATCACAATCAAAAGAGTACCATGAAAGCTTATTTATTTATTGTAAAGCATTAACTTCGTAAGTCGAATGGCTGCTTCATCAAGGAATGTGAGGATTGCCATAATTAGGGATAACAAGAAGGTTATTATTCCAAACTAACCAATATACATGTGTTTTTTTGTTACATTGTTTTCTGTATTTTCAACGTACGATATATCGGTAGATATTTTTGTTCTAGAGTAAGAGCAGTTGCTTTATACAAATAATATTTATGTGTGGTATTGAAGGTGCCAATTAAAAGGATTCGACTATGGCATGGATTGGACCTTTGTAATTTACTTACTTCGTAGTAAGTAACGCATAAAGTAAACCTACGGCGATAAAGCGTACTAAGGGGTACTATAATAAGGCAAGGCTAATATTAGGGATGAACAAAGTTTGTTTCCTTTGTGATATTACACACCGCTTTGAGATATTAAAATCTATACGTTTTGGGCATGCCCTTCACCTCAAATGTTTGTTTTTCTGATAATTTAAGCTTTCTCGATTGAGGAAAAGGCCTTTGTAGATCCTCTCCCGCTGTGAGGCATCCATTTCCGCTCAATATCTAACCCATAAAGTATCTCCTTTTGATGATATCCTTGAAAGGCTCTTCTTAGTCATGGCAAAGGGAAATAACAACAGGGAATAATGGTTTCTCTACCCATATTTCATATAATAATGAGTACCAACAGCTTTCCCACCTTTTTTCCTTGTGAGATGAGGTACTAAATGCAGACAAATTCACGTTTATATATATAAGTGGTGTCACAGATGAAAAAAAAGACATAAAGTCCATAAATACCTTAATTCGCCGCCCTGAGTTTAAAAAACAAGGGTGGAATGCTTTAAGTACCATCTAACAGACATTTTTCAAACTACTTTAAGGGGTGCGATAGCCATGCGTGTTAAGGCGTGTTCAAATTTCAATGTTGGGGGCTCAAATCCCGAGAGGGGATGGTCGGTCTACCTCATTGATAAGAACCTAGGTTAGAGTGACTAATTTTAATGCTAGTATGCTTATTTATATCCAGTTGGATGTAATTATGTGTGAACCATATAGGCAAAAAAAAACTACTTCTCACGTTTTATTCTCCTGTTGTGCCATACTTCCATCTTTTTCCTATTTATTTTTAAAGTAGTCGAGATTTGTTTTTATTTAGTCTAAAGTTTTTATATAATTTTATTGTTTCTTTATTTATTTATATATTTTAGACTAGTTACAAATGTAACTAATATGCCCAATGGCAATAAATATACTCGATTACACGGATTCAAACACACACACAGCAATAATGGAGCCTCATATATAATTCTGTTTGTGTACACAACGCGTGAAGCAAACGTGATTAAAAATGCTCAATATATCGAATTTACGTCAAAGCTCTTCGTATGCTTTTAAGCATCTCCAAATGTTTCACGTTTTCTCTATTTCAAAAACAACATTCAATTACGATCTAACTTCAAGTGTATATATTTTTGTTGTCTCAGAAGATTTCCCTATGTAATTTGAAATGTACCTAATTAGACATACACTTCAGTAAGACATTTCTTGCACTATTGTGGAGTAAGGCAATTATCCCCCTTATCATCAATATTTAATTAAGGTCAGGTGTGTGTGTGTGTAAAATATTGAACAACTATTCACTTCCTCCATGGGGTGTCAAATTAAAAAACAAAAACATATGTATGTGAAATGTGAATCCAACTGTTAAATCTTGAAATTCATTTCTGTCAATACAGCATTTCCTTAAAAAACATGCTAATATGTATATTTTAATAGACACTACAGCGAAGGAAGGAATTAAATACAATAAGTATATTTTGTATAATTAGTTATATAAGTATGGACAAAGGAAAATAAAAATGTACTTAAACTGCTAATGGATATTTTGTAATTTTAGAGTATGAAATTACATTTAAAAAACTCCATCAGAGGAGCAGTCTGTGAAACAAGAAGTGCGTTACAAGGAAAAATAAAGCGACTCCTAATTTTGTAAGACGAAATAACTTTTAGTCTCAAGGCAAAAAAACAACATTATGAACTAAGAAAACTATATTTATACTGCTTATGATTTAATTAATCTCTATTTCTCAGTTCATTTGTTTGTATATACATAGAAAATAAGATAAATACAAAAATGCATATGCAATATTTTTTTGGCCCACTTGATTAAACTAAATCTGTGTAAATAAGATTGAGCAATTTCACATTTAAGTTATGTCATCACAAATTAGATACTCTCTTCAATCAAGTCGGTTCAAATTGACCCTCAAGTCTCGGGAGTTATAACCCGTACTCTCAAAATTGAGAATCCTATCACGGATCCTTATAAGGATAAAATTGTTAAGTATTCCATTCAGGATAAACTAACTCTCAAACATTATATTTTTTAACCGTATTCCTTTAAAGAAATTACATATAAATATATTTATAAATAAATATTGTAATTTAAAAGTAGATCACTAAATTAAAAGAATATTTATAATATTGATTTCTATATCCATTCATATGTTGAAATAATTCTTATTCACAATTTTTTAAAATCACTTATAGAAGAAAGTAGGCTTTCTCTGCCATTCTACCTAAAAGGAATGATATTATAGCCTTTTATTGCTTAACTCGACGAACCTTTTTCAGGTCTATTGTAATAAAAATGCAGCATGCACAATATGTTAGAAGAAGAAGTAATTCATGCAAATATATTTCGGACTTTTTATTAATAGTTGAACTCCGCTAAAAGGCTTTAAAGGAGTCATGTTGCAAGAGAAAAGGTTTTCACTAAAAGTTCCTTCAGGAGATCAGTTTTTTGTGATATATATATATATATATTATTTGCTTATAATTTGAAAAGTAGAATGAAGCCGATTGAAAAAAAAATCTTAAGGGCCAAGTGACGCTGTGTGTCAAACCCTAAAATGTCAGGCTGATAAGAGGCTTGGCGATCCATTGGCGTTGAGATCCTCAAAAGACATTGGCCTTCAGAACCAAATGTTCAAAAATGATTACATGCAAACTCTGGTGTCGCATTCTAATAATAACACATCTATTTTGTTGCATTTTCGCCAGTATTCAAATAAGAATTCTATATGAAAAAATATACAACTAATCAATACTTGAATACTTCAAGTTCATACAAATAAACTTGTCATTTTCAATATACTTTATATACATAGCTCATTGAATATCTCCTTGAAGAATACCAATAAGATAGATACATTGAGCAGCATGATGTAACCTGGCTTCAGGCATTTCAATTTAGCAAATGAGCTTTTTTTATTTGGCTTCATTAATATAAACTCGCAAATGAGCTTTTTATTTGGCTTCATTAATATAAATGTGCAAATGAATCGAATCAGTGGATGCAATGCTAAGCCGATTTGTTTGGCCTTTTCAAAATGATGTTTGGAAAATGTGAAGCGATTATGAAGGGTTCATAAGTTAAGCTGATACATTTATGTATGAGGGTAGAGATTTTCACACAAATATGGCAGACTCTTCGACTTGAGTACTGTAATAGTATGTATAACTCATATGCATACACCTCTCTACTCTTGCTCAGGCAAGACTCTTTGCTTATGTACACCTCTTTACTATTGCTCAAGCAAGACTCTTTGCTTGTGTACATCTCTTTACTCTTGCTCATGCAAGACTCTTTTGTGTATACTTCCCTCTCCCTAATTTTACTATAAAAGGGACTGACTCCTTATATTTGGGGTCTTCACTCTTTGATCTACATTGGAGTAATAAAGATCACTTGGTTTAAATATTCCGCCTTGTCCAACTTTATTCATACCATCCGAGGATAACACAATCGGAAGGATCGGTCCGAGAATATCACAAGTACTTAATTCATAACGCCACGGAAAGGGTGTTCAATAAATTGAATATTACGTTGTTTATTTTTCCAATAAGACCATCACTAACATGTTCCTTGAATAAAAGGAGTATTCGTTTGATTACCGTATTTATATTAAAATTAATAATTGCATGAGTGAATCATGAATATGAAGACCTTGTTTCAATATAATTGCTTTCAACAATCATGACTAAGTTATATTATATAACACCGGATAAGAAAGGGGGGGGGGGTATTTTTGAATGTGATTGATTAAAAGAAAATGGGAGGGAAATATAAAAAGCAGTTTGCATTATTTAATGAAGACTCACTTCAATATCAGCTGTTCAGGGGTGAACATGAAGTCAGAGAGAAGAAATGCATCCTTCAAAATACTACTGATCTTTTTTATGGTCCCATATCATTTGCAAATCCTTTGAACGGAGTACTCCAATAGAAACTATTAACTGGTTAACACAACAACTTATGCTTAAGAAGAAAAAAAATAATGTTTATCTTGTATACTCATATCTAACAAAACCAAAAGAAAAACAGTGTTACCAAATACAAAATCGTGTTAATTAATGAGCTTGCAAGAAAAAGCTTTTTTATCCCTATATATATATTTATATATACATATATATACACACACCTATATATATATATATATATATATATATATATATATATATATATATATATATATATATATATATATATATATATATATGCATAAATATCAGACTTGTTGATTATCGTTCATTTTTGTCGTTCGCGAACGATGGACGACAAAGTTTTTCACGCATGACAAACGATAATGAAAATTCCTTATCTTTCATTGTTCGTTTTTGGCGCCAAAAAAAGACAAAGATTTTTTTTCTTGGGAAAAATTTCCTTAACACAAAACGTCATTACTTTTTTTTCAGAATGGCGAGAAAGTTATCCTTTCTAAAAAGACGTCGTAATTTATTTTCAAAATGATGAACGACGAACGATTCAGTTTAAAATTAACGACGAACGATGACTTTTGTTGAATGACAAAAGTACGAGAATTTTTCGCGAACGTCAACAATATATATATATATATATATGAGAAAAATTATTTTATAAAGACTGAACATAAAAACGCCTCAGTTAATAAATGAAGTTGAGTTTATGTCTAAGGAAATAACATTTAATGCTATTTATATTGTAAAAAAAGTCAAAGTGAACTCAAAGCTAAATGAAGAAATATACTTGAAAAAGTATATTTGATTGAAATATCAAGATGTTGTTGCTACCTCAACTTTGTCTTAATTCATTACAAAGTTCGATTTCAACTCATTAAAACTTATGTTATGCTAAAGTATTAGTTTGAAAAAACGTTTATTTGAGGAAAAATAATTGAAAACTCCTCCATTGTAAATTAGCACTTCAATTAATATTTATAAAAAGTTTCAAATGGACGCATTATTAACGAATTATTAATGATTGTAATGCTAATTTTAACAATTTAAAAAACTTTACTTATTGGAGACTTTTTAGTACTCTACTTTTTATAACTTCTTTTCAATTTCAATTTAACATTTAATATAAAGATAAAACTTTTGTCGTTTATTGAATCAAAGCAATACATCCATTGATAGCTATGAATGATTGCAGAATTCGAGTGATTAGAAGTCACTTCAACATAATCTTTCATTTTAAGAAATTGACTGGTATACTAAGTAACTCTCTTAAAGTATTATTATAGAGGTCGAGATAATTGGGTTGAATAATTACTGAAAACTTAGTAGATTTATTTATATCGAAATTAGTGTTTGTTTTTTCCATTTATTTTTAACGAAAATTGCTTAAAAATAGTTATAAAAGTTTAAAATTCTTGCTTCCTGAATTGAATATACTTATTCATAATAGAGCATAGACATAAAATCAGGCTGTAATTAAATAATTTATTAAAATGAACTAATAAAATAACAAAACATATCAAAGTGAATCATAATATGAGTTTGGAATGTTTTTGAAAGACATTTGGTCATTTGAAGTAAAAAATTTTATGCTGCAGCGCCATTGTTGGAAGATATTATATTTGGTTAATGACACGGGACCAATTGATATTATCCTTCTGCCATAACTTTAATCTAAAAGCTGTATGTATGGCCGCTGTGGTCAGGATAATGGGTCTAATTTCACCTGATTGTATTCGTGTATTGAGTGTCTTTGAGGCTGATGGCTTTTAAATTTAAAATGACAAATTCAATAGCCTTTGATCCAGTGATGATTGTTTTTTACTTCTGGATTAGTTAATATTATAATAAATAACAAAAATATAGACTAAAAAGTTCTTAATAAATTTATTTCTTTGAAATAAAATGCAATACTCGCAATAGTTTATTAGTTGTGGAAATGGAGGTAAATATATTTAGTTTTTTTATAAAACACTTATTATTTAACAATAATAATATTATGGAATTATTTGGGATTTTTATGAACGGATTTTGACAAATACAGTCAACTTCGCCTTAGTCGATTCTCTCAGGACTGTGCAAAAACAACCGACTTAGGCGAAATTCGAGTTACAAATTTTGATTGCTAAGTCGAAAAAAATTCGATATACAGGTAGGCGTGTGTGTGTGTGCACTCGCTCACATGCAGTCGTAAATCATCGGCGAGGCAGCAGGTGGGCGAGGACACAATTTCTTCTTTTTTAATTTTACCTCGCTTGGAGGGAGGAACATACCTTTAATATTCTCAATTTTATATTCTCATTTGGGAATGATCACTCACACACGTGGTAAGTGTAAAATATTTTTCTCCACTTCAACCATCTGTGTCTGCTTCCTTGTAATACACAGTGTGAACGGCAGGCGCAGTGCATGCGGGCTGTGTTTTGGAAAGTGAGCGCCCTCTTCGACTTATGCCGAATTATTTTCTTGTTTATGTATGTGTTACTGTCAAAATATCTGTTCGACTTAGGCGAAATATCGACTTACAAAAATCGACTTATACGATTTTTATTATACACATGTCAATGAAGGAAAAATGGGACTTTTGATTATATTCGAGTTAGGCGAGTTTTCGACTTATGCAATTTCAACTTAGGCGAAGTTGACTGTATCTATATATCTATATCTATCTATCTATATATATGTATATATACACGTATATATTTACATACATATATGTTTATATATATATGTATATACATATAAATATAAAAATGATATTTCTTTTTAAACATGTTAAAAACAACCACATTTAAAAGGATATGTCATATTTTCATCCAAGGACAAGGTGTAAGTCAAGCATTTGCCTTCTTATTTGTGCGTGACTGGCCCTGAATTATGGAAGAAAAAGGTTTTTTTTGTGTATTTCTGTTAGATTTTATGTGTTAATGACTTACTCTCACTAGGTTTTTTTATAAGTCTTGGAGGACGTAGCAAAAAGGAACTATTTAATCATCGTTGATCGGTCAGAACACCGAAAAGACCTTGAGACCTTCTTATCGGTAAATCTCTCATGTTCATTCAACGGAGTTAGTAGAGAATGAATCTGAAAATAAATATATATGAGGGTAAATATTTTTCTGCATAAACTAAATACAACATTAATATATTACATAGTTTTTTCTAATACAATTAATCATTTTTTGTACTTTAATTCTTATTAAAAATATCCATTTAATAATTAGTTATAGTGCAAATTCATATGGACGATTAAGAAAAACACATTTAAATAACGAGGGAGCTTAGGACAAAGGCTTCTTAATAATAGTGTATTCAAATTACATGTTTTCTGCATTCCAAGGTGATAAAAGTTTAAGCAGAATAAGTGAAACTCATTAGTGTCCTCACTGATCGCTTATTTCCTTGGCCAGGCCTCCTTGTGGGTTTGCCCGTCACTATGATAAACTTTTTGGTACACCAGATGAAGCTGCGGCTTACCCCTAGCATGTTCATAATAAACTTGTGGGACTGGCCGGAGTCCAACAACTTAAGGACGGTCGATCGCTTGCATTCGAGTTAAATTTCGTCGTTGTTGTTGAACATAAAAACAATGTTTAAAAAGAGCAAAGCAGATGTACAAATGACCGTGGAACATAATTTTATAATATAACTAAACCTCCCAAACTCACATTTAGAAAGATATTGCACTTACAATCGATATTTCAGTAATTCTACCTACCTATATATATATATATATATATATATATATATATATATATATATATATATATATATATATATATATATATATATATATATATATATATGTATATATAAATGTATATATGTATGTATATATATACATTTATATTTATAAATATGTATATATATATATATTTATATTTACGTATATAATTAGGGTTGTTCTTATTTTTCAAATGTTTGAAATGTTAGCAACATTGTGGATTTTCTGTTTCTTGGTGATAAAAGAAGACGACATACAAAGTTTGAACCAAATCGGTTACAATCCGATATTTCAGTAATTCTACCTAACCCTTTATATATATATATACAAATATATCAGGAAACGACCGGGTACTCAGCCGGCCCGGGTCCCGGCTGTTTTTGAGCGGCCCGGCCGGTATCCCGGTTTTTTATACACCGGGCCGGGACATCAATATTTTTGTCAATATTTCGTTTGTCATAAAAATTGTTTAGTAAGGAATTTTTCGAAATACTCTTTTCTAAAAAACGGCAGCACTTTTTTTGGAAATTTTTCCAAAAAAAACGTTGTCACTCTTTTGGAAATTATTTGCTAAAAAAAATGTCGTCAGTTTTTTGGAAATTCTTTAAAAAAAAAAAACGTCGGCACTTTTTTTGGAAATTCTTTTCTAAAATAAATGTCGCCACTTCAGAATGTCGAAAGAGCGAAAAATTATATTAAGTCCCGGCCCGGCTTGAAAATTTTTAGTTCTGGCCCGGGTCCGGGTGAAAAAGGTGTCCCGGTCTTTTCCTGATGTATATAGTGATCATTCACGCTTTCTCAAAATAAAAATAATTTAAAAAAATCATTATCTATTTAAATTGTTTTAATATCGTAAAATCATACAACAATTAATGTATTTTCTAGTGTTGAATAAGAAAATGGTGCCATTGTTTTTCATTGTTAAAATAATATTTTTCAAGTATTTAAATAATTTAAACATCTAAATAAATATTTTTAAAGACATAAAATCATATAAAAAAATTTTATTTTAGAAAAGTTATGCTTATTTTTGTTTAATTATTTATTAATCTAAGTTTAAATTTGAATATTTTACGGATTTTGAATCATTTATATAATATGTTAGAGAAAACCAAGTGCTTAAAAGGTAGATTTACACACATTTAACTACAAATGAAAGCATGCAAAAGCATGACTCACTAAAAAGTACATATTGCAAGGCATACCAAAATACATTAATTACATATATATACAAATAACAAAGGGAAATATAGAGTCCTCATTAGCATTTTGTATTTTTGATTTTATGGATTAGAGAATCAAATTAGCCTGTATTTCATTTAATTATATTATCTCCACCTTTAAATATTAATTGATATCCAATGATAAATTGTTATATGGGTATAAATAAAATGATATGTCCATCGAATCGATAATCATTTCAATGAATTCGATCAAAACATTTTCCTTAAGGAGTATAAACGCCACCCTCAACATTGAGGGTGTATATGTATATATATATATAAATATATATATGTATGTATATATATACATTTATATTTATAAATATGTATATATATATATATATTTATATTTACGTATATATATTAGGGTTGTTCTTATTTTTCAAATGTTTGAAATGTTAGCAACATTGTGGATTTTCTGTTTCTTGGTGATAAAAGAAGACGACATACAAAGTTTGAACAAATCGGTCAACATTACGAGGTCGCGCAACGAGGTCAAAGTTTTAAAAATTTAGTAAAATAAGTTTTCGCCATTTCTTCAAAATGGTGGAAAGGGAGTCGATAGCGGCTGCTAAGTGTTTAACTCTCAGTGTTGGGGCGCAGGTTCGAATCCGAGAGGGGATGGTATTTTTGGTCTACCTCATGCAAGATTATTCGATAACTAATTATATGCTTAAATGCTAGTTATATCCTTCGGATATTCATGAACTAATTAATAAAAAAAAAAAAAAAAAAAAAAAAAAAAAAAAAATGGTGGACATACAGACTTCCGTAATAATTATTATTTAAAGGAAAAATTTACACCACGTATGTTTGATGTTTTTAATAAAACAAAGTTTTCAGTAATAAAAAAAAAATGGAGTGTGTATTGTTAGCTTATTTCATAGCTTTTTTGTATCAATTAACTTCACTCGCCTGTAGAAGATGACTTGTTCGCTTCAGAGTAAAATAGTACTTTTAATTTTAGTAAAACTTTAGATGATAAATCCAAAATGACCTTGGTTACATTCTATCAATTCAGAATTCAGTACAATCTGAGTATACATCATATGATTCAGAGCCTGTATTGACCTATAAGAAATCGATTATAAAAAAAAAATAAAATAATGTGTTTCTTAGATATACGTCAAGGTATCCTCTCAAATTTTACTTTGTCTCTGACGCATACATAATCCATTATATGCGTCATTTTGTACGCGAGATAGGCTTTTTTTAATGTACATATAACTCTCTACTTATTAAACTGACATGATTTAGTATACCAAAATATTAAAGCTGGTTAATCAAGCTTTCATTTGATATGTTTGGTGTTCTAAAAATCGCTATACTTTAAGAGATATAAGCAAATACGTACCCTCCCCCAAAAATTGATCTTTTGATATGAGAATATACGATTACCATTTGGTATTGCTGTTAGTGTAACCTGGATAGGAAAAAAAAAGAAGGGAGAGAAGTGAGGCAAAATATTCTCTCCCTTCTCTTTCTCTCTTTCTATCCAGGTAACACTAACAGCATTACCAAATGGTAATCGTATATTCTATTTAGCGAAGCTACATATAATTACATATATATAAATAAACATTATAGTTTAAAATTAAATCGCAAAATATAAAAGTCAATTTCAATAGACAAAAATTCTAGTCGTTAAAAAGGAAAAATTTTTTTGTTGTAAAAAACACTGCAGTAAAAACGGTAAAAAGTTCACAGTGACAATAAAAAAAATGGTAAATTAATCACAAAAATGTCTTCTGATAAAACCTCTAAAAGTTCGTAAGAGTTTTTTAAGATCATTCACTGTTTTGTCCGAGAATTAGGGAAAGTAGCGAACCAAGTCTACGGCGAACCTCCATTGGGAATCAGCACGTCCTGGAATCTTGATATCCAGCGCAGAGTAACGAGCAGCAGCAGAAATTTGAATGGATCTTAATTCCTCTGTTTCGATAGTTTTCCCCGACGCAAGGTGCTCCGCTGCGTAACTTCTAGAGCTTGATAGAGCAAGCTCTATGCTCTTGTTTTCTCCGACGCAGATCGTAGGTTAGATGTGAGACCGAAAAGAAGAATGGGGGAAATATTTTGTCGTCGATTCAATTAATGTTGAGGCTGATAAAGTCCCTTACGATTTTAAGAACAGGACATTGCGAAAAGGCATGAATACATTTTGCCACAGTCTTTACATGGAGCGTTGAAGTAAATACAACCCGTGGATATTTGTAACTGGGCAGAGAAACGTTTTCCATGGCTAAATTTGGAAAACGAACTCAGAATTCTACTACTCCACGATATCTTCAAATCCAATTCTTTTAAGTATTTGTTGACAATTCTTTCCGCCTCCGCTTTCGTATCTGGAGAGAAACACATTCTTAGATGCCACGGAACGGGGACTATGTGCTCTTTGCCGCCCTTTGAAGTTTAAAAACAAATTTTCCGGACTTGAAGATAGAGTCATTCGTGAGATCATGTATTGTGAGGATATTGGAGGATAAGGCTATTCTTTCCAAATTTTTCGGGTCGTCTAGATTCTTAAAAAATAACTTTTTTCTCTATTTTGATGAATAATGTCAATAGTTGAGGAATTATAAAAACTTGGTATTCCTCTCCATATTATTATCTGAATCACAGCTAATGAGGTGGAAAAATCTTCTAGAAATTCATTTGTTGCGTCTGTCCCTAACATAATCCAATTATAGGCCGGGCTAGAAGCGATATGTTTCCTCCATTCCAAATTTGGATTTTTAGAGAGGTCAATTAAAACTTTCCAATAAATTTTAGGAATTATCTTAGATAACAGGGATAGTCCTCCCCCCAAATCTGATTTCGGACGTTTAAGAGCCGGTAAATAGATTCGATGAAAGAGATTATTTAGCCAAATGCTTTCCTCCTGTAGTGCCTTCTCCACGATCCAAGGAACGGCTGTAGATCTATACAAAACAGCAGGAACCACCCGGTAATTGTACAGGTCAATCCTTTTTTGTTGATTGGAGGAAATTCAATCTTCAATATGTTGTTATTCACTACTTTTATATGATGCCACAAACACATCTTGCAGGGTCCAAGTAAGCCTTTTAATGACCGTGAAAAAGTGTACAATTTTTATACAATATTTGCAGTAAAAAAGTATATATATATATATATATGAATAGTTATATGCAATATAAGCCTATTATAATTCGTATACTTTTTTGTTGCTCGGGTGTTTCACTTAATGTCGCAAATATAGCATTTATTATATTTTACAGAATGCTTTTATCAACAAATCCTTGTCCATAACTTAATGCGGCATAATAGACCTTGACGTTACGGTGCAAGGAATTTCATAGTGCGGCGACCTAATAAAATTAAGTATTTTATGAAATAATGAAGGTGCTTATGAAATGGTGTCCTATGAAATATAAATGTTGCGTTTCACAGATATGATCATGTTTTAATGATAAATCCAAGTATTTGAACCTCAATAAAAAGGGATTATTTTAGCTTTTCAAGAGACTCTATTTATAGTATGGACGGTAGCATAAAGAATACCTCATCAGACAAACAATTGTTCTATTGTATTTATAATAAATTAATTGAAAAATAAATCAATTAAAATGTTATTAATAGCTACTTTTTGTTGTTATGTAATAGTAAATAATGATGCATTGATTTGATTTCATAACTAAGACATGGATTCATTCTTTTTTATTTAAGAGCATAATATACAAACATTGAAGTATGGTACTCTATGTGAATGTTTATTTATTCACAGGTTCGTTTTTACAGAATGTACATTAATATAATACATAAAAACTAAAGCTAAATCGTTTAAACAAAACATAAATAAACATTATAGTTTATAATTTAACATTCGAGATGGAAACAAACAGATTTTTACGAATATAATGACTGAAAACACATATTGCGTAATTTTAACTTATTTGAAATATCAAACCAATGTTTTGGTTACACAGCACTCTATTGAAACATTTAAAATTATAATTATTGATTGGGTTGATTGAGGGATAATGATGCGTAATATCGAATCCTCTTCGACGCATTCTGGAGCGAAAGAATCTTCAACTCAAAACATATCTTGCAGCGGACTAGATAAGCACTTAGTTCCTACGGATTGAAGATGGTCCCACGATGTAAATTGCTTTGGAGCTCAAAATAGCGAAGTTTATGGCTTTGATATATGAAGATTTGATGGTATATCAGATACCAAATAAAATAAATGCTTGGGAGTATTTGCCAACCCTTTCTTTTCAAGACCTATTTATAATTAGGATTAAAAATTGTTTAAGAAGCACATCTGCCAGACTCTTTACAAAGCATTAATGTGGACTTAAAAAATCTTCCACAGTCCTTACAAGGCTTCCAAAGCTTGATACAATCTGTAGATATTTATAACTGCGAAGCGAATTTTTTGCCATCATATATCTTAGATCCAGTGATTCTCTTGTACCATTTTTCTGGGAAGTCGTGGAGTTTTAAATATTTATTTGTTATGGTTTCTACCCTTTCATTATGAAAATATTTCGACATCTTCAGGTGCCAAGGTTTAGAACATCATGGTACTTTGACAAAGAGAATTTATTTTTTAAAATTATTTGATTGCATTTATAATGGAGTGTCAAATTCAATAAGAGCCCAAATTCTTAGGGCTCCCCAAAATTTCGAAAATACAACTTCTATTTGTCTTTTATATTATTATTACCACAGTGGAGTGATTCTCCAACAAAATTATAGATTTCCTAACAATAACAGGAGATAATTTAGAAGCCACTGTATTGGTTGAGGTAAGTGCCTATTAGGGTTATTCTTATTTCACGTTTTTCAGATTTGAAAGTCGGGCTCCACCTAGGATTTTACCTTAATGCATAGAGATCATCTCGTGAAAGTTTGAATGCTATCAAATAAAGTTAAGTGTCGCCTCCACGGACACAAAAGTTATGTTATTTTTTTGCCATGCGATCGCCTTTCATGTCCTTAATATAAATAATTTTCAAATTATTGGATGCAAAATGTAAGGAGGATCTCAAATTAGTTTTTTTAAATACACATACAAAACTAAACGAGAAATTAAAGTTTAAAATAGTCATTTTGGGGCATTGTCCAGATAAATGATTATTTTGAATGGCGTTTTTTTAATATTTAAAAACTTTTATTTAAAAAAACGTCATCCCTTTTTTCAGAATGGTGAGAGAAAAATCCTTTCTAAGAAAAATGTTGTCAATTTTCTGAATGACAAAAACAAACTAACGACGAGCGACGAACGATTCAATTTAAAAATAACGATGAACGTCGAACGGTAACTTTTGGTGAACGACAAATGAGCGACAATTTTTCGCGAACGTCAACATGTCTGATATATATTTATATATATATTCTTACAATTCTAAATTGTCATTTCGAAGAATTGGGTTTGAAGGACGCCTCCATTTTCTTTATCATAAAATGAATATACTTTAATGGAATCTACCGAGAGAATGAAACATATAAGATCCACGAAGACGTTATGTCCTTTTTAATATTTATGCTTCAGGGAAATTAGACACATTATCTCATAAATCACGACATGATTCACCTATGCAAATACGGACTTATCGAGGGGAAATATAATTACCTATCTAAATAATGTATGCTTCCTTTGAGTACTAATGCAACGTTTTGTCAATTAGAAATAAATACTTTGCACGCTTTCAATCTCACTCAACTGTTATTTCAAATGATGGATGAACAGAATGTATTGCAATCAGAAACATGAACTATTTAATACATATTTGGATAAAGATAATAATAAGAATTAATGATGACATCGCCTCACTAACTGGATATTTACATATTGTCAAACCTGTATTTTGCGGCCACTCAAGAGAAAAGACAGGTGTCCGCTAAACATAGAAGGTTTATATACATGTTTTATTATTATGTGGGGTAAAATTGAATTGCCACTTTGGGCAAATGACCACTCTATAGGTTTAGATGCTTATTTGTGCCAGTAAAATGTGAAAAGTTTTAGATTTTGCATGAATTTATAAATATGTATCATGAGTGTGATAGAAATTAACCGCTGACTGTTGTTATTATAAATTATTCATCCTCGATTCCACTCATGAGTTTATATGGATAAAAAGAAATACACCCATAAATACAATTCAGAAGATTGAAAAGCACATAAAACAAAAACATGTACTATTATATAGAGATCAGTCGGTTCTTGATCTGTTCGCTGCAGATGAGGCATTTGATTGATCATTGAGGCAGTGTTTACAAACAAATCTCTGCTGGAGGCTTCATAGCAATGCAGGATTCAACGGTTTTTGAATAGGTTTTCTTCCTCCCTTAATTGTCCCATCCTATTGGCACTACTTATGTCTATTCCGGAAGCTTATCAAGGTCCAAAAGGAATCCTTGTTTTCTCGGTGCCTGCTGCGTATAGACTTTATATATATTCTTATATATGGCTTTTTCCACATGGAACTAACTTTGTCGAAATGGTTTAAGAATGAGTCATTCAGCGATTAGGAGAGTTTCTACAAATACGTCCTTGATGCGATCTGTTGTCAGCTCACATTAACAAAAAATATATGTCTAGAAGCTTCTGGGCTCAGGACACAAAAAGTACAGTTTCTTTAATCTATCTTCTCTAATGATTTGGTAAGAAAGAGTTAAAGCAAACAGAACATTACTTTTTGGACCAAACTAATTTAAACATGGGTTTCAACTAAATTATTTCTCATGCTATAAAAATGGGGCTTAGGCATATTTAGGCTCCTTTATTTGTTTTGCCAAACTTAAGCCTAACATTGTACAAAGAAAACAAATTTGAAAACGGCCAGTGACATCACTGGTTCTACTATTTTTTTAATACTTAATACACAATCAGTAGTGAAGTCTGATGACTTCATTGAATGACAAGCAACGTCATAATCCTATTGCACGCCAGTGCCAAAAAAACAAAAAACTGGCGCTCGCCCCAAATGAGTGCTCCTAAATATTTGAAAAATTTAACAAAGCCTTAGGAGTATAGTAAGAGAAGTAATAGTTGTTGATATCCAATGATGTTAAGGACTTTAGAATGAGCTTTTTTTTAACTATTAGTATCAAGGACGTCAAGGGATATTTGATCTTATTCTAATTTGTCATTTAAAAGATACTTTTATATATGCTCGAAATAAATTAACTAAAATATTACACCTGGTACCCTTCTTTTCCAGGTGTAAAGTGTTCTCAAACCAAAGTTGTATAGCCAACATGAGAAACAACAAGGAACGAAAAATGTCGACCAAAATACTTTTATCTGTTGATTTTTTTGTGAATCTGAATTAACAGCAGTCAAAAGAAGTATTTGCGTCACTGGTTATGTTATTTTATATTGTATAATGTTTCCTCATTTTCTATTTATAGAAATAAATGATTTTTGTTGCTTAATTGATTTGAAGAAATTGAATCCGATTGGATATGATAAAAATTATAGCGTATGAATTAGACCATCGGACCTATGATCTTTTTAATGCGGTTGACTATAATTGACCTTCCCCTCTCGGGAGTCGAACCTGCACCCTCAATATTTGTATATCATACTCGTCTTGGTCTATGTATGACATTTCGTTTCATGAGTAACTACAAATGTTTACAATAAATTAAATGAGACACTAATGACAATACTGTCCATTATTCTGAACAATTAAAAACAACTTTATTGAAGTAATTATTCGTTTAATTGAAGTCCAGTTCTATATATAAATATATATATATATATATATATATATATATATATATATATGAGGCTGTCCTGTTTTTAGGCCAATCGCTCCAGTTTTTCTCCTAGCGATTTCTGCTGCGTAATGATGAAAAAATCAGATTGAAAAGGTTTCAGCCTTACAAAGGCCATTATTATGAAGTTTCAAAAAGGTCGTTTTTAAGTCGAAATTGCAATTTTTATGTGGCTTGTGCTCTCTATTTTTAAGTGTATCGAATACGAAAATTGTAAAGGTAGCTTGACGTCTCATTTTCAAGATTTTTTGGAGTAATCTAGCAAATAAATATTTTTATTTTGGCCTGTTAAATAGGCCTCTTGGAACCCAAGATGAGCATTTTCCGTGTATATATCCATGCTTAATTGTCATACTGCATTGTCTTGAGTCATCCCAGGTTTGACATTATTATTAGCACTTGGTTGTTTTAATATATATATATATATTTACCTAAAAACATTCACAATAAACACATCATTAACAATACTCATCACATGATGACTTTAAGTGTTTCTTTAGGGTTCATTCCTATACTCAGAGGATCATTCTAGTTAATACCCTACATAGTACTTGAGGTGTACCTATTTCATAAAAAATTGTACTTTGAAGCTGAATTTACAAAATAACCCTACAAGTATTACATCTGCAATATTTTCTTTTATAGGTTTTCTAATTTTGCTTCTTGCAAGAACGAACAAAAGCTTATATAAAACTGAAATATGACCTATATTTAGTATTTATATTTGCGTGAGAAAAGCTGTAATTAAAATTTCTGTACATGACACGAAGCCTATTCTAAGAATGATTAATAAACAGGTAACATATATATTGCGTGAAAGCTAATTAAAGGAAGAGCCATCTCTCATATTATATAACAAAGTGTGTTAAAAAAGAAGGGAATTTTATACGTCTTAAGAGAAAATAAGAAAGAAACAACTAAAAACTATTGCATTCTTAAATAAATTATCATATTCTTCATGAATAAGTTGTTTAAAGACTTTTAGTATTTAAAGTCCTCTACCTAATTGGAAATAATTCATGTATTGAATATTTTCAATGTAGACCAACATACTTTACACAATTTTAGCTAAAATGTTGTGAATAATATAAAATGTTTCAAACATATATTAAGATAAAGTGTTTTATAGATAGGAAGACAAAATTAGTTTGTAGGTAATTATTGATATCGAAATGTTTGTTTGAAATTTGGTCATGTTCGTTTTTAGTCCGTCCATAGACAGGTGCTATACATGTTGGTTTGTCGTATGTTTGATCGAGCCTTGTAAGCCACAACTGTTCTTGTCTTTAAAATTGTTTAATCCCAACTACTCATTAAAAATAACAATCCGATAACTCCCTCAAGTTTCTTCAGTGCCCTTTCTACAAGTAGATCCTCTTTGAAACACATTTTTTACCGATATAAACTCAATAAATAAATGAAAATGAAGATATTCAACACAAAATTAATCCGTTTTCTGTGGATTATGAAGAAAATATACGATAATTAATTTTAAAAATTAATGAACCAATTAAAGGCGTAAAGTGTGTTTTGATTCCTTGAGCAAATACAAACAAATCGCTCAGTGGTGTCCTTCAAAGCAATAAACAAAATAGTATTTATGACATGAAAACATTGGCTGACATCAATAAAAATGATGTAGGATTTCCCCTTTTTCTTTTGCAGAGGACGTGAATTTAGTTGCATTTCATTTAGTACCTCATCTCACGCAAAAAGAAAATGGGAATCAAAGGTGAAAAATCTGTTGGTAACCTTGCAACTTATAGTCAGTACTCTATTGAATGTTAGAGGTAGAGAAACAAATACCTGTTGTTATTTCCCTTCGTCATCACTAAGAAGAGTCTTTCATGAATATCTTCAAATGAAGGCATTTTATGAGTTAGATATTGAGCGGAAACGGATGTCTCACAGCGGGAGAAGATCTAAGAAAGTATTTTCCTCAATTGTGAGACCTTAATGTATCAGAAAAACAAACATTTGAGATTAAGGACATGTCCGAATCTTGGCGTTAACAATATTAATATCTCAAAGCGGTGTGTAATGTCCATAAAAACAAAGGGATCAGAGTGTGATCGAAAATGCACCTATATCCCTATCTAATAACAAAACTGAATTTATGACAAGCACCCCTCCAGACAATCACCTCCCGGACTACCACCCCCCGACAATCACCCACGGGCTTTTACCCCGGTGCTATTTACCCCCGTTACTAATATTTGTTATCTCTTAAAGTCCACTTGTGAAGTTAACTATGCTTTCTTTTGCATTAGTGTTTGAAACTTATGTTCCTAATATCGGTCATATGTTGTATATGACCGATATTAGGAACATAGTTTTCATAGCTAACATTTTCCCCACGTGGGGCAGTATTTTTTATGAACTGTTTGATGTCATCAATATAAAACGTGAATCTGGAGTATTTTTTTCTTCTATATCCAATCATTATATGTGTATGTGCCTTTCATTGAGTGGCCTAGACTGAATCATTAAACCCATTGCATCGAATGGATATTTTCTGCAAAAAAAAAACAATTGCACCCATAACATTTTTTATTTCTCTATAAATTACATTTATAGAGCAGAGAGATTCATGAGGTATATCGTAATGAGGGCTTTGTAGTCAAGATAATAGGTAACATGCAAATATGTTCTCTCTCAAACACCTTATGCAATTACACCTTGCACAAGAGCAAGATGAATGGAAGAGGCTTAAACTTTCTTCACATACGTAATAACTATTTGTAGTAGATTGAGTCAAAGCTAGGAGTAGGGTAAAAGATGAAAGGCCCAAAAAAAAACCTATATTGTTAGGCCAAAAAATATCAAAGATCGCTACTCAAAATATATACTGCCTCATTCCGGTTGAATGAAATTTTATAAGGTGTGTGCTGATCTGGCTTAGAGAAAGCTTTCAATCCTTTATTGAAGTCTCAACGCATTTCTTTCATGTGAAATGTATGATTGAATAAGAGCGTTTTGGCTTTGTTGCTTTGAATTGATGAAATGTTATAGACTACATATAAGAAAGAATCTTTCAAAATTTCTTAATTTAGCAGTATATTTAAGTTTTTGTTTATTACGTTCGATTACATTAATTTGGGTAAGTATTTTAGTAGTCAAATTAGCGAATAGAAGCTTAGATCTCTCCCATGGGATTGATACATATTAACCTTCTCCTCTTGAGAGAAGTCGAGCCTACACCCTCAACATAGATTCAAACCAAGAAATCAATGTTCCAAAAAATATATATAATTCGTAATACATAATAATTTACTGTCAATGATCAACAAAAAAATACTTTTAAAAGTCTTATTGGATATTTGCCATCCGTTCACATTAGAAAAGTCACATTATTATATTTTCTTCTCTATACAACCAACCTGTTTTGACACTTTTATATAAAAACCCTGAATAAATCATATATGATTATATCATATCTCATGGAGTACAAAGATCACGTTGAAACTGATACTTCTTACATTCTCTCGTTAGCAACAAAAAAAATCTTAGAAAAATATATACATTATGCTAAGAAAGCCTCTCATTATTTTACGAAGATAATATTATATATTCTTCCACTCAGGCAATTAGAGATTGTTTGATATGTTATATTATGAGCATTATCGCAATGCAAATAAATCTATGCATAAAAATATGCAATGCATATAGGCAAAAACAGAATCTTTGAAAACCGACTACAGTTTACCGATATATCGTTTGCCGATTAATTGTCATTGACAGTACAATTCAAATAGTATCATTCACAACGGTATCGTCGAAGCCGATAATTTTTGATTTAATTTTTTAAATTAAAAATATTTTTGATAGTAAGGATCATAGAAGGGACTGTTTTTTCTTTAAAAAAAGGTTGGTGCGTAGAGATCTAAGACCATTTTCTGTAGAAAGAATGACTACAAGGTATTTTTAATATAATTTATGTATTTGTTAAATAAATATTCAACAGCATTACAGTTTTTTTTCTCATAAGCACGGGATTTATTGCATAAAAATAATACATCATATAATATAAAACATATAATGTAAAATAATTAAAAAGGAAATTTGTGTTAGGAATAACATAAATAAACATTTAGTGTAAAATTAATTTCCTTTTAAGACCTTAAAATCTAAAACATTTAAAACTCTTGAAATATCTACAAAAATACAACTGACACAATGATTAAATAGAAAAGTAATAAAATATAGCAAATGCTCAAGATAAATCTAAAATATATAAAATTCTGAAATGCCAATAAAAGAAGATAAATAACTAGGATCTATAAGCGTTCGTTTTTGGTGCTCTTGTATTTCTTGTATTGGCGAAGAAGAACATTGAGTGTCGTTGCAAGGGTAGGTGATGTAGATGGGACGTATTTGATCCGTTCAGCCGCGTAGTTCCATCCTCTGTTCTGTGCTTTGGGAATACTGAGTGACAAAGCGGAGTCTATATTTATAAAAAAATTCCGTTTGCGGTTTATAAAGTTCTATATATTTTTTTAATATTTTGTCAGGCATAATGAGGCATGTTTTCTCTTTTAACGATAAATAAGAAAGACAACTATGTATGTAGAGGCCACGACAATATAAGTAAAAATACATAGCATTCATAATTTGAATCCCAGACAAGGCAATAACTATGTACAGGCTTTTGCTGTCCTGAGACATTAATGCATAGATATTCATCTTCATTAATAATGCAGTAGCTAAATATGGAGACCATTTATGCCTTCCACGCCTGGGGTTGGCTCAACTTTGAAATGTTTGCTTTAAATAGAAGAAAGAATGCAAGGGGAAGTAGTGGCCCTTGTTCATTGTTGTTATGCTCCAGTTTAAATATATAAATTCTCCTCTTGAAGAAGGTAATAAACCAATTGCATGAGTCCTTTCTTCGTAATTTAGGTTTTAATTTAGTTTTGGATTTTTTTTTTGATAACTTTATGTTTAAATATGCCTTCTTAGGCAAATCAATTGATTTTATATTATTTGTATTTTATGTTTTGTACAATTTTTATTATAAAATTTAAGAATACTTCTTTAAAATAGTTTAAAAAACTCTAATATCATTAAAGTGCAGATCTGGGATTCAGAAGAATGAATTTACGGCTGGAGTCGGAAGCTTTTATCAAAATGTGTCCAATCGCATTGGGTAAGCCGATAAAATATACTTAAATTAACCGATTGAGGCGGTATCGGTAGATTTAAAATAATTGAGGAGAAATAAATCATCAACGAGATGAAAATCGTTCAAGTCATTTAGAAGAAATCAGGATTTGGGTGTGGGATAGAATATACATGGACGTCCAATAAAGTTAGATTTGATCTATAACTGAAGGACTTCAACTTATAAATGAATTAACTTACGAATTTCATAGAAAGCCTACTAGCCCCGAGGTATATTGAAAAACATAGACCTTCCAATTTTTATGACGTCACACCGATTAGCAAGAATAATAATATTCTGTAATTTGTTTCTTCTCGTTTACTTCATCTCCAAATCTATAGGTACAATAGTCATTTTGAAGACGTTAAAATAATAAGATTACTTAAATGTCACGATTCATAAAAACATACAAAATAAATAAACTTTGTATTCTCTCTCTCTCTCTCTCTCTCTCTCTCTCTCTATATATATATATATATATATATAGAGATAGATAGATAGATATAAGTCATGAAATCGATATATTTATTAAAGAAGAAAAATATCTGTATTGGTAGGATAATTACTCCACCAGATCTACCGATATTACTGTCGGCAGTCCCAGTTATGTTTAAGACGATTGACTTGCTTATTTAAAGAGAATAAGCTTTATAAAATGGATTTTCTTCCCTCCCTAATGACGTTATTTGAAGATTTGTTTATTTCTAAAATCTCTGGTGACGCATCTGTGGAAATTAATTATTATGTGCCTTTGCGACAATGGGTCTAGCTTTATCTGATGTATTATTGAGATAAAAAATATGGAGATTTTAGAAAAATATAATCTTCACAAAATAAGTATCTTATTTTTGTCCGTATTTGTAGAAACATACCAATTTATTTAATTTGATGTGGGTTTCGTTTTATTGGAGAGAATGAAAGATAATATTTTTAATATTTTGAAATGTCGAGTACTGGTACCAAAATACATTTTTAGTTTTTCATATATATTCATAGCAGACAATCAATTGAATTGTGAGAATTCGAATACTGGAATTAAAATGCATTTTTAGTTTTTCATATATATGCATAGCAACCAATCAATTGAATTCAAATTCCAATGTAATTTGTAATAAATATTACATGAGGTGAACGAAAAAAAATGTTTCGTGAGGGAAATAATATGAAATATTCATGTGGAAGAATGGTATCTAGAAGAAATGGACAAGGAAAATACGGCCTAGGAAGAATAAAAGGACCAAGAAAAAATGTCCCAAGATAGAAAAGGGAAATAATGACTCATTAGGAAAATGATCCAAATAAACTGGTAGGCAAGTATTTGAGTGGAATAAAAATATTTCTCATACAAGTTGAGTAAATAATACCAAACAAAATTTGTTTTAGCAGATATAGATAGATGCTTTCCTAGTTGTTAGTATTAGACTGGGTAAATATTTAATCGGGCACTTTTTTTTCATGCGTCATCATTTCCCTTTTCTATCTTTTGCTATTTCTTCCTAAGACGTCGTTTTCTCAATCATTCCGGAAAAATATAAACCCTATACATAAAATAGAGTTTTTTTTTGTTGTTACATAATTATATATCATTTACGCTTTATTCAAAACCAAATAATATTATTTATCTATGTCGCAGCGTAGATGGAGATCCAGTAGAATCGTTGACTCTCCTAGTAGATATTACGATCCTTATCTCTTCTAGGAGAGATGACGATTTAAATATAGAGATAATATTTTACGATGTTTTAATAACTATTAATTTCATTTGTAATTTCTAATCTATATTTTGGTGGAAATGATTTCATTTGTGTGTTCAAGGAAGCAAATGCGACGCAATGTTTGACTTACATTGTAGCTATGTTTTATATTTTAATAACAGTTTGATACTCATCTGAGAAGAAATTGGACATAATCGAAATAGTTTGAACAACATCGTCATACCTCTTCCATATTTAAGTGGTCATCCCTTTTAAAAGGGACTCCTGATCTCTGCTAGCAGAGTCGTTGATTTTTCTGATATAAATCGCGATCGTAGTCACTCCTAGGAGAGGATACGATCGTGATCTCAACCAGGAGAGTCAACGACTCTACTGAATTTTCATCTCTATTGCGACATGAACATCCGAATGAACAAATATGAGACTAATTTAAGAAAGGGAAATTGAAGAAAGTCAAAACTAAGTGATAATTGCCTTCACGGGCACTGCAAAATATAACTCAAGCACAGATTAAGATATTTGACTCTGCAAATACATAACTCTACGTCAACAAAATAACGTTGGACATTCCATCTGTAATTCATTTCTTTTTAGGTATTGCTTTAAGTTCATACAATAAAAAAATATGTATTATATGTTTTTGTCTTGGAACAGTGCATATTATCAAGTTCTTTGTTTGTGGGTTTGATATTGCCATTTGCAAGAACGTGTTGAAAAAGGCTTATAATGCTTTCATGGGCCATATACAACAAGTTATTGATAATAAAAAAATATATGTTTGTAATTTTGATAGCAAACAAAGGAGATATTTAATTTTTGTGTCTAATAAGTTTCGTCCAAATTTCATATGTCAATCCTGTATATGATTCTCTCAAACATTTAACTGACGACTTACAAAGTAAAGGGATTTCCAAACTTTGTTCAACAGTGCATAAAGATAAACCAAGAAATGGGTTGATGGTCGTAACCAAGATAAAGCATAGTAGACAAAGAAAGTGTTGTAAAGCCAAAAAGATATTGCTTGTGATTTCTTTTGGCATTTAGTGCTACCATTTCCTTCATTTTTATAAGATATATTTAATTCCATTTGTTAGAAAAAGCTGACTAAACAGACAGTGAGCCCTCTGTGTGACCGTAGTTCTTGCTCTCAACATATTTTAATAATCTTAATCAAATAAATATTATCTAGGAAAACTATGAATACTTATATTGTTTATAGCCCCTCATGATAAGGCATATAATATGAAAGAACCCTAAGTTGCTAATCTAATTTTATTTTTTGGCTCAATGTTGGGTTTAGAAACTACTAAATATAATAATATAATTGGCAAGCTTAAAAGTTTAATCAACACTAGAAAATAATAGTCATTTTGTGGTATTTTTTAGCTAATGATTAAAATATTTGAGTTGTTGCTCAGGACGTTGAATTGCTTTACCCTGTCTTCGCTGAAGATCCCTTGAACTTAAAGTATCGGCTTTTTATTTATTATCATAATTTATTGAAGAGAAATGTATTATCACATATTAAATATTAAATTATACGGTTTTATAATTTATTGTTATAAACCACGTCCTTGGTTATATTGATCCATGTGTGCTTTTGAAATGTACTGCATAATATAAAATAAAGAATAAGAATAAACCATTGAGATAATAACAAGTTTATGTTCCTCTATTATCTTCTAAATCTTAATGATGAAATATCATTTATTGAGATCTATATATATATATATATACAAACACTTTTCACAATATTCAGTATCGATTTCCTTGTCTTCATAAAGAATTCATATCTGGCTTTTGAAAATATAATGCACGGTTTGTTGTACCTTGAGACAAATTATGCATGCTTGGCATTGAATTATTATCTATCGTTTCAGGCTCTATGAAGTATGTGAGACCATGACGAATATATACTTAATGATGGAGTATGCGCCCGGTGGGGAACTCTTCACACATTTAAACTCTCAGGGACCCTACGAGGAAAGGGAAGCCAAACATATATTCATTCAGGTCACCTCTGCCGTCGAATACATGGTAAGAAACTATTTGATTAGAAGGAAACTAAGTGTTAAGACTACCAACAATGAAAACACAACTATTTAAGAAACTATTAACCCGAGTCACTGTGAGGGAACGACGAGTCAGACAGTCATATACAATTATTGATTTTAAGAAAAACATAAATAATAACTTAATTCACACCGCAACTCCCTCTAAATATATTCAAAAATAGAGGTAGGATACTTAGCATTTAAATTATTGATTTCCTGTGGTTTCTTGTCCTTGTAAAAATCCGCATTTAAGATTTATTTGATGTTTAAATGGCTAACAATATATTTCATTAATGTTATTTATTTTGATGTGATAAGTTATGCTTAAGAAGGTAAATTTTAGACAATATATATATATATATATATATATATATATATATTTATATATATATATATATATATATATATATATATATATATATATATATATATATATATATATATATATATGTGTGTGTGTATATAATATCAAACCAGTTGCTAGTGACAATGTTCCCGCAATTAATGTAAAAAAAATTGGTAATCTCTTTGAGATATGTTGGTACTTTCATTATTTATTGTTTATAAAATCACCCTTTCTAAAAGCTATATATGAACAAAACTTATAAGACGGCCACAATTACGTTGACATACTGAAAAAGTGTCAAAAAGTCGAACATAAAATTCAAAAGTATATTCCAAATTCTGTCTCAACTAGAAAATGTATTCCCTTTTTAGCTACATCCAAAGGTATACAAACATAATTGATACGATAGGTGTTTGCAATTTCAATATTTTAGGGGATTGTCATATTGAAAAATATTTGTGATATCAAACTTCCTCCAATGCCACTCATTCTTTAAATAACTATAAAAAGATATGTTAAGCTCTCAATGTTGGGGGTGCAGGTGCGAATCCCGAGAGGGGATGGTCAATTTTTGGTCTACCTCATTGATAAGATCCAAGGTTCGATATACTAATTTTAATGCTAAAATGCTTATTGATGTCCTGTCGGATGCAACTCTATCGAACCATGAAGGCAAAAAAAATATATATTTCATTAATAATTGTAAAACTAATAATTATTAAAAAAATTACATATTTTTATATCCCCCCCCCCCCCACTTTTGATATCATTTCTTACATATTTCTCACATATTTTGCTAATTTTTAGCCTTGCTGATAAACAAATTTAGAGACGAAGGACAAATAGATACTTTTTGTATATAACGCAGGCGGGCACTTCGAAAACGAAAACGACAGATTAAATGACAATTTAATTACAATTTTGTGCGTGCATGCTACTGATACGAAATAGTTGAGAATCATATGTGCCAGAAGGATCGAAACATTACATGGAAATTATAAAAGGATTTTAAAAGGACATCGAAAGTTTTTAAACAAATATAATAAATGATGCGTCCTTTAATAGAATGTTATTCTTCAGGACAGAAAAATGTGAACTAAAATGTTCATTTACGTATCTTCGCAACTGCCCTGAATAGTTTTACTCTGTTTCATGTATATAATTTTAGTATACTTTATTTCTACACTGTAAATTTTTTTCGCTGATTATCGAATGAAATGTTTTTACTGGAAAAAAATCATTTTTTACGAATTTGCTACAGAAGAGCAAGCAGAAAATCGTTTTGTACGAGTCTACTTAAGAACAATGATCTCCAAATAGTATTGTCCTGTGTCCATGTACTGAGAGCCTTAAAAGTAGAGTTACATTGTAAGAACTGTCAGTGTAGCAGCTGACTCTCAACAGCTGACTCAAGTCAGGCTCAAAATATTCATAATTTATCGTGGGAGTTGTAAATAAACAGTTTTATGAGATAATTTTTCAAAGCATTAAAACAATATAGACTTTAATGATCTATAAAAAAACACAACTATACCTGATTGTAGTGCTGTGGATTGTACAAATTGCTCGGGAGCCCAAGGTATTTATCTCTTATTATTTCCCTTGGAACAATCCTCCAATAAATGAAAGGTCTTATAGACAAATGTTTTGTGATAGATTCCGGATTTATTTACCCTAACAAAAACATACGAACTAGGGATGCAAAAAGTTAATCGACTAACGATTAATAATCGACAATAATTTAAACATTTAAAGTTTATTAGTTGCAGTTAATCGACAGATATCGTCCTCTATTTGAAGTTAATGAAACTTCAACATCTTTTCCGGTTTTTAAATTTGTTCTTGTATTCAATACTCTCATAAGTTATTTCTTTGAAATAACTCCTTTGTGGAAAAATACAAAGAAACGTCATTGGAATAAGATTTAGCATTGAAAGCATAGAGATATATATTTGAATCTTTATGATTGAAAGTCGACAAATTAGAAAAAACTTCTTAAGAGAATTATAACCCAGTGACGTCAAAGATTTTTCCTATAAAAATAAAGATGCACTTACCCACCCCAAATCCACAAGATAAACTGGTTCCTTAATCTTGGCGCTGTTAACGATTAATCGATTAAAAGTCGACTAAATGAAACAACTAACTATTAATATATTAATCCATAACTTGCATCCCTAATCGGAACTAATATTATTTTCATTCCATGCGATGTTTTGAGCCCAAATGCTCTATTACAGGTGACGCTCCAGTCTATTGTCGTAACTCTTCTTATAGGGCTCTGCATGTTGTACTTATACAATGTGCGAGCACTGCGACCAAGAATGCTGAAAGATGGTGTATTTACTTTCTAATCCTTTTTTAATACGTAGGAAACACAATTTGACCACTCATTTTTACGTCTTCAACTCTTTGTCGATTCCAACCAATTCTTAGGAATGGATATTTTATCTGATATTTTGGCATTTTTATCATTTTTTTTTTTGCTTTCAAGCACTTTTTTATACATTAGATTTGCCACGCTATATATAACATAACTTTAGTATTCGAATAAAAGAGACATATGAGTAATTATGTCTATTTCCTTTTCTAACCTTAGAAGCAGTAATAAAAGGGCGAACAACACATACACATAAATATGCGTTTAGTTGATTATATTTTACTTGATTAAAGGACGAAAGGGGGGGGGGGGGGAGGGGGAGTGTAGGGTTATTGATTGAGTGCCCAGGGAGTCATTTAATAATTAATAGGCCAAAATATAAAGGACCCTACTTGTTTAATAATTATTTTTAACCTGGACAATCCTGAGTGCCCAGGGAGTCATTTAATAATTAATAGGCCAAAATATAAAGGACCCTACTTGTTTAATAATTATTTTTAACCTGGACTAATACAACGAAGAGGGTTACCTTTCCTTAAGGAATTGTAAACTTATAATGCACCAATATAAAAGAACATATCTTTAATAAAAGAACAATTATTTTAATTCCTTCATGGAGTACCTTTAGAAAAAAATCCTTCATACAAGTGTATCTAATAATAATAATAATAGTATTGTTTTGATTGTTTGAAAAGAATGTATCTTAGTTGTTAAAATAGATATATATTTTCATTTATTATGCATGAATCTATCATCATGCTTTTTAAATCACTTCGCCTTTTTGGCCGATTGACCTCTTAAGGATATCCATTAGTTAATTAGCTTCTGAACCTGTGTTAATATACAAGTATTAGGGCTGTCAACGAATATTCGTTGTTCGAATTCGAATAGTATCCCAAAAAGCGAATTCGAACGTGAAAATTAATATTTGAATGTTAAAAACACTTTTACTCTTTTCTAAAAAAACGTCGTCACTTTTTTATAATTATTTTCTAAAAAAACGTCGTCACTTTTTTGGAAATTATTTTCTTAAAAAAACTTCGTCACTTTCTTTGGAAATTCTTTTCTACAAAAAAATTCGAATAAGTTCGAATTCGTGATTTTTTTTCTAACGAATATTCGAATGTCCTTTTTCAGCAATTTTGACAGCCCTAACAAGTATCACATTCGCTACTTCAAAAAAACGTTTTATGGTATTCCATAAATAATATGCCATACAAACTCAAAAAATACATGATATAAAATTTTAAGCTTTAGAACAAACTTAAACATTATACTTTTAAATATTTTTTCTTAATACAAAATTCAGCTAAAAATTGAGAAAAGTATTTATAAGCAAAGGTGTAAAGGATTTTATTTGTTTCATAAAAACACTTTTAAGTCCAAAATATATTACCTTCCTGCTGTAGAAACGTAGTAGCAGTGCTCCTGGAGCTTCACATGCAACTCAAACAGCTTATTTTTGCTCCCTCTCTACATAGCCCGCTGCATTTAAATAAATTATTTCCTTATAACATACTCTAGTTCGTCATTTTGGAGGAAGATGCTTCCATTTCCAGTCACAAACGTTTGAATCTGAGCTATAAGGGCTCTGTTTTTACGTTTCTTAGGGGTCAGAAGCTCAGAAAATTAGTATTTGCTTTATTAGATTTAAAAACATGGTGCATTATTTATGGGTCACTATATAATTGTAAATACATACCTTTTTTTCTATAGAAAAAAGGTGGGGAACCTTATACTGAATATCAGCCCTTAAAACTCTGATGTTTTAAAACCATTGCTGATGCTAAAAACAAAGTTGTATTATTATTTTTCTTTATTTCACAGTTCAAGGTATATATACATTAACCAAAGTATAAGGTATATAATAAGATGCTAATGCGTAAAAATAGATCATTAAACATTATAGTTTAATTTTTTAGCATCCTAGCTGAACAATCTTAAAAATATGTATCAATTAAAAGCATATAAAACCGAAATGACAAAAGTAAACGAAAAAACACGGAAAATTATAAAAGTCTATTTGTAGTTTCTAAATTTCTTTAAAATCTCCTTTATGGCGTCATTATAAAACAGGGACCGGGAAGGGAAGTATCGGATTTCATCGGCGGCTAGTGTCCACGAATCACCAAAGACGGAAGGAATTTTGTGGTCCAAAGCGGCGTACCTCGCCGCAGCAACAAAGAAATATTGGCCTCAGCTCTGAAGCTTGCTGAGGATGATATTCCGTTAATCGTTTTGCTATTAAAGCCTTGGCAGAAAGAAGGGCATTGTTATTTGCTTTCAATCTTGAGGAGTTCTCCCGAACACCAACTCCTAATAATATTGAAGCCTTGATGTATTTCTCTGCATTTTCACCATCCATTCCTCGTAAATTTAGTTTCAAAAATCGCATCAAAATTTGAACAGCTTGCCACTCAACAAAAGCATGAATTACGGGATTATATAAAATACCACAGTCGTTACAAGGTAAATAGAACTTAATAAGCTCTACAGAAATCAATAGCTGAGCTGTGAACTTTTTCCCTTCAGCTATTCCACATGATTTTCCTTTTCCAACTTTCCGGAAGTTTCAGACAGTTCATATATTTGATGCAAATCTCATCACATTTCCTGCCATCAGACTTCGGAGAACCAGACATTTTAAGAAACCAGGGATTCAATAAGCAATGATCATTTGCTGATCTTTGCAAAATATATATTAATCTCCCGTCCTTAAAACTGGGATGGAGATCACTACTGTGGAGTGTCAAATTCCATTTGTAATTGCCAATTCTTCCAGTGTTTCTGGTATTCCCAAATTTTTAAGGAAATGTTTTTTATGACATCCACCGTTGAATTGTTGTAATATATCGGATTGTTTTTTCCAAATAATTCTCTGTGCACATCCCCAGACGACCGAAAAATCAGAGGTAATTTATTATTTAACTCTGAGCCGAACCAAGGAATACTAGATACATGGAATACTCTCTCTTCTTTCCTCCTTTTTTTCATACGTAGGTAGGGAAACGTTTATGTATATAAAATAGTGTTTGGTACCATAAAAATACTTTTTATCTTATTAATAATGTACTTGTTTAAATTAAAAAAAATTGCATTACAACTTTTATTCGGAGCATATATTTTAATTTTTGTTTCTCAAATTGACAACTTAGATTGATTAATTCTTCTTTTTTTACAATGGATTATACTGTTACAATCGCTAGCATACTTTTTAGCAAATAAATTATAAAAAATTGTACATATTCTTACAAAATGGGTTCCAATGGCATGTTGGTTAGGACATTTACTGTCGCTTATCCATAGTAAATATGGTGAAGAAAAAATTGCATCTTTATCTACCTTAGTCAAAATGGCTCTTGGATGACTCATGGGCATTAAGAAATTAAATGTGTATTCGCTTTTAAAAACATGATACATAAATTTATAAATATGAGTGCAAAAAAGAAACATAAGATCGTTTGGCTTTTTAAGACCACCTCTATTTACTTTGTTGAAAAATTCTTGGTGTGTACTTTCTTCTCTGATATCAAAATCGACTTAATCCGGTGTTGAAAGAAAGGCTTGACAGCAATCCTTTCCCAGTTCTCTAAGAACAATATAGGTAGCATAACTGCTAATGTAATAGACTAAATTTTTATTTTCCTCTGAAATATCTAAACCTACAAAGCTATCAGAAGGGATCAGGGCTATAATTTTGTCTACATCTATATTCAAAACATAATCTTTGAGGTCCATTGAACGGACCCTTTTTTAATATGTTTTATTGAATTTCTACCTTCCGTTTTGAAGAGTAGAGAAATGCGATTTTTTTTATCTGCCTCCAAAAACTTATATAATAATTCCCCCCTCCCAACTGCCTGTATCATCCAAACCTATGTTAGATCGGGTCTGAATTAAATTTTCTAAGAACGACAAATGAAGCCCCCTTTTGATACAAAAGATAATTGACTAAATTTGCCAAGCCCGATGATGTTTGATGAGCGGCATGAAATGTTTCTAAAGTCAGCCCCTTTAATCCATTTTCTTTTGAACATTTTTCCCAATTTTTTATCCAAATAGCGAAAGAATTTAAAAAATCTACCTGATCCCTATCAGCATGAGTAATATGCTTGAGGGATGGGTCTTTTTTTGACAAATGAGTTGTAGTTGAACAAACATTAATGCAATTCCAAAACCGTTTAAATATTTTCATGACTTTTGCTGTACTAAGGAAATCTTTATAGTCTTGATTTTTATCTGCATAATATTCGAGTGCATTAATTGTGGAATCATGAAATACCCTAACACTTAAATCGACATTTGATTTTTCAATAGGTTGGGGAGCAATGACCTTGTGGCTTAGGCAATTTTTAAGCCCAGACCAACCTCCATATCATACAATTTCTCTATGTGAGAAAAATCTGCTGTATGAAAGTTGTCTTTTTCATCGAATGAAGGACACATAAATTGGCGCTTATTAACAAAATTATCATAAAAGTTTTTAAAAATATGGACTGGATCAAACAGTAAAAATATTTTTGGTTCGTTTTCAACAAAAGGATTTGAAATGTAAGGAACAAACTTTCCACCTCCTAGCTTATTTCTAAAAAAATCTATTGGCTGAGTGAGCGTCCATAATAACAGCAACAGTATGAAATCCAACGTCAGAAACGAGCTTAAGAACATCCATGAAATAATTTTTGATAATAGAAGAACTTATCTTATAAAATGGGTATCATTGCGACTATGTCATTATATCGACCCAGAACACTCTTTATCATGAAACAAAGTAATGTTTTGTAAAATCCCCATTACTTTGGCATCCATACATTTTATCTCCAACAAACTCAACCTTATGACTAGAATAAACCTCATCTATTATTATAGATACATATTTATTTTTCAAGGACAAAGATTTCATTCTTTCGTGGAGATAATTAATTATTGAATTGTTGACACCGCCGTCTACAGAAAATGAACTTGTCAGTTTTTTTAAATGATTTACTTTAGGCAAAATGAATATTCCTGAATCGTGAATTTGATTATAGGGCTGGGCTAGTGTTTTGCCACAAAGTAGAAATGCCTAAAAATTTGGGGTATATCTTCTCCCTTTGGGCATTTTAAATGTAAATCAAGCTGTTCCAGCACAAAATTTAAATGATCATTAGAATCTTCATCTTCTAAAGCCGCTTCTAAGCATTTCTTTGCAATTTCTATCTTAGAGAACTAAGAAGGATTGCTTGGTGTATTTTTAAAAAACGATAAAATGTTATTAATATCAGAAAGTCTTTTTATAATTTTTGAGGGCATATATAATTAATTTCTTCCTGAGAAACAACCACGCCATTGAAAAACATAATAAGAACATATCTTTGTTAATTTTAAGCCCGTAATGGACCTCAGGGACAGGAGCGAGAAAAGATACTACTGACATTTGTGGTTTTCTTACTTTGCACGAAGATAACTGGGCCTGAACCATTTGAAATGATGAAAATCCTGATCTTCAAAAAAAGCCATAAAGTCCAAACCTTTTTCCGAACGATATTTTGAGTGGCATTTTTGGAATCTGCCTAAAAATGGAACTCAAATTAGAAATTTCAGCCCAGGGGCAAACAAAGACCTTAATTTGTTACATAGTGTAATCAACATGTTGGGGGTTTTAGACTTGGGGATTCACCTGGAGACCGCTCCATCCTGGGTTTGGGCAATGTAAATCTCTTAAAATAATACTGACTTTTCATGTACTTCTTTACTTTTAAAATTTTCTCTTGGACCGCTTCAGCTTAATTAACATCTGAATTGCCTCATAAACATTTGATCTCGGTTCAAAGTCGTGTCTAAAAAAATACCATTGCTGTCTTTGGCTTGAAAGACCCTTCGCGATTGATCCAACTCTTTGGTTAAAATATTATTTACTTTTTTTTGCCTAAATAGTTCGATAGAATTTTTCTTTTAATCTTCCTAATGTTGGCCGTGGTCCTCATGCAACGTGGCCTACTTCTTCTTGGACGATTAAGATCATTGCCATGGACTTTATACCTCTTTTGCACCTTGTAGAAGTACTGGCGTTAAGGCTACTGGCAATGTATTTTGCCTTCTTTTGTTTGCCAATTACATTATGATCAATTAAAAGTTTCTTTTTCATCCCAATATAATTTACATGTTTTTTACATAGCACGTTGATTTTTGTATTAAAATAAATAAAATTGACGGAAGAGTAACTTTTTATTGATGAAAATCCCGTGGGTAAAAAATGCCACTTTACTCCAGTTAATAATTTTCCACGGAATTTCCGTACACCTGGTACATATCCGCTGTTCATCAAATCATTTCTTATTCTTTTATGCGCTGCACGAGAACTTTCATGCTGCTACAATTACTTATTTTATCCAGGAAACGATTGGGTACCCGGCCCGGTTCCTGGCTGTTTTTTGAACGTCCCGATGTCTAAAAATCACTGGGCCGGGACTATTATATTCGTTCGTTCGTCATTCTGAAAGTGACGACGTTTTTTTAAAAAAATATTTTCTATAATAAAAACGTCAATACTTTATTTTCGAACATATTTTTTAATAAAAAAAATCTTTTTTTTTTTTTCGAAAATATTTTTTAATTTTTAAAAAATTAATAGGAAAAATTATTTTATAAAAAACCCGGGCCGGAACGTTAAAAAACAGCCGGATACCCGGTCGTTTCCTGGATAAAATAAGTAATTGTAGCTGCATGAAAGTTCTCGTGCAGCGCATAACAGAATAATAAATAATTTGAGTCCTGGCCCGGTTTGGGCTCGGCCAAGATTGAAAATATTAAGTCCCGGCCGGCTCTCGGTGAAAAAAAGTGTTCCGGTCGTTTCCTGATTTTATCGCTAATAAATAATAATTTGATCTCACACTATGTACATCCGTGTTCCATCCTTCCCTCACTCCGTTCTTTCTTCTTGAGCTAAATAACCAAATATACTTTATAAGTAAATTTAGACAATCAGCCTTAATGGATAACTTTTATAAATTTGTCATTCACTTAGTATCTTATAAATAATTTTTTGTTAAATTTATTTACTTCTCATGTCAAAACTTCGTCACTGGCCTTGCGATTGTTGGTGTTGAATATAAACTGTAAATTAAGAATCACATCCTTAAGAAACATTTATTCTATCACCCATCAGATAACTTTACAAACATTTTGAATGGAATCTTTTAATATTACCTATTAATATAATTATTATTATACTGAGAAACTATCTATATGTGTATGAAATAATAAATAAAAGTCGTAAAAAGAAAAATAGTTTAGTAACGAAATTACAAATTATATTTATTGGTAAGTTTTAGGCACGTACCATAAAAATATCCAAATAAATACGATAGACGAGACCTTTGCTTTTATAATCTGGAAGTTTTTCTACATAAAAAATTGACATCATTATAGATCGTTTAGGGATATAATAGTTGATAGTAACGCCGTATATTTTTTTAAATAAGTGAGTGGATTTAATTTTGAAAACTGGAATCCTTTAGATAGGCCTGTAATCCTTATCAGATGAATAGACAGAACAGTTTTAGAAATGAACCATGGTTGTCCCGGATTTAAATTAAATAATGTATCTATTTATGTTTCAATATGGACATTAAACTTCTACTTCTAACGCCCAACTATTTTTTAATCTTATTTTCAGCATGAAAAAAACTTTGTTCATCGGGATTTGAAGGCAGAGAACGTTTTCTTTTACTCGCAAAGTGTTGTCAAAGTCGGGGACTTTGGTTTCTCAACCCAGGTATACTCAACCGAACAGCAACTCAATACATTCTGTGGCTCTCCTCCCTATGCTGCACCGGAGCTCTTTCAGGTAGGGCGACTTCATCCATAGACTAATAATTAGAGTGAACAGAAAGTTGTTCACAAAAACTCGCCAATAAACATGATTTTTTTCTTTTTTTCTACACCCCATACTCAAGTACAATTCAGTTATCGACAGAATTCACCAAATATTATTTCTTCCTGAGTATATACAGTTGCTTTATTGAACTATTATTAATAGATGGAAGAGTCCATTCAAAGGACTTGTAAAGGCCATGGATCGAGGCCCATGTTCCAAATTTTTATCATTATGTTGAGCAGCATTTGAACATCAATAAAGTATTTTATTATTTATTTTAAGTTGTAAGCGCCTTCAAAGATGAGGACCCTTCAATCGATATTGCGTGTTTGATTTTATATGATCCGTATAAAGCTGCTGACCGTGTTGGGTGAAAAGAAAAAAATAAATTTTAAGAGAGAAAGAAGAGAGGAAAAGAAAATTAACACATGATTAATAGTAGTTTTTATCCAACAGAAAATTAGTGTAGACCAAAAACAATATTATCTGCATCAAAAATCACGAACATTTTTAATTCCATAGTATAATTAAAATAACTACAATTCCAAATTCCTTCTTCCTTTTCTTCTCTTTCTTTACATATATACCTAAATATAAATATACCATATACCTATACCTTGCTCTGATTCTTTATTGACAAATGTCAAACAAAACGTTTTTTTAGGTCAATGGGGGTTCCTAAAATAATTTAAGAGGTTTCTTAAAGTTTTTATTTCATATTTGTCAAATCAATCCCTTGAAAATTTAAAAAATGCACTATATAGTATATAAACAAATAAAAACTCTTATCACAAGTTGCGTAACACAAATATAGGTAGATGAAGATGAGTGTTCAAATTTACTGTTAATAAGTGAGTTTAAAAATTGAACGTGATGGTACGAATGGAACGACATTTATCGCCCATTTCCCATCATCGGATATTGCGTTCGGAATTTGCAGAGCTGAGTAGCGGGCGGCGGCACACATGATTATTGTCCTGAGGTCCTCGTTCAAAGGTTTCTTTTTATTTTAACCACTGTATGGTTGTATGCAATCCCCTCAATTTACTATTATTAAGTATTATAGAAACATCAAACTATCTAACATAAGAACATAATCGATATGAATCTAACACGCTTTATCAATAATAATTATGAATAGACATTTTGTTTATGTCAATGTTTTCATCAATTGGTTAATTTTATTTATTTCTAACAAAATAATGGAATGTGTACAGTAGTTGTGAATAAAAACATTTGCATTCTAGCTGATGCACCACATAGTGCCATGATCACTATTTCTTGATGAATGAAAATACTTTTTCATAATAAGAGAAGAATAAGAAAGACTGTGCTTGATTTTGTATTTGAATAATTATACCTAGTTACCCTCCGCCGAAGGAGGTATTGTTTTCACTAGCGTTTGTTGGTTTTTAGTTGTTGTTTGTTGGTTTGTTAGTTTGTTGGTTGGTTGGTTTGTCAGCAGGATAACTCAAAAAGTACTGAACGGATTTGGATGAAATTTTGTGGAGTTGTTGGAATGTCAAAAGAAAGAAGTGATTAAATTTTGGCATCTCTGAGTGTAGAATTAAGGCGCCAAATGAGCTAAATACTACTAAATTTTTCAAGTTAGCCTACTCTGCCATAGATGTCGCTGTGCTGTGAAATTGGTGCCGGGAGCGTCTTCCTCTTGGAATTTCCGTCTAGGGGAACCCTCTCCCGTCTCTCTACGCCTCCCCAGTCGTGAAAAATCCGCCTCGGAAGGCTCATGACGGCGAGGTTTGCACTCTCTGAGTGTATATATGCCTCTAGTATAGTATTGTTACTTTGTGACCTCATTAAAAAATGAGTTCCAACTGTAATATAATAATTGCATAATTTCTTATGGATTTCTTAGTTTTTATGGTACAAGTTGATTCTAGGATTGATTTTAAAGCTATAATATTATCCTTATCCAAATGATGTAGTTCTATCCGTTCAAATAGGCCAAAAGGAGTTTAAATTAAGATATAAATAAATTAGAAATCAGAAATATAACAATTATTAAATTAATTTAGATATTGCTATATTTCTCTGGTAAAAATATGAAGCCCTAAAGGCTATCCTAAAAATTACATTTAAAAAAGTGGGTTATTTCTAAAGGGTACGAAAAAATTATTTAGAAAAAATTCTTAGTCCTTACTAGTTAACTTTGCTACAAAACTAAAAACATGAAAATTGAACTTTTTTCACCTCTCAATCAATTTAAAAACGAGGAAGGGAGCACGATAGCCGTTTGTGTTAAGGCGTAATTAACTCTCAATGTTGGGGGCGCAGGTTCGAATCCCATGAGGGGATAGTCATTTTTGATCTACCTGATTGATAAGGTCGTAGGTTCGATTGACTAATTTTAATGCTTATTTATATCCTGTCGATACTGCAACCTATCGACCAAATAGGCAAAAAATGAGGACATCAATAAACTTTCTGAAGTATGCCATTGACTATTCTCGATTCTTTAAGAATATAAGTTAGAATTGATAGTTTAAATACTACTTACATTTCATACACAATACAATGAATACTAAAACAATAAGGAAAAGAAGGCTCGTGAGGAAAATACGATGAGGGATCTAAAAGGGAGAATACGCGTACATTCTCCCCTTTCCTTATTAGTTTCATAACAAATTAGGATTTTGAGAACGAAATATATATTTTTTACAATTTACAAATTTTATGGACATATATTAAATAAACATAGATACATTTAAGACATTCTGCAAATATATAATAACATACATACATTTTGTTTATTCTCCTTTAAGTTTTTTCAATCTCTTAGAATTATTTGTCATATTTTGACTGCTTGTTTTTCTTTTGTTTTTGTGAATTTGATCATTGATTTCCGAAACATAATTTTTGGACATACAATTAAAAATTTAGCAGCGATTTGTGGAATAAATTTTTCAAAGGAATGGTCTTCTTCGCATTCTGCTAAAATAATTTCCAAAGCGTAAGTATCATTTTCCAAAAGTTTAATAAACGAAAGAACAAAAATATTTTTTGAAGAAGGGGAAGAAATCAACTCTTTGAAGATACTTTTTGAATTTTGAATTTCTGAAAAAAATGCATAAACAAAGGAACACGTTAAAAAAAGAACATCAGAAGGACGAGTCAGTCCACCTCGATTAATTTGATCTAAAAGTTTACTTTCATCATCAATATTTTCTAAGAAGAATAATTTTAAATCGAATTTCTTATTTAAAGCTGTCAATAAATTGTGGCAAGAATGACAGGCTATAGTTTTACATAAGGAATGCGCGATATAACCAGAACAAAAGTAAACTATAGATACGTCATTAATATATTCAAATGAATCTTTAAAAGTAAAATGTTAAATTGGAAAATATATTTAAAGAAGACGACTTAATCTTTTCATTTGTTGAATTTATATCCTCAGAAAAATGATATTCCAGATCTTTCAGTGAAATTTTGCCTAAACTTATGATATTCTTCATTCCAAGGCATTTTTCTGAATCCAAATATTTTGTACAATATGTTTCGTCAAAAATTATACTAATATTTTTATCCCTATTTTGAGTTAGAGCCTTGAAGCGAGCCTTTAGGTAAGTTATTGTAGAGTTAGCCAATCCAGTTTCTAAATTCAAAGATGAAGAAAGTTCCGTAAGGCGACGTATTGTAGGTAATGTTAGAACTTCTTTACGTAGATCTCTATAAAGACTCGTTGAGAAACCTTTCCAGGACATAGATAAGGCGTACAAGGCAGGACTGTATCTCCGTTGTTGTGGACATTTAAACAACAAGGATAATTGTTCAATCAAAAAGTGTAATTTCTTCTCTTTTGCTTCGTCCAAATGGGGCAAGATATTTGTCAAATGATTTAAAGCTGTGTTTAATTCATTTTCCAAGCCAAATAGTTGATTGGTGGAAGAGTTTGATGTCAATGAATTTAAGAAGGCCAAAATATTAAGAAGGGTGTCACATTTTGTAATATGATTGTTCTTGGTGATATGTTCGAGATGATTAAAAGATAGATCTCTATCTTTCACCCTGAAAAATACAATATAGCAGGGAATAAAGTCATCGTAGTTGTATGAATCAGTATCAATAAGAAAATACTGAGGAATAGTCAAGTTTTGATATGTGAAAAACAATATATAAATAAAGAAGGTTAAGGAATGAAGTTTGGCTTACCGTATATGGATTGACATTTCTTCATTAATCTTTAGACTGAAGTCTATTGACGGTCCTCCATGACTAAAGTTCATCTTGAAGAACCATAGCTCTTTATCTTTTTCATCATAATGTTCTTGAACGCCGCTCGGAAGGCAAGTCCTATCCATTTTAATTTGAAGCTCTTCGAGTGTTAAAAATGAGTTGGCCTCTTCAAAAGCCTTAATCTTTTTTAAAATTCGCTCGTTTTCATTAAGGAGTCGTGAGGAGGAGGTTGAGGTGGAGGAACGCTTTGGAGGAGGCTTTTTTTGAATAGTAGTGAGGAAGATTTGGAAAATTGGAAGGGACGGCATCTTTTTTTAATATCTTAAGACAAAGAGTTTTTCCAGATCTGTCTGAACGTGATGGATTAGAGTCAGTAGACTCTGGCTTATAATCGGAGGGCATGAAATGTACGTCACACAACGCAGAATGTCTTGAAGGTATCTAATTTTTTCGCGGAACAGCCTTTGTCCAGAGTTGGCGTAGGGACTCATCCTTGGGGAACATATGAAACCGTCTCTTTTTCCCCTCATTGCCCTTTGGTTTGTAGCCACTCTTGCAACCCGGAGCAACACAAACCTTCCCCATTGTCGTCTAGTTTGAAGATAAATAGGTAGTTCTAAAACGATTCCTCTACACACTTCCACTACTTCATTCACGCAGCAATAAATAAATTAGTCCATCCCGCTTTGTATTTTTGTTTTGAAAGGTTGCGCGACTCTACCTTTCCTGATTGTTTAAGTATTCATTGATATAATATACATAATAATACATCATTATTCATACACTGATTGTTATCTTCTGTAAACCGCTACAAAGTCAAATATAAAAGAATAAACAAATGATCCATGATTATTATTTTATTATTTAATATCCTCTTTTATATATAGATCCATTTTTGCTGATAAAAACAACTCCCATATAATACAAAAAAAATGTCATGTCATTAACAAAATAGCTTCTTCATTTCGCATATAGAGGTCGCTACCATCCAAGGCACATTGCTCAAACTGCGCTCTATAATCTTAAACCAAACAAAAGAGACATAAATAATGAATAATATACAAAAAGGAGACTCTTTCTTCAACATGATTGGTTGAAAGAAAGAAGACTAAAAGTAATATGTATGGTTGGAACTATGGCATAATTAAGGCGTTAAAGAAAAAGTGCTGTTTTTAAAATGTAAGAAAAAGGATTGGGCATAACAAAGAAGCAATTGGCATAATGCTTCAAGGCATCACTTCACTATCAGCTGCTGTTGAGGAATGAAGTCCAGGTATTCAGAGAAAATAAATTCATCTTTTAAATTACTAGTTGTCTCTCCTTCAAGGGCCTGGATCTATGTGAAATCCTTTGAATGGACTCTTGCTATAACCATCAATTGATTTCAACTCATCCTTCTCAAGTAAAAATAACATGTTTATTTTGTTGACGGCAAATGGGTCATCGCTTTTGACTATCGGACGTAGAAAAATAAAGAGTTATTAAATCTTAGGCTAGGGATTACTTTAATCCCGACCTGACATAGAAAGAGAAAAAAAGCTGTCGATTAGAAAACATAGAGACCTCTTTCTTGTATCTCTCTGGCATCTCTTTGATTATAGTATCAAATTAATCACAAACCTCTCTATTATTATTTTTATTAATAAGCTGTTGGTTATATTAAACATTCTTGATGAGGAACTTTGATACTGAGCTCCTTTCTGTATCCGGAGTTACTTTTTCCTTTGGACTCGTGGACGAGAGGAAAAAAACATGTCACTTTTTTTAAATTATTATTAATATCTGTAAAGAAATCAACCAAAAGCGGTTGTAATTTTTATTGTTGGATGATAATATACAGCTTGAGTTCTTCTATTCTTCATATCAGGCTTCCTCCTCAAGAATAAAACTCAAGCTTTGTATTTATTGAAAACGCCAAAAAAAAATAGCAACAACTTATTAATAAAAAAAGGGAGAGGTTTGTGATTAATTTCATACTAAAAAGTGATACCAGAGAGATACAGAAATATGTCTTTATGCTTTCTATCGACAGCTGTTTTTTTTTTTTTTTTTTTTTTGCCTATATGGTTCGATCGAATTGCATCCGATAGGATATAAATAAGCATTATAGCGTTAAAATTAGTCTATCGAACCTAGGATCATTTTCTCTTTATATGTCAGGTGGAGCTTAAGGTAATCCCTAGCCAAATCTTAAAAATCATGTTTATTATTCCGTTTCCAGGAACAACGTTTTTTGTTATCCCTAAGCATAAAATATTACTTTCACTGCGGCTGTTGAGGTTGATAACATACCTATATGGATCATATATATTCGTACTTTTAGACAAAAGAGAGTTAAGTATCAACTACAAAAAAGTAATGTTTATTGATACTATATATTCATCCTTAAATATTTATATTTAAAAGAGACCTTTATTGTAAATGGAATGAAGTCACTTAAGTCTAGTTGTTTTATGGAAGAATAAATGTTATGTATACCGGTTGTTCGATTATTAATTATTTATAATTGAAGCGGCACTTATATATATATATATATATATATATATATATATATATATATATATATATATATATATATATATTATATATTATATATAAAGTATTGTGTCCTGGACCCGTACTTGATAATTGTTTCGTACTCATTTAGAACAATTATTATCAATAACAAATTTGTTTAACTCAATTTTCCTGCAATTAACAGGTAGCTACTGATGCTCCACCTAGTGGGGAAATAAGTAATGATAAAAAGAATGAGATAAAATACATCGACAGGGTAGAGTAGAGAGACTGAGACGAAGAGAAAGTTTGCTTCAAGTCTACGCTCTGATTACAATGGGTTCATTTGCAAGATTATATAAAAGGAAAGCAAATAAAATATTTTTGTTAGAAAAGCAACCAACAAGTTATATAGAAAAATTAACGAATACTCTCAATGTTTATATAACAATATAAAAATTCAGAATTTATCCCATCACCGAAGGATGTAAGGATATCATAATTTGGAGGATCTGCATTTCATTTCAGGAAGAAAATAACTGGTTAAAATTCAACATTAAGTTCAACGACTTACCTGTAAATGAAGAAGTTATAATCTTAATAATTATTATTCAAAAATATTAAAAGCCTTAGTAAAAAAGTTTAGTTATTAAATGTGTCATCCTTGTGGGAATATCACACGTAGAACGTTCCAATATAAAATATTAAAAGCCTGTATCTTGTATGGTATATTAACATTCGTTGTACCAAAAAAACATATCTTTCAAGGCGGTCAACCTACAAAAATAAATAAAATCAACATAAACATAATTTGATTTGTTATTAAATATTTGGGTATATCGTTCATAATGTGCAATTAAAAGAAAATTCCAAGCCCTTCCTCTGTATTAATTCATCATGTTTAACTTTATTGCTAAGTTCCAAGTGAACGAATATAGCAAAACTTACTTGGTTAAATGTATGATACGTTTTTTGCCTATATGGTTCGATAGAATTACATTATCCGACAGGATATAAATAAGCATTATAGCATTAAAATTAGTCTATCGAACCTAAGATCTTATCAATGAGGTAGACCAAAAATGACCATCCCCTCTCGGGAGTATTCGAACCTGTGCCCCCAACATTGATGCGTTTATTATGTGTATAAAACATAAATTAATTTAAGTTATTTCCATAACTTTTCAGACCATCAAATGTATTTTTAAATATAGCCTATTGTTAAGCAATTATATTTATATTGTGCTATTATAAAATAAACGGATATATTGAATTCTAAAGATAGTGTTCCTACTTCTAAGTCAATCTTAATAATGTATTTTTGTAACTCAAATCACATTAGATTTGAGAATTTGAAAAGGATGTACTAGAAAAAAATATAGTTTATTGTTAAACAATTATATTTATATTGTGCTATTATAAAATACAGGGATATATTGCATTCTAAAAATAGTGTTCCTACTTCTAAGTCAATCTTAATTATATATTTTTGTAACTCAAATCATATTATTATATTTAAGAATTTGAAAAACGATTCACAAAAAATACTTTACAAGTAAACTTATTCAACCATTAGCGATTTTTAAATAAAATAGGATTGGGTTTCAAACTTTCGTGCAAGATGCTCTTTTAACAATAAGATAAAATTATGCAGGATGTAAGTCTCTCCAATTGAAGTATACTTAAAACCTTTATACTCTTAGTATTTATTGCACCAAACTTCATAGAGAAATACACCCTAAAAATACTCTAAAAATATATAATCAATATAATGAAAAGTATCTCACGGGAATTCAGTTTATACACATTTAATGCGTAATTATATGACATATTAAAGTAATAACTTATCTTCAGCCATACCAAGAAACATAATTAAAGAAAGCAAAACCCATGCACACACGTCTAGAGCTACGCAAATCCCTTGTACCGGCGCTATTTACGTCAGAGTGACGTCAGAGAAAGATTCATGGTTGAGCGTGTCGGTAATTATGACCCCCTGGAGCGACGAAGGCATTGATAAAAGTGGGGCAAGAATGTATGGCCTTTATTTATTTCTATAAGAGTGGAGATAATTAAGGGGTATAGAAAACAACATGTCGTGAGGGGATATTTCTTTCAACAACAACAAAAAAATAGATACTGGGTAATGGTTGAACCATTTTTTTAATGGTAATGCAACCTTAAAGAATGCCAAAAAATGATGTAGATGCATTAATACTCATAAAAAGTATGGGTTAAATCCTCAACAGCCAACAACATAATATCTCTTCAATGCATTTTTGTGGTGTTAAAGGGAATGCGCAAGGATAGTAATTCTAACTAAAAGAACAATGAAATATGTTAGGATCTGTGTTGAAGCTGTAAATGAATAGCTTCTTATTATTTCTCTTCCGTTGATCATCATGCTATTTTAAAAAATTGGGTTGCAAATGGTAGAAGATATCTCAAGAATTTCAAGTTAGTTTTATTTTTTTTAATACATACGTTTTAAATTAGTTATTTTTTTTAGAAAATGTACCCTAAACGACTAATCAAAAACATTAATTTATCCCATATTTTTGTATGTGTAAAAAACTAATCTGAAGTTCTTGAGATCTTATCCACCAATGATACTCAAGTATTTTAAAATAATATTTATTTAAAGGCCATGAGAGGTGACTGAATGGCGAAAAAAAATATATTAGTTGACTACAAAACTTTTGGGTCCGTTGAGGAGGCACTAACACTATTTGATTTCATTTAAGCTTTCACAAGATGATGTCTATGCTCTAAGTAGCATCCAAGGGGATGCCCGACCTTCAGATTCAGTCAAAACTTTGCAAAAACATAGACTTCAGCTATGTACTTATAATAAGTATTGCAAAGGCTCCACACATTAGCTTTTGTGGAGGGAAACGAGTTTGCTCTCTGCTGCTATAGTAGATAAAAACTATTGAACACTGCTAAAATATAGTATTTCCTTCTTTCAACCTGTGACTTTAGTCCATCTTTATACTTTACTCTTGACGTCATCTCTGTCTGGCAGGAGAGAATAAACAAATCCTTCATAAAAACTAGATTACACTAGATTAAACAGCAATATATATTTTTGGTTTGAATTTAATCTTTATTTGTTTAATTGTTATATTTTGAGGGAGAAAAAGAGTTATTTAATTTGTAATTTGAAAAAATAATATGAAAATATTCCACAAAGTTTACTTCCAGTCTTATATATACCTAATAAGAGATATAACTAAGAAACTGTGTAATGTATCTTTAAGATATATTTCATATATATAGAACTTTTCTTATCATCAGATAAAGCTCCAATAAGTGGATTTATTATTAGTCTACCAAACAATAGATACTAGTTGTGTTATTTGCATTTACACATCTTTGCTTAGTTTTTTTTCTTTATTTCACAGTTCATGGAATATATACAATACCAAAGTATAAGGTATACAATAAGATGATAATGCGTAAAAAAATACATTAGTAAACAATATAGTTTAAATTTTTAGCATCCGAGCTGAACAATCTTAAAAATATATATCAATTAAAAGCACATAAAACCGAAATGACAAAAATAAACGAAAAAAAACACGGAAAATTATAAAAAGTATATTTGTAGTTTCTAAATTTCTTTAAAAGCTTATTTATGGCGTCATTATAAAACAGGGACCGGGAAGGGAAGTATCGGATTTCATCGGCGGCTATTGTCCACGAATCACCAAAGGTTTTATTTTCTATCTTCCAGGATGATCATTATTATGGATATTCTGTGGACATTTGGGCTCTTGGAATTCTACTTTATTTCATGCTGACGAGCACAATGCCTTTCAAAGGGCAAACCGTGGCAGCTCTCAAGAACTCCATTTTAGAAGGTTCTTTTCCCACTCCGGACTTCCTCAGCTACGATGCCAATGAACTCATCAAGGGCATTTTGAGAAGACAGCCCACAAGGAGACTCACCATCTGTGAGGTAATAATACTTTATATGACTAATAGACTAACCTTTTTTATTTATTCATCATGGTAAGACTCAGGGTGTAATTTTTCGAAGTCCATGCTAGACATCGGCATGATCATCATTGGAAGAATTGTTATTCATATATTATAATTAGCTATTTGAAATTTAATTGGATGTCGTGCAAAAAATTTTATATATTTTCATGTGTCGACTGCCTTACATTTTCAACTTTTACCAGTACGTCGTTCCGGAACGTTATGGATCGCTTTTTTTCTGATAAGATTAAATATTACTTATTTGATTAAACAAAATATATAGATGTCTTCACTGTTATTAGTTTTGTTCCACTTCCTGTTATTAGCATCCAATAGAAAAGAGGGTGAAGTTAAGGCTCGAATGAGGTATTTTGTGGACACTAAGTCAAGGCATATTTCCACGACTCCGGCTTTAATCTAGGCCCCCTCAATTCTAGTTTTGCATATCGAGCCGTGGCAGATATTAGAATAGGACACAAGTCTTGTCTTGTCAGCTGTTCCTTCCTTCGATCCCATGAGGGCTCTGCACTTGCAGTTACTAGTGAATAGCCTGCAACGCACAATTAGTCCTTTATGCTAAATAATGCCTGACAATTTGCAATTACTTTTACATTAACTGCAACATTTATAAACAACAGCTTATAACAATGCTACTGCAGTTCATATTTATTGGATTACAATATATATCATATAATGTATGTGACTTGATCATTAACTCATTTGGAATCTACTCAAGTAACGAAATGTTGCCAAACCAGTTATGAAGACCATCATGTAATATGAACTTACATGCAAGTACATATAACGCTTCCTCACGTTAGCAGACTTAGCTCTCTATTGTAGTTTATTGATAAGAAGACACTCCGAGAGAGGGATCATAATATATTTGTCGTCCATGGAATAAATATATACCTATTGTTTCATTCGTGTTGTCTTCATTCACTGTATAGCATCAAAACTATTTAAATAGACGACAGATAGAAATGGGGAAAAAGTATTGTTTTTTTAAAACATGATTGGTTGGAAAAAGGGAGGAAATAATAAATGAGTTGTCGGCATTATGCTACAGAGTATAACTTCACCATTGGCATTTGTGAAATGAACATGTAGAGAAAAGTATATCATTAATAAGAATACTTATTATCTCTTCTTCATAGGCCTACATTCATGACGTCATTGTCGAATCCTTTGAATGGACTTCTCAAATATGGCATGTTAGTATTAATATTATTCATTGAATAAATGCTCATACTCAAGGGCGGGAAATGTTTATTAGATTTGCACTTGATTCCCCCGGAAAAACCTGTTCATTAATCGTTCAAAATAATTTTCAGAGATATTTGGAATAACTTTATTTATAAAAATGATGAAAATTTGTATATGAGGCAAGAGGCTAGACCGAGAGTGTCAGAAGTGTGGAGGGAGGGTCATTGACCTCCTCACCTTTTACCACAATATTTTTAAGTCGAATCAAATGTCAAAATATCATATAACTTTTGGAAAAATGAGTTTTGCGCTTCAATAATCCTCAGCCCTTAGTTAGATCACGAGTAGGCACTCAAATATACACCTCCCTCCTACTTCCTATATTTACTACCCTACCATCCCATTGAAGCCGCGGGGATCCTTGGTCCCTCACGCATTCATAGTGAAACAGGCCCGGCAGCAGGCCCAGGCTTTTGGGGGCCCTACAGTTTGTTATGGGGGGGGGGGGGCACAGTTGGCACATTCATAAAAAAATCGGGCCCACGTCACTTAGTGAGTGGAATCCGGTGAAACTGAGCTAGACTTTAGAATTTCTTGGTGATTCAAGTCATTGCATTTGTGGTAGGACCTTCCAGAAAGTGCGTCATGTTTTTTTTTTTTTTTTTTTTTTTTTTTAGTTTAAGGTTTATTACTGTATACCGTATACATACATATATACATATAATATTACAAGACATAATATATTGTACAACATGCATAAGATAAAGAGCGCGACCACACAAAGGGTATATGCGCTACAACAGTAATGTGGAGTTCCTTCTTAAATATTCAAGCAACTGAAAAATATATATGTAGAATAAAATGAACTTATAAGCTGATGATTATTATAACTTCTTGTTTTTCTTCTTTAGGTCATCAGCAACCCTGTTGAAAACACATCCATATAGATTGTCTCTTTGGCTTTGACTTTTCCTTAGTTTTTAAGTAATCGTCTGCAGCATCTGTAATTGATTAGAAGGATATTCCTCGGAGCTAACTGGCAATTGAGTAGCTCCTTGGGAAATTCCATTTTGTTTTCTCAACTCATCCGCGGCGCAGTCCTCAGTAGTATGTTCACTAAGACTGGTCACTTTCTGGGTCTTTTGCTTAATGGCGTTGACATTCTCAACGTTTACAGTTGAGGGTTTTTTGTAGTTGATTCATCCACTGTTTCCTCATGGTTAGGGTGTTTTTCGGGCACGTCTTCCTCACGTTCTTCTTCCGCTTTCTGGACAGTCGTGCTTTACGAGGGTCTTGAAAGAGAACTTTTCCCGGAAGCAATATTTATTGAAGTTTACAGATTTTAGGCTTTCAAATGCCTCTTTGTCAACTTTCAAGTATGTACTTTTCCAAGCTGTGTGATGTCAGATTTGATGACATCAACTTTGCCTCGGATCTTATTAACATTGCATTGATATGCAATGACCTTGGCGAGTATTTCATCAACTATGTCCCCTGTGACTCCTCTTATGAAGCCATAAGGGTCTTACATTTTTTTCCTCTCTAATTTTCTCCAGTTCTTCCCATGAGACTGGCAAGAGAGGTGTCTTTTCCGAAATAACTTTTCGGACATGCTGGCTTGAGGTTTTGTCACTTACATAAATCACTGCTTGTTGATTTGTATAGCGACGGCCTTCGTAGCAGGCACGAATTGCCCAGCTGTCCCGCTCATCGACCAACATAGTCGGTGTCAAGTACTTTTATTGTTTTGTTCCAGTCGATCATGGAAATATGGTCACCATTTTTCCTGACGATGACAATCTCTGTGGCTTCTTTAGCAATTTCTGCATAAAGAAACCTTTTTTTTGTTTTGTATTAGGAGCTTCTGATTGCAAAGCCTCCTGCTTTTGCTGTCTTTTAGAAGGAGGGGTTTCATTCGAATTGCCTTCCCTCTGTCTTTTCATATTATTGTGTTTACTCTTGTAATTCACCGTTGTCCATTTCAGGTCACCGGCATTATCTTTATTTCCAGGCAAGAGCAAAGCTTGCTTGTTTGGGGTCCTTGAATTTATTTCCTCAATCATCTTCACGTAAAAGAAGACTTCAATTAATGAAATAAATTGAGGTTGGGCGAATATAAATAATGTAATGTTCCGCTTGATTTTATGATGAATGTTCATCTCAAGGAGAATAATTACAAGATGACGTATCCTAACTGGAGGGCCAAGAGAGCTTTCAATCGACGGAAGTCCAGGATTGGAGCAGCTGAAGACAAGCTTTGATCTTGGGAAGGAGGTTGCAACATTCACAACACTTTGTTAGTGCCATAAAAGCCAGAAATCACTTGTAACTTCTAGAAAATATTATTTTCTAGGAGGGCGTGAATGACGTGTTATCACCTGAAAGTTAGGAAGGATTTAAAATTCATAAAAAAATCGGGCCCACGTCACTTAGTGGGTGGAACCGGTGAAACTGAGCTAGACTTTAGAATTTCTTGGTGCTTCAAGTCATTGCATTTGTGGTAGGACCTTCCAGAAGTGCGTCATGTTATTACACAACAATAATCTTTTATAGGAAATGATGTCGGATATACAAAAAGGGGTCTTTCACCTTTATATGAGTACATGTAAAGTGGCATTACATTCATCTAAATAATAAAAAATACTTTCAATATAGGAAAGTATATAAGATATTATTATAATGAATTATTTTATAGTTTTAAGACATTGTGAGTAAAGGGACCATATGTTCTCTCTGATAGGTTGACCGTGCGTTGTTTAAGTCGTTTATTACTTATAATATGCTTAAACGAAATTATTCATACCTCAGTCTTATATCTCATATTATGAGCTATATTTTAAACTGAATGAATATTTTACCCCCAACCATATTCTTTATGACTTTATAATAGTTTTGGGCTATAATTATATAATATATAATTCGTAGTTAATTTCGATCTGATCGTTTCCATTGTCCGTACGTTCTGTTAGTAACGGTTTATCCGTTTGCTTTGTTGAAATCCCTCGTTTTAGGGCTTTTTTTTAAGTATATATGTTTGAGATTATCTCGTAGGGATTTATTTCTTTGCATATTTTCCAGCGTATCTTGTAGTTCTTTATATATATTTCAGGCCATACTTTGTATATATTTATACCAGATTCTTAAAGCCTTAATCGTGGGTGAGTTCCTCTTTTATTATGTTAACCAATAAAGGAAACATCTCAAGAAAATAAACACATTCCTTTTTCTAAGTCAAGACCTTTTCAACGTAAGAGTCCATTGAGTAGTGATGTTGTTTTCTCTTTTTTTTCCTCCTCTCGTTTTCACTTTTCTTACTCTCCTTGCCCTGCTGGATGGTCAAATATATTAAGGAAAGGAGAATTCTTTTTTTGTGTCTGGGCGCGCGTTTTCTGAATTAAGTGACCAGCATTTTTTTTCTTCTTTCTTATTCCAAGGTATAAAGAGAGAAGAAGAAGAAACTGACCACCATCATGTCCAAGGAAGAGAGTGTCCAGTTTGATAACAGGAGTTCAGAACTCTCTGGATACTTCTCCTTTTTCTTTCCGACTTGGCGCCAAATAAGAAAAGAAAAAAAAACACACTGTTATTGTCCACCTTCTTTCTCTACCTTTAAATGTTTACTTCATAAATAATAATAATCCACTTCCCTCCTGCCTTGTCCAAGACGTTGTCCAGTGCAATGAGGAGAGGAGGGTGAACATATGCGTGAGGCAAATAAGATATAATAATAGTATGAACAAAGATAACGAGTGTAGGAGGAGGCATTATATAGATTATGATAATTGACCAGATCCGATCGGTAGATCAGTAGTACACCCGGTACCAGGGGCGGAGTGGCCAGCGGGAGTACCGGGACTATTCCCGGTAGGCCACTGGTCTCAAAAAACATAAACGGCCGTTGACAGCCTCCAATGGCATATTGGGGCCTGTATAAGGACGGCGAGGGCATAATTGTCCCGGTGGATAAATTCTTCTCACTCCGTTCCTACCCGGTGCCATATTTTTTTTAATGGCTAGCGTCATTTATTTAAATTTTATACAACTTCCAAATACCTCAACGAGATGAATGATGATTGTCAATCCGTAGCTGTATATTTAAAAACAAAGTGCGAATCTTCTTCATATGAAGTTAAACCTGTGTTGGCGGCCACTTGTCTATAATGGCCATAGGCGTAGGAGACAGGGAAGCAAGGGGGGCAAAATTCGGGTGAGTTCTCAAATTCGGTCAAAGTGGTTGAAGTGTTCGGGCATTTAAGTGTAAAAAAAATATGAAATTATGAGAGCACCGGATTTTTATTATAACCAAATAAATATAATGAATAGTATGTAATTACTATAAAGAAATATTAATCTACATAACTTTCTTCATTCGATTATAACAGTTCCTGTTAAAATTCGGGCGAATTGAATGCTGCCCCCCCCCCCAAAAAAAAAAAAAAAAAACATCTCCCCTACGTTTATGATAATGGCCTCTCGCTCATAGCGGCTAATCAAATTTATCCCGTAGTAGAAAAAAGTGAAGTTATAATCTTCTGAGTAAGGCCGTTACTTTTAGGAAGTGTATATTAGAATGAGGATGCAAGTTAACAATAATAGATTAATCGTTACTTCGTTAGGGGTTTTCTTACTTAAAATTTTGATCGATAATAGTGCCAAGATTTAGTAGGGAACTGTTTATTTTGTGGATTTGGGATAGGTAAATGCATATTCATGCTTAACTTTTTTTAATAACGTCATTGGGTTATACTCTCTACAGTTTTTTTTAAATTTGTGGACTTTCAATACTAAATCTTATTCCAATAACGTCTCTGACAATTTTTCCACATCCAAACCATAGAGATATAAAGACATAGAGAGCTTATTGCATTTTTCAGAAAAATACGTCATTGTGTCCAAACTAAACAAATCTTTATATTTATATGCTCAACTTACGATGACGTAGTACATACTACTTTGTTTATATTGGGCACAGCCGACAGCTGAACGATGTTCTCTGCTGTTGAAGGGATAAGCCTCTTTATCTTTATATCTCTATGATCCAAACGGGAGCTAATAAGAAGAATGAATACATGAAAGGATTTAAAAATCGGTAGAGGTATTAAAGATAACAAGTAGATTAGAGGGCGCGACCTGCCGATTAATTGCAACTAATAAACACTTAATCTATATAATAATTCACCAATCTCTGTCCGTCTGTATGTACGCACGCTATCTCCTCCCACATTTATGGTCAAATTTGAACTTTAAAGGTACCTATGGAATCCTTGGGTCAAGACGGACCTAATAAAACTATTTCCAAAGTGATGGGACCAGAAATAAAAAAAATCAGACCTTATCTGATTTTACTACCACTTTTCAAGGTAAAGAGAGGAAAAAATAAAAAAAAAAGGAGGAGGAGTTAAAGAAATAGAAAAAAGCATCTCATGTGACTTAAAACATATTCTTTGTACGAAGTCAAACTTTTTATGAGGAATGTTTGTACAAAACAGAAAATTATTTTTTCTCTCCTCTCTTATTTTCTTAAGGTCTGTTTCACTCACAAACTAGCTCCAAAACCTACCCATACCCGAACGGCAAACATATGGGCGCCGTAGGCGCCCAAATAGGCGAGTGTTAATAATTTTATCGATTATTATTAATCGTTAGTCGATTAACTTTTTGTATTCCTAATCAGAATCTTGATTACTAAAATTTTATTCTAACAAAAATGCAGATTTGTTTCTTTATTGTTGTGTCTCGAACAATGAATGTGAGGTACTATTTCACTTCTTCTTCTCACGAGTAGCTCCCTTCCTACAAGACGAGTCTTGGCCGAACTCCCTCTTTCTTTCTTCTCATTAGATATTTTATCAAATAAAACAACATGGACAAATTTTGGCCCAAAATCACGTGAATTCTTAGATGATCTGAGTAGAAATGTTCATAACTGGCTTGGTGTATTCTGTTATGAGTATTCATTTTGTGTAAAGACAGACCTGATATATTTAGCTATTCAACACGTTAATTATTTTTTTATGTATAAACCACTTTAAATCCTACATCTTTTTCCTTACTATAAACCTTCTTTTCCAAGATACTTTCTTTCAAAGATAATTATAACATTTATCATTTGATTCTTTATTTCAGTTCTTAAATATTAGTCAAAGTTATTGCATATATAAGAAGACATTTTAGTCTTTAATTAATACAACGACAAAAAAACAATTAGCTTAAACAAAAATAATAATGCCACAATGGTATATAGACTTAGGTATATACAATTTTACATTCATAATGATGAACTATGACGTCGAATTAAAGAATAAAACAGACATTAAAATCAATATAGCTGATAAAATATTAATAACTTTTGAATGACCTTAAAACGGATATTAGATTTCGTTGGAAAATACTGCATTTCTTTCGAAGGGAGGGTCTACGAATAGTTGGTTACGGAAGGTATTTTGAAGGTAATTCTGCGGATATATGAAGTCCCTCGATATGGCTTTAAACCAGTCACCCTTTGGGGATTCATCAAGTGGAAAACTCTGCAACGGTTGATTATCCACTTAGGAACTATTAATTATAAATTAATAGTATTTTACATATTTTTATTGCTTTGTGTGTATTTAATTTAGATTCCAATATATATATATATATATATAACAGGTCGGCTGAAAAGTCCCGAGACTAACTAAGAAGAAAACATTTTCTTGACAAAATTCGATTTTATTATTCAAGATAGTTGCCTTCGAGGGCGATACAGCGATTATAGCGATCTTTCAATTTTTTGATTCCACTTTTATAGTAATCTTTCGTTTTATCCGAAAAAAGGCTTCTGTCTCGGCGATTACTCCATCATTGTCCTTACATTTCTTGCCAGCGAGCATTCTCTTCAGTCTGCAAACAGGAAATAGTCGCTGGGGGCCAGATCTGGAGAGTACGGTAGATGGGGAAGCAATTCGTAACCCAATTTATTTAATTTAGCCATTGTTTTCATTGACTTGTGACACGGTGCATTGTCTTGGTGAAACAACACTTTTTTCTTCTTCAAATGGGGCCGTTTTTCAACAATTTCATCATTCAAAACCTCCAACAAGGCTATATAATAAACGCTGTTGATTGTTTTCCCCTTTCAAGATAGTCAATGAATATTATACCGTGTGCATCCCAAAATGCAGACACCATAACCTTCCCAGCTGACTGTTGCGTTTTCCTCGCTTTGGATTCGGTTCATCATATGCAGTCCACTCAGCTGACTGTAGATTGGACTCGGGAGTGAAGTGATGGAGCCATGTTTCATCCATTGTCACATATCGACACAAAAATTCGGATTGATTACGATTGAACAGCTTCAAACACTGCTCAGAATCATCAATTCGTTGTTGTTTTTGGTCGATAGTGAGCTCTCGCGGCACCCACTTTGCACAGAGCTTTCGCATGTCCAAATATTCATGCACGATATGTCCAACGCGCTCTTTCGATATTTTCAGAGTCTCATCCATCTGGATCAACTTCACTTTACGGTCATTTAAAATCATTTTGTGGATTATTTTTATGTTTTCTGGTGTAACCAACTCTTTTGGGCGTCCACTGCGTTTATCATCATTCGTGCTCACACGACCACGTTTGAATTCAGCAAACTATCGACATATGGTTGCTTTCGATGAAGCAGAGTCCGGATAACATTCTTCAAGCCAAGTTTTAGTTTCGACAGTATTTTTTCCCATTAAAAAATAATGTTTTATTAACACACGAAATTCGTCTTTTTCCATTTTTTCACAATAACAAAAGAGCTTAACTTAAAACGCAATATCTCACAAACTAGTTGTCAGACAGCTGTTATATTTATTCACGTATGTTTTGAAGGTTGGTACTAGCTGACAGTCATATGAAAACAAATCCACTGGCGCCATCTATGTGTTAGTCTCGGGACTTATCAGCCGACCTTGTATAATAGTAACACTGTTTTTTGTGATGTTACAATAGTAAAGTCAGCAGATCTTTTTAAACATGCCTCTATGTGATTACTTCTCATAACGAATGAAGGAGATATTAAAATAGTTGACAAAAACGTGATCTAATTAAGAAGAAAGGGTAAATTCCTAACAAAGTTTAATAAAAGCAGTAGTTAAAGGATGCTTAATGGGTCTATTCTCTAGGAAGTTTATGATGAACTAAATAATTTCCTTAGTGAGTTTGACTGTTTAGATAATGATCCGTAGTTTGTTCATCGATATAATGATGCACATGCTATTTAAACATATACCTTGTGCATCAAAATAGGTCGATTTTAAGTTCAAATATTATGATTATTTTAAACATATATAAGACATTTACTTTATATAAACATTGCGATAACTTGGCTGCTATTTTAATTTTCTTTAAATAAAAATCTATCAATAAATGTCTATACTGTAGGACTGAGCTTCCCTAAAAGCAAAAATTAGCACAGATCGTTGCTGGGGACAAAGTCTGACCGTAACTGACAAGTTTTGGAGATCTCGAAACTCCGTTTATGTGATTAATTTTTTTTGCCTATTTGATTCGACAGAATTACAACCAACAGGATACAAATAAGCAAAGGTATTTTAAGTATCTGATCAGCTTCCTAAATAACGGAAAGTGGGATGGTGTTCGTATAGCTTGTACTGTTAAAAAATGGGAGAAGTCAAGAGGAAGATTCTAAAGTAGATAAATAAAGAAATTTCAAACTACTCTTAACGGCATTCTTAACTTTTAAGCCCCTGTGTACAATAAAATATTAACCTGTACTAACATCAAAACAAAGTTCAATCCAAGTAATATATAAAATAGAAGGTTAAGGGTTCCTGAAATATATTAATTGGTTAGTAATTGATGTTAATAGTTCCATTATAATTTAATTTTATCAAGTTGACCGACGATAAATACGAACGTAAATAGAAGCGTCCTAAGTTATTTAAAGTCTCTTAGGAGAACAAAAAACAGCTATGTTGTATTAGATTTGTTAACCCATCTTAATATATATTTCTGATTTGAAATTAGTGAGTTTATTTAAAATCTTTTTTTAAATCTACGAGCTTAAGCTTTTATACAATTTGAGATTGATAAAGTACTGGAATTACTTTAACCAATTTTAAAATATTTTTTGGAATATGCCCGATTTTTTTTTTTTTTTTTTTCGTCACGAAGTTTATCAATATTTGTAACAAATGGATTTCCCGATTTTAGAAGCAAATATGAAAAAAGTGAACATGAAACATTGCAAAAAGAAATTCTTCATTGACAAAATATGCACAAGAGGAAAAACCGCTGCTTTTCTCTCGCCAAAAAAGCTTGGAACGACTAGCATCAACAATCCCATACGAAGGTTTGAATTTCTCAGTTGTGCTGGTTGATTTTTCAAAAGCATTTGACTCATATCTCATAAATTTATTGTAAGTCAGCATGATATAGAAATATCCCAAAGGATTTGACGCATAAAATTGCTTTCACTCTGAGGCAAGCCTCTTGTAAAATCGACATACCTGGTAAAAACCCAAGCTTCATATTGAAAAGGAGTCCGGCAAGGAGATATTCTCGCGCCAACTATATTCATTCTAGCCATCAATGTACTGTCTGAAGAAATTATTTCAAATAAAAACATCATAGGACTACACACAGAAAAAAAATGACCTGAAATGTCAACTTTATGCAGATGACCTGACTTATTTCTTAACAGGGAACATAACAGTTCAACAAAAAATCCATCATGCGCTCTTAGGGTTCTTGAAGTTTTTCGAAGCCGTACCGGGCTCTCCATAAAGGTAAATAAAACCGTCGTCGTCTCATCTATAGCATCTTTCTAAAACCATGTTCCTGGATTGAAATTCTTCTGGGTATCCACATCGCCATAAGGAAAACGAAAACCGTCCTAGAAATGAAAAAAAAAACTCATTAATAGCATTAAAAAGGCGGTTTCTTTTATAAAAAAACTGAATCTTACCTTCTGGACAAAATCAACGTATGGATAAAAAAGATTATCCCGCGAGTGTTCACTTACTCAAATTGTCCCTTACTCGGCTCCTGTCAAATCCTCAGTTGACTACACACGAAGAGGTTCCTATGGAACTCAAAGCGACCATACATAAGGACATCACACTCACACTCGAGTTCACGATTGGGTTGGGCCTCGTTGATCTCGAATCATTTTGGAAGTCCTTGAACTTTTCTTGGCTGAGAGACTGAGGACGAGTGAGGAATTCTAGGCTGTGAATATTAAAAGAAAATGCAGTTAAAAACAAGATGTCTGTTCGAGCAACGAATCTTTATGGGCCCCGATGAACTATTTAGAATTGTGAGGAGCACTGATGTTCATGGGGATAATGTGGTATTATCGGGGAGTCCCACCATGAGTGGGGTATTCGATTTATTAAAGGAGCATGAACCCCTGAACTTTAATAAAATCATAGGAAGTATTGAGGAATTTTTCAAGTACGATAATCTCACTCAAGGGGCAAGTCTCGCAGCCATGGGGAAAATAGGTTTACTGTAATTTCTCGCGAGTAAATTTGTCGCCGAGCTTTTTATAGCCGTTTTTTTTGTCGTGGTAAATACTTCGCTTTCTCTTTTAAAGTCAGTCATTTTGTAGTTCGTCTATTTGTCGCGGGTAAATTTGTCGCCAAGCTTTTTGTAGTGAAGTAATTTGTCGTTTTCTTTTTTTCGTAGGTAATTTTGTCGCCAAGCTTTTTTGTAGTGAAGCCTTTTTCGGCGCGGTGTAATTTTTTACTTTGGGACCTATTCATGGGGACTCTGTAGGGGTCCCATGGGGTTTGAATCTACCGATGACATTTTTAGGGAGAAAAGACACGCGGCTTAAGGGTTGTGCACACCTTAGCCTGGGTGTTCCGCCACGAGTTGAAATCTACGCAGGGTTAACGGTGGATTTCAACGTTATAGAACCCCCGGCTGAGACGGTTACCCCCCCCCCCCCTCCAAGATTAGATTATACAAAACTCTGGGCAAAATGCATACAAACCCACCACCAATGGGCCCTCGGGTTCTGCCGAACACAATCGGGGTGTTTTGGGGTTACAAACCACCGCCAATGGGCCCTCGAGTTCCGCCGAACACACACAGGGGTTTGGGGTTACAAATTCCCTGCCAATGGGACCTCGGGTTCCGCCAAACCTAATCGGGGGTTTTGGGGTTAGATATCCCCGCCAATGGGCCCTTGGGTTCTGCAAAACCTAATCGGGGTGTTTTGGGGTTACAAATCCACCGCCAATGGCCCCTCAGTTCCGCCGAACACAATCAGGGTGTTTTGGGGTTACAAACCCACCGCCAATGGGCCTTCGGGCTCTGCCGAACACAATCGGGGTGTTTTGGGGTTACAAACCCACCGCCAATGGGCCCTCGGGTTCCGCCGAACACACGCAGGGTGTTTTGGGTTACAAATTCCCCGCCAATGAGACCTCGGGTTCGCCAAACCTAATCGGGGTGTTTGGGGTTACAAATCCCCGCCAATGGCCCCTCAGATTCCGCCGAACACAATCAGGGTGTTTTGGGGTTACAAACCCACCGCCAATGGGCCTTCGGGTTCTGCCGAACACACTCGGGGTGTTTTGGGGTTACAAACCCACCGCCAATGGCCCTCGGGTTCCGCCGAACACACGCAGGGTGTTTTGGGGTTACAAATTCCCTGCCAATGGGACCTCGGGTTCCGCCAAACCTAATCGGGGTGTTTTGGGGTTAGATATCCCCGCCAAGGGCCCTTGGGTTCTGCAAAACCTAATCGGGGTGTTTTGGGGTTACAAATCCACCGCCAATGGCCCCTCAGATTCCGCCGAACACAATCAGGTGTTTTGGGTTACAAACCCACCGCCAATGGGCCTTCGGGCTCTGCCGAACACACTCGGGGTGTTTTGGGGTTACAAACCCACCGCCAATGGGCCCTCGGGTTCCGCCGAACACACGCAGGGTTTTTGGGGTTACAAATCCCCGCCAATGGGACCTCGGGTTCCGCCAAACCTAATTGGGGTGTTTTGGGGTACATATCCCCCGCCAATGGGCCCTGGGTTCCGCCAAACCTAATCGGGGTGTTTTTGGGGTTACAAATCCCCGCCAATGGCCCCTCAGATTCCGCCGAACACAATCAGGGTGTTTTGGGGTTACAAACCCACCGCCAATGGGCTTCGGGTTCGCCGAACACACGCAGGGTGTTTTGGGGTTACAAACCCACCGCCAATGGGCCCTCGGTTCCGCCGAAACACGCAGGGTGTTTGGGGTTACAAATTCCCCGCCAATGAGACCTCGGGTTCCGCCAAACCTAATTGGGGTGTTTTGGGGTTACATATCCCCCGCCAATGGGCCCTTGGGTTCCGACAAACCTAATCGGGGTGTTTTGGGTTACAAATCCCCGCCAATGGGCCCTCGGGTTCTGTCGAACACAATTATATATTTTAGGGTTACAAATCCCCTGCCAATGGGCCCTCGGGTTCTGCCGAACACACTCGGAGTGTTTTGGGGTTACAAATCCCCCGCCAATGATCCATTGGATTCCGCCGAACACACTCGGGATGTTTTGGGGTTACAAATCCCCCGCCAATGGGCCTCACGTTCTGCCTAACACAATTATTATATTTTGGGTTACAAGTTCCCTGCCAATGGGCGCTTGGATTCCGCCAAACACAATTGAGCTGTTTTTGGGGTACAAATCCTCCGCCAATGGACGCCTTGAACGTATAACTTACAATGTATAAAGGTTTAAAATAAAGTTATGTGTGACAAACAAAATTATATCATTTATTCCTCATTAAATCAAGCGTAAAGCCATTTTAATGAAACAAGAAAACGAAAACTATTTTTTAAGCTATGCTAGACATTTATACTCTAGTATGTGGTAGTGCAGTAAAAAACATATTCGCAAAAAGTTCAACTAAATGAATGCCAGCAGCATCAATTGAACAATTAGAATATTTGATTCCTCAGTCACAATTGTTAATAATTAACGGCTAAAAATTAATACCCCATGGAAATAAAATCCAACTGATCATTCATCCATACTTAAAAGACCCCAATAATGTATAACACAGATAAGATCTCAGATTCTTTAAGCGGTGGGTTTGAATTAGGTATAATTAGGGAAATTGACGTGGGATTAGGTTTTAAAACTCAATATGTTTTATATACACTTGGCATACCCCGATATTTTGTTTGGAGCTCGTTTAAAACACTCATAGTCGCAAGATAAAAATCTAAGGGTTCATTGGCGGTATGTTATGAGACATTTCTTATGGGAAACAGCCCGATTGCGTTTGGCGGAACCTGAGGGCCCATTGGCGGGAGATTTGTAACTCCAAAACAGCCCAGTGTGTTCGGCGGGTCCTGATGGCCCATTGGCGAAGTATTGTAACCCAAAACACCTCTTGTTTTCGGCGGAACCTGAGGGCCCATTGGCGGTGGATTTAAAACCCCAAAACACCCCGCGTGGTTCGGCAGAACCCGAAGGCCCATTGGTGGTGGGTTTGTAACCCCAAAACACCCCGATTAGGTTGGTGGAACCCAAGGGCCCATTGGCGGGGGATATGTAACCCCAAAACACCCTGATTAGGTTTGGCGGAACCGAGGTCCCATGAGGCGGGGGATTTGTAACCCCAAAACACCCCAATTGGGTTCGGCAGAACCCGAGGGCCCATTGACGGTGGATTTTTAACCCCAAAACACCCCGAATGTGTTAGGCGGAAACCGAGGGCCCATTGGCAAGGTTTTTTTTAACCCTAAAATATAATAATTGTGTTCGGCGGAACCCGAGGACCCATTGGCGGGGATTTGTAACCCCAAAACACCCGATTAGGTTTGGTGGAACCCAAGGACCCATTGGCGGGGGATATGTAACCCCAAAACACCCCGATTAGGTTTGGCGGAACCCGAGGTCCCATTGGCGGGGAAATTGTAACCCCAAAACACCCTGCGTGTTTCGGCGGAACCCGGAGGCCAATTGGCGGTGGGTTTGTACCCCAAAACGCCCCAAGTGTGTTCGGCAGAGCCCTGAAAGCCCATTGGCGGTTGGTTTGTAACCCCAAGCCACCCTGATTGTGTTCGGTGGAACCTGAGGGGCCATTGGCGGTGGATTGTTAACCCCAAAACACCCGATTGGGTTTGGCGGAACCCAAGGGCCATTGGCGGGGGATTGTAACCCAAAACAGTCCGAATGTGTTCGGCAGAAACATGAGGGCCCATGTCGGGGGATTTGTAACCCCAAACACTCCGATGTGTTCGGCAGAACCCGAGGGCCCATTGGTGGTGGGTTTGTATGCATTTTGCCCAAGAGTTTTGTATAATCTAATCTGGGGGGGGGGGGGGGTACGCCAGTCTCAGCCGGGGGTTCTATAACGTTGAAATCCACCGTTAACCCTGCGTAGATTTCAACTCGTGGCGGAACACCCGAGGCTAAGGTGTGCACAACCCTTAAGCCGCGTGTCTTTTCTCCCTAAAAATGTCATCGGTAGATTCAAACCCCATGGGACCCCAGACAGAGTCCCCATGAATAGGTCCACAAAGTAAAAAATAAACAGCGCCAAAATGCTTCACTACAAAAAAGCTTGGCGACAAAATTACCTACGAAAAAAAGAAGAACGACAAATTACTTCACTACAAAAAAGCTTGGCGACAAATTTACCCGCGACAAATAGACGAACTACAAAATGACTGACTTTAAAGAGCAAGCGATGTATTTACCCGCGACAAAAAAAACGGCTATAAAAAGCTCGGCGACAAATATACTCGCGATGAAATTACTGGACACCGGGAAAATATAGCCCACAAACTTTTTTACTGACATCGAAAATTTTACAAAAAGATTCACATTCCGTCCCCCTATATGGCCCATTTACAACTTTTATATTGCACTGGAGGCACTCCCCAAAATAGAATTAAAAATAGCATAAACGTATACCTGAAGCACATGACGCAAGGACCCTTGTGAAAAAAAAGAATGGTAAGACTCGCTGTAGAGGACCAAGGTCTTCTCGACTGTGGATGGAAGACAGTAATGAGAAAATCAATTCACCAATTCTAGTCAAAAATGGGTGAGGTATCGGCTTGCTACGTCAAGCCTTTCACTAACAAATCGAAAGAAAAAGTTGAGGAGCAGCTTTGCTCTTTTTGTAATGACAACACGGAGACCTCGGAGCATTTGTTCTACGAGTGCAGCGCGGTGATGACCATTAGGAAAATAGTGGAACCTTGTTGCTGGGGGAGTTTGGTTCTTCCTGAAGAAGAAAGATTGGCTGCTTGAAGTTCATCCGGAGAGTAAATGCGCTTTCCAAGCAGACGCCGTCCTCACCAATGTCATCGGTATGATTTACGCCGCGAGAGAAAGAGGAACCGCCCCATGCCACGCATATGGCTTCAATCATTTACAGAGAGGTGGAAGCCCTTTTCCAAGTCCGCGTTAAAAAGTGAGCTTTATCTTACTACTTTTATTTGTTTACATTATTCCCCTCCTCCCCCCTTCTTATCAAATCAACAGTTTTTTTTTGCCTACCTATGTATAGAGTAACACGCCTCTTGTGTTGCTCCGTGAATAGTTTTGCTTTAGTGAGGTTTAATAGTGCATTTTGGCCTCTTTAATAACTTAAAAAGTGTTATAAGTGCATCGACTCTCTAACTGTATCTGAATATAAGAGGAATTGGGACCGGAGATCCGTATTTTTGGGGATCGAAGCCGTGATCTTGGATCTTTTGTAAGAAGATTGATCTTTGTTTTTCCTTTTTCTTCTTATTTACCTCCCTTCTTCTGTCGTGAATTTCTTTGTCCCTTTAAAGTTTAATTAAAGTGGTGCAACATGTCGTTGCTCCCGCCTGATAGGCCTCCTGACTGGCGGAGAGGGAATAATAATAATATTGTGGGTGCTTCCATAATGGAAGAGGGTGCTTCTTCTTCTTCTGGGGAAGATTCTGATGAATTAATAAATAACAACGGGCGTGTGGAAGGAAGAAAAGAAGAGACCGGGTGGTCAGCAAAGGCTCTCAGCTATACTCAGGCGCAGTGAAGCAGGGAATGAAGAAAAATAATATCAGAGGAAAAAATATTGATTGGGATGAACGCTTCAAATGGGAAGTGTTTGTCATTATGATTGAATGCAAGGAAGACGAAGCCTTTAGGGTTGAAAAAGTAAGACATATTGATGTCTACGACATGGCTCTCCTCTTTGGGTTCAAAGAGCATGAGCTTGCTGGAGCGAACCCGAGGTTCGGGCTTAATCAAGTCGGGTTTTATTCAAAGTACCCTATTGATATTAGAGGAAGATTGGAGGACATGAAGATGGTTCATTCCTTCAAACTAAAATCTGTGAGAGGTATTGTCGTAAATGTCAGCTTACGATTGAAAGGTGTGGAGAAGATAGATCTCAATTTGAAGAAAAAGGTGACCATAACAATGGAAAATACTTTTAAAAGGATAAATGAAGAAGGCGCGGTCGAATGTCTAAAGCAGTATGGTGAAGTTATATCACACTATCCTAGGAAGAATCCATCGAATGAGGCAGCAGAAAAAAAGTACAAGGAGTATAAGGACATATGGAGGGACTCCGATTATATTGTGGAGATGATCGCGGATCCTACAACTGTTCCTCAAGTTGTACCCTATCAGGGGTTTCTCTTAAAACTTAAATTTAAGGGAGCTAGACAGCAATGTCTAAATTGCTTTGGTCATGGCCATCTAAAGCACGGCTGTACAAACCCTAGACTGAATTTACGGGACTATGACAAGCTCTTAAAGGAATCTCTACGTTCTTTGAGCTCTGACAAAGGTAATCAATCAAACAATCCATCATCCATAGAAGCAATATACTCTAATGGTAAAAGTTCCTCGAGTTCCCATGTAAACTCTAACCTTGTGACCAGTCAACCTGAATCATCAATTGCTCCATCCGAAACCTGTCAACCATCTATAGACATCCAAGTGGAGGAGGTAGAGATTTTACATGATCATAATCAACAAGAGGTGGAAGATGTGGAGTTTGAAGAGGTCCCGACCGCTCAAGCTCATTTCAACCACCGGTTATGAGCCTTCCAGATCCAGATCCCACCGTCACGGGATCAAACTCTAAACAGGTGACCAGTCAACCTGAAGTATCAATGGTTATATCCGAACCATGTCAACCCAATGCGGACATCCAAGAGGAGGAGGGAGTGATTTTACAAATAATAATAACAACAAGAGGTGGGAGATATGGAGTTTGAAGACGACCCTAACCGCTCAAGCTCCTTTCCACCACCGGATATGAACCCTCCTGATCCAGTTCCAACCAACACTATCCCCCTTCCTCAGGAGGATGGTAGTGAAAGAGAAAATGAGCCGAATGGCCTTCACAATGGACGTGAGGGAGCCGCGCTTAATAACAGTATTTCCGAACCTTCAGTGGTGAAATCAAAAAATTATCACCTAAACCCTGACCTGATCATGTCGTCAAGAACAAGATCAGGGTCAATATCAAAAAGAAATTTGTCCAGTTCAGGGTTTTCTCCTCCAGAGAAATCGAATCCCACCAAAATGCCCAAGAAATGACTTAATTCCCTCCATGGCCTGCAAAATACAGACAAAAATTAACGATTTTTTTACTCAACCCCTAAAAAACGTGCCAAAAGTGGACTTAGAAATTGGGAAGATTATTTCCCTTAATTCAAGGGGTGGTAGAGATAGAGTTGCGCGCCACGCTCTAATGAAAAGCCTGTTGAATGAAAAGCCAGACATAATTTGTCTTCAGGATGTAAAATCCCCAACTTCTTCGTCTTGCTCTGTCTCATGTCAGTTGTGCATCCCGAAAAATTATTTCCATTATTTTACGGGCTCCAACTGTCAGAGAGGAATATTATCTTTTGTGTCGAATAAAATTGAGCGTCCACTTCTTGTAAAGGAACTAAGTTCAGAAGGCGAGTGGCACAAGGTTTTCATTCCAACAAAAAAAGGAGGCTTCTATTTAATTAACGTTTACGGCCCTAACTTAAAAAGCTCACCATTTTTCCAGGCGATAATTAACTCTTGTAAGGATAATATCTATCCCATTCTCATTTGGGAGATTTGAATGTGGATCTGGATCATTCAATCACCATATATCCCAACAAGGCAATAGTTAAGAAACTTATTGCTGAAATTAATTTAGTTGATGCTGTTAGGAAAATCAACCCTGACGATAATATTTCATGGAGAGCAGGTCGAAAAGCCTCTAGAATTGATTTAGCCCTTGTATCACATAACATTTTACCAAAAATAAGAGCGGCTTCTTATCGATCTCATCCAAGTTCTGATCACAAATTAATTTGTATTGAACTGTGGTATTTTAAGCCAAAACAAAGTTTTAAGACTCCAAAATGGATTTTTAGTGAACCCTTTTTTTAAAACAACTCCGTTTTAATCTTTTAGAACATTTTAGTCCGACCTCCAGCTATAAAAAAACTGAAAATATTTTTAACAAAGTTGTAAAGTCTACGACTTTGAAATTTATCAAGAAAAAATATTAAAAAACAGTATGTATCTAAGAATCTTGAAAAAGTTCTAAGCCAGGGATCCCTCTTTGCTCGCACCATCTCCACGGATACCACGAATTTCGTTCGGTTTGCTGATATCAGAGAAGCAGAAATGAAAGAAAAAGTTGATTGGAACTCTTAGTAAATAAACGTGTAAAGGCTAATATTATTAAAGAACAACGCCCCACTTCTGTGATTCGTCGAATTGTTGAAAATGGAAAAGAACTACGTGATCCGAAGGATTTTGGCTTGCTTCCATAGACAGTTTCACAATTTATTAGCGGTCGATAGACCTAGTTTTCCGCGTTCCAGGAAGAATGGAGCGTCAATTTTCACGGAAGATCTCATTACCACTTATATCAAAAAGTTTCACAGTAATGATAAAGCTTCAGGACCTGACGGAATAGGGGGTTGCGTTTTTACCCTCTGTATTCAAGAAGTGACACCGTACTTGCTCAAACTAGGACAGGGAATGGAGGTTTATGGAACTCTCCAAAAGCTATGACAAAGGGTCGTATAGTGTTAATACCAAAAAGGTGCTCTTTCTGACCCGAATAATTGGAGGCCCATAACTGTCCTAAATGAGAGCTACCGTATTCTTTCAGGGATTATTGCTAGAGAAATAGAGCCTTTGTTGAATAAAAGGCTTGGAATTCATCAAAAAGGCTTCTTGAAGAAAAGGAAAATTTCAGATATCTCTAGAAATATCCAATGTGCGATAGAAAGGGTCAATTCGGAAGGGACTTATGGTGCAATTATTGCAATTGATTTTTCAAAGGCGTTTGACACCATAATGCATGGGCATATATTAAAGACAATAAAAAGAATATTACCCAAAAAGTTCTTCAATCCCATTAGAGCTCTTTTATTCAATCCAACGTCAACGATAGCTATGGGGAATATGCACAGTGATCCCATTACCTTAAACAGGAGCTGTCGCCAAGGGTGCCCTACTGCACCTCTGCTTTTTGTGGCAGGCCTAAAAGATCTTAGTGAGGGTATAGTCAAAAAATATAAAGGTTTTGGCATTGATTTTGGCTCCGATAGACATATTATTGACATGTATGCAGATGACATTACCCTTTTCTTAGAAGCGAAGTCAGAATCACAACTTTTAAAGCGCATTAACATTATGATCAAATATCTTCAAAAATTTAGCAAAAGATCAGGTCTCCGCATAAATAACAAAAAATCTGTTATCATTCCACTGGGGAATTGGATGCCATTCAATGGTCAAAGGGTAGCTGACTTATGTGTAAAGGATACCGTTGAAATATTGGGTATAACATGGAGTCGAAATGGTCCTACAAGTCTTAGTTGGACTTTGTTACAAACCCGTGTGACCAGACAAATTTCTCTTTGGAGAAAATTCAACATCCAGAGAAGAATTGATCTGTACAATTTCCTCGTTATCCCTGCAGTCCTCTACAGTTCTACTGCAGTTCCCTGGATAGCTGAAAAGGCTGTCTTAGAAGAAGACAAGTGGCTAAGCATATTATTCCACAGATCGTATCTGCCAGGTCTAAAGCGTCCCAAATGGCATCTAGGAGGAGGATTGTCTTTATTACAGAAAATAATCCCAAAGATTTACTCAAAGGTCTTGACGGATCTCTCACAAAACCCAGAGGTTGAATGGAGGGCTCACATTTCTAACAGCCCGGTGTATACCTGTTTAATGTTGGGAACAGACTTTTCTAACGACATGATTAAAGAGTTTTCTCCATCTTTAGGAATAATACATAGTTTGATTTGGCGGGGTAGTATATTCCAATGTTCGACAACAATCGACATTATACGCCAGAACTGTAAAAAGAAGTTCTTTTTCCATACCTGGAGCTTCCAAAAAGATTGGAACAAATAGCAATAACGTCTGGCACCCTAACTATTCATGACCTATCTTCGGAGTCCATTTTTAGGTGTGGAAGATTCTTGTTTCCTCTTAAACGATCGGCAGACAAACACTTTGTTCCTGTCCCATGGCACCTCAGAATGAACTATGGCCATAACACAAAAATGGAGGCAGAAAAAATTGCTGACTTGTATTTAAAAGACTTGGAATTGCCTGCATCGTGGAAAAAGAGAATTTTGTCTTCTACCTCCAAAATAGTTCACGGCAAACGCTTTACTGCCCAATTTCAAGTTTCTACCAGATGTGTATTCTTTGATGCTCCGTGCAAGGATTGTGGAAGATTATTTAATTCAATCATCCATGCCTTCTCCCATTGTCCTGTTCTACGTATCCTAAGAGACTTTGTTCTTCTAAATGTTCCTGGAATAACTGAAAACTGATCACTCCCATAATTCTCTTTGGATTAAATTCTAATCTACGGAGAGCATCTCCGAAAACAAAAGCAATTGAGTTTGCACTTTCAAGTTGCAAAAGCTATATCGCAGAGCGTTTATCTTCGAGGGAACCTATTCAAGAGGGAGACCTAAAATCCATTGTCTTATCAGCAGCAGCTCGGTACATGGCGCTCTCCATCAAGATTCCAGAGGATTCAAGCTGGAGATTTGCGAGTGACATCGTTCGGTACTTCCCCTCCTGTTCCGAGAGGACCTCTCACCATCTAAAGTTTTTACTACGATTTTACAAAAACAGTCTAGTTTTAAATTAAATGAAGCCTATTATTCCTAATCATGTTAATGTTATTTTAATATCCAATTAATTACAACTTTGTTTTATGAAGTGATTGTGCTTTTATGTGACCGTGTAATGTTTTGTATTGACTTTTTTAGTGTATAAATTTTAAACTATAATGTTTATTATATATAGCATATATGCATTTACGCTAATTCAATAAAGTAT